>OZ022576.1:16716034-17021034 GCA_963669155.1 Arbacia lixula | reverse complement strand
ATATGGAATGATTCATTTGTACTCTTCAATGTTATAATCAATATGGGTGCACAATTGAGTGTATCATATTTTGTTGGTTTGTTGTGCTAGGTTGTGTGTACTCCTGTCCACATGTATATGATTTGAGTGTATTCTTCGTCTTTGCAAAAAGTGTGGAAATGAATAAATCAAATCGAATCACAACCTTTCCAATGTCACTACCGTAACAATATTGCCTAACTTCACTGAATGCTCTATGCATGATGGGTGATATTTATACACTACAAGATATTGAGTCAAACACTTTTACGTTTTCTTTCTGTTGGGACGATGCCTAACACGACGCAAGTACATTCGCAACATTACAAACACAAACTATAAACACATTGCAATACCTATACGCATGCTAGGCATCAGACGTGATATTTTGACATTTATAACAATATTTACCCAGACAGGTTGCTCTATTTGCTCTCATATTCAGGGAGAATTCCACGTATTGTGCTATCCCAAATAAATGAAAAGTGAAATTGTTTTTGCGGCATTCATGGGATTGCTGCATTATTGAAATAGAAACACGCACATTAAGCCTGAATCCCCATGGTCATGCTCTAACGGGTTAATGGAACTGTACCACAAAATAATCCAAAATACTGAAAATAAAATCAAGTCAAGGTTCTCTGAAACGTGCTATCCCAAATTGCATTATTGCGTGCTATCCCAAATTGCATTATCATGTTCATTAATCTATTTCGTCACAAATTAAAATGTTGTTCAGCCAAGTTATCGAATGAAACATATACCACTTGAACAGTCAGATTTTATATGCAGAATTATTGATGTAATTATACCTTATAATATCATGACGTGATATTTAATTTTGAATTTAATTATTTCGGCAGTCATACACAACAATATGAATATGATGTAAAATCGACAAAAAATGTTAATAAAAAGAGCTTGGTATGAATACGTCATGTACATTTGAGCAACCAATGGCATCATAAAGCAATTAGGTAGAATTACATTTGCCGAAAATGTACTTACCCCTTGATGAGTACACTGGTGCACGCGTTATTCTGGAGTAGCAGTTTAGTAAGAATGTTACCAGGATTACAAGAACGATCCAATGAAACAAAGATCTTCAAAGCAGGTCCATTTTATAGCGAAATTGCACGTCTATTATTAAATCATAACCAAATATTTCCCTCCTTGCGAAATGCTGTCGCAATATGAAAACTTTCACCCTTTTTTGACTCATGTAAACTCCGCCAAGTCGCGGTGACAGGAGCACTCGAGGTTACAAGTAGAAACATGAACAGAAACGTTCACATCAACCAATAGGAATTAATGACAGTCATCTCCTATGGGAGTGCACTTTGTCCGAACTCTGCGTCGTTGTTTTTATATATTACGATAACCCTTGTGAGTTTTTAAATCGGACATAACTTAGCGGTGGGAATTGCGTGAAAGTATGCCTATTTTTAGCGATGATCATGCCTCAGCTCGCTCTCTCCCGGTTGGAACTCTGCATCGCTTTCCCCGGACCTCAGACCAGACCTGGGATGTCAATCATGAACCGGCTGTATGAGCGGCGTGCGATATATCCTAACAGCCCAAACTGGCATGTTCAATAATTCGTAACTGCTTTCACGAACCGTTACGCGTGCGCGTTTAGCGCGGAAAAGAATTCTCGAGATATTCGCGTTTGAAGTTTGCAACTGTTTTCAAATTGCCATATTTTCAAAGAGCCAGATGTGTAGATGGAATGAGTAAGCACATCTGAATAGGAAAAGAATGAAGGTGATCAGTGAAGTAGGATAATGACTGATAAAATGAATACGAACAATACAATATAATACAGAAAATACAATATAATCTCAACTAAATTCCAAACAGAAATGTAAACCTGCCGCTGTCGCATTTTTGCGACTGGGGGGCAATGTGCCGCAAATTTGCGACCAAACTGTAATAGAGAAAACTGTAACAGAAGAAAACATCCCGTACAGAGGGGTTTTACCCCCGGCAAGTTAAGAACATAATTAAACTAAAGAGCAAGTACACAAAAGTGAAATAAAAAGAACAAATAAGCTCCCTACCAGTATGATTCTTGGCTGATAATTTAACAGCAAGGTGATCAAGAATTGTGTGGAAGTAGTGCGGGTTTTTGTCATGCTTTCTTATCGATTCATTTGGATTCTGGAAGTCGTAGTGAAGGGTTGTTCCGTCGGTCTCCCTGCAAGGCAGTCTCCCTGCCATGCAGATGTAACGAATCTTGTACTAGCTGTTTAAAAAAACCGCTTGATACTGACTTGGCTATTCAGGAATAGCGTGATCTTATACTTTGATCTCGTTTGCACAGAGATGTAGCGAGTCTTGTTCTTGCTGTTACGAAACACAAGATTTTTTTTTGTTTTTACAAAAGGCTTGATTTTGATAATCAGAGATTAGCGAAGTGTAGCAGCGGCGCACGAAACGTCGTGATCTTTTCGATTCCGTTGACCATACATTGCCAGACAAACGATTAGGCGCTATCCACAATGAGTAACATATTTTAGCATTGACATGAACTTTGCTTGTATGTAAAATTCAGGAATAGCGCGATCTTGTACTTTGATCGTGTTTGAACAGAGATTTAGTGAGATGTAACGAGTGCTTGCTGTTTTAATAAAACGCTCGATATTGTCTTGGCTATTCAGGAATAGGACCATCTTATACATGTACTTTAATCGCGTTTGAACAGAGATTTAGCGAGATTAATTTTACCGAGATGTAGCAAGTCTTGTATTTGCTGTTATGAAATACAAGATTTTTTTTTTTTTTTTTTTTTTTTTTTTTACAAAAGGCTTGATTCTTCGATGTAATGTAACATCTAAGACTCATTGCAATCTTACTTTGATCGCGTTTAAACAGAGATTAAGCGAGATGAAATGAGTGATGTTCTTATTGTTCTTTCGTTGACCATACATTGCGAGACAAACGATTAGGCCCTATCACTAGCGAATTATCTTACTTTGATCCCTAAGAAAAGGAAAAAGAAACAACCATAGATATCAAACCAGACTTTTTAGCTATCAGACGAGAGGAAGAGGGCAAAAGAAAATCACAATCGAGGGGAATGGACGAGACTCAATAAAGAAGTCACAAGTAGTAGTAAAGAAGACAAAAGGAACTACAAAGGGGGAAGTGTGAAGACATATGGAACGTCATAGGAACAGCTCCAAGGTAGCTCTCTGAAGAGGTTCATCTGGCTTGTGTGTAATCATAAGGAAACCAAACCTATTTACACAATCACGAAGAATTACCTGTTTTATGGTGAGCTTTCACTTGCGAGGCTACAAGCTCCGTCAGACCGTCGTAGCTGTAGTAGCTGTCGTAGCTGGTGCTGTTGCTGATGCAGCACGACTGAGATTGGGATCGTGGATAACCTACGAAGAGCGGCACAAGAGGTCGGTGGGGGTGGGGGGGAGGGGGGAGGGGTGGCCGAACGTGGCAGATTCAAAGCTAAGTCATGCTTATAATGAAACAGCGCGCGCGGGTCGGACAGCATGCGTGCGACACACACACAAACACACACATACACACACACACCTACACACACAAACACACACACACACATACAAACACACATACACACACATACACAAACACACACACATACAAACACACACATACATACACACACACGCGTATTATTTCGGTCCACATGTCTAGTTTCGTATTATTCTTGACTGATTATTTCAAAGAATTTTTGTCAAGTAATAAACACAACAAAAAGTCCCCCCTAAGCAAAAAATATAACTTTTTATTCAAGAGGTTCTGAGCAGGATGTTTTCTTCACTTATTGACTAACTATAACTATTGACTAATAACCGTGTAAAAATCACATTACTCCAAACAGGCATGCATGAGTGAGCATATATTAACTGCAAAATGCACAAGAGTCAGTTTTGTACGTCTGTAAAACAAGATTTTGGTGAATTCGAGCGTACGTTTAAGTTTTGTTGTTGTATGATCATCCATTGTTTGACCCTTTCACGCGTATTCTGACACTTTCCACGCTTAAGTTTTTATGGCATATTTTTTTTTTTATGTTTGGCATAGGCCTACTTCATTACTTATAAGCTTTCTAAATGAGGAAATATAAACTCTACCTAACTTCTATTATGTGGATGCTTTCTTTTTTTTTCATCTTGGTATCTAAAAATGTTTTCTTGAAAAAAAAATAGTACTTCGGTAAAGACGACAATAAACAAAATATCATGTGCTCGACCTGTTTTTGTGTGAACTCTTTTGAAAGATATACGAGACTTTGAAAGTGATACACACTTGATATTTTGCACAATTGTCATAACTAAGAACAACAATTTTACTGGATGGGTATCATGCCTGGCACAGTGTGTGTTAAGCTTGTGAATCTATCGATAAAACCATACAAATAATGAAAATCGCTAACCGACGAAGTATTTAGAAAAATGGGGTAATGCCGATCGCCGAATTTCTTTCGGCCTATTTCTCACAACAAACACCAACAAAACTGGGTTGACTTATAGACCCGAGCTTATGTCAATACCATGACTCTCAGAATTCTTTAGTGTGGTAAATTATTGTGTAACCGCTGTATGCACCCTTCGAGTTCGATATTACAACCGCGCAAAGGATGGTTGAGTGTTGAAATAGGCTCGCTTCACACATCATTGGTTAGTAAGCGATGCACGTACAGCTAGGCCACTCAACCATGAGGAGACAGCGACAAACTATTCGTTCAACTGTGAGTTTGGTTGTTCTGAGAGCAGCATTATGGTGACCGTGTCATTACATTTACCAAACGTAATCATCAGAGGAATAAAATACGCGAACAGAAGGCTGGCTAACCGTGTTGTAATTCCAAACTCACTAAGAAACTCTATCCAGGAGGAGCAATGGTGAACTCGGATGATGGACAACGGGGACCTACAAGCAAGACAGATGCCCCAGAAACAAGAAAGTCCCCTCGACCTGCATCTTGGGGTTACGTGTTAGTAATAGCACGATTTTTCATCTTATTCTTAGAGACGGGGGTAATGAAAGCTTTTGGTGTGCTGATTGCTGATATGGTTGACCGATATAAATCGAATTATCGCACTATGGGGTTTATCTGCAGCTTGATAACGACTGTCATGTATGTATCAGGTAAAGACATTTTCCCTCTCATAACACACATTCTTTTGAGTTTTTACTTTGTCTAATATTTTGTCGTGTATTATCGTCGTTCGCTCATGGGATACTATGCGATGCTGCAACTTTTAACACAAACGCATTTATTTAAAAAAAAAAATCTCCCATCTATCTGACACTGCCATTGGTGTTGTCTGTCTGTTTGTATGTTTGTTAGAATGTGCATGGGCCTACCTTTTTTAAAAATATTTTTGTTTGTATACCTTTCTCACAAGAGTGGGAAACTTTAATCGAAGTTGATATTCAAACATCTCAGTGAGCTAGGAGGAGACTCAACAATTGCAGGCGGCATTGATGCATATTGCATACAATTTGCAATATCACTCCACATTGCAAACTCAAAGGAACACGAACCATACTCCAGCGATATGGAGTGGGGTGGGATGGGGGGGGGGGGGGGGGGGGACACACGTCGATCAGTGCATATGAATTATTTTTTTATCAATACTATATGTACGCATAACGCATGCGCGTGGTAATGATTGGCATACTGTGCCTGATTATCCCCACGTCTGCTCTTTCTATTTCCTTTGATGTTTCGGTCGTTTGATCATCGTAAAAGCTCATTATCCTCATTATGGGGCCACATTGCCGATTACCATGGCACCCGTACTCCTCAAACTTTTAAAACCATTTTGGTTACCTTCGTATGGTCCACATTACCTTTGTGTGAAATTGGTTAATGGTTAAAATACAACTAACTTGCACTGGATGGTAAAAGGCCTGCAATTCTCTTGATTGGCACTGGAAATGAAATGAAGTAAAAATCATATGAATGGGGTCGCTATGTCCTTGTTTCAATTTACGCCTGCCATCTATATATTTATTGCCTCTTTCACTTTGATTTTGCACACATTTTGAAAGATTCAATGGCAGCCCAATAACAACAGCTGATCAAGTATTTGTGATACATTTCCCCCTCACTAATTAATTATGTATGTTTTTTGTGTTTTTTTTATCATACTTTTAAACAAAAATCTTTAAATACCGTATATTTTACATTAAATATGTTAAAATGTTGTAGTATTATTCTGTTCTTAGTTACCTTGTGGTTCTCCCTGAAGAAAACTTAATCATGTGTGGGTCACGTGTTTAAATCAAATTAAATGAAATAAATTGTTCGTGTTCCTTATTTGCAGACCAAAAATATCAAGTTGTTTCAAATACAGATTTTTTTTTTACATATCTTGCATCACAATTGACACACACTAAAGGCAGCCTAACACAAACCCAAACTCATTGTATTTGTTGAACCGCAACGTTTGATTTTCCAAAACAAGCATGAAAATCTTTATGATACATGTTTAATTTGGGAAGTATGTACGAAAAAAAAAACAATGGTGTAGTCTAGAGCCAAGATAAACCGTATTCGTTTGATGTTAATAAAGTCAATAAATAAATCGGTGAAATTCCGAGAACAGGTGAGAACAAAGGTAAGGGAATTCAAAGCATAATGATCACTATATTTAGTGGACATCGCTGTCAAAAGGATTTCATAAGGCGCTCTACAAATTGAGTTTTGTTTCCATTGCCATGCAGCACCACTCGTGAAATTCCTCATGAAGACGGTGAACACCAGAATCTTGTCTATGTGTGGAGGAGTGGTTGCGGGGATGGCTCTGATCATCAGCTCTTACACCACAAACACCACACTGCTGGCTCTGTGCTACATCGTTATAGGTAATAACACATCGGATGTGGGAACGCGTTGGGAATAGAATGTAGTCGGGTCGGAAGGTAGGGTTTCCATGCACACTCATAATGATTTTTTTTTTTAACTTTGATTTTTCGAATCCTCAGAGTGTCGAGTTGATTTGATAATCCCAAGCAAAAAAGATTGTCCCATGGGCTCCGCTGCAATTGGCGGCCATTATGGGAGTAGCTTGGATTGTTACAAAACGTGTTTAATCACATACGTTTCACAGTAGACATCATATTGAGACAACTAAACCCACTATTTTTAGTTAAGTAATAGTAATCCGTTTGAGAGGGTTTAATCTTAATGATTAAAGCACAGTATATGCGTTAAGTAGGGATTAAGAGGGATTTCCACCGTGTTTGGAATCCTTGATGTGTACATTTTGTTAATTCAAGGCCTACACTAGCCCGTTTTGGTTAGCGAGCGAAGGACAAATGAAGATGTCAATACATACCATGTTTTCTAATAGAACAACATGTTTACTATAGTACAACATATTATAGTCACGCAATCATGATGATAAAAACACTTTAGTGTCGTGCTTGTCACTACAGTTATATTACCTATGCCATACATAACTTGTGGGTGGTTATGAAAATCATCCTGGTTGTAAATTTCTGAACCGATATGATAATGTCCATGTCATACATCATTCAAGGCCTATTGCCCCTTCCATGAGCATATTTTCGCGATGTGTTAGAAATGTACCACATGGTTATGTAATATCATATTGGGGCACTGAAAAGGAGTGACAGACACCTGAAAAACTAAAGCACCTTCAAGGTTTGAACTGCAATAACATGGTTAAAAAAATGTTTTGTCGAAGTCATCCATTAGTATCGCAGGGCACTGCCACACGCCTGAAACATCAATTATAATTGCAGGGCCAAAGAATTAATCTTGAGGCTTTGAATTTGTATCACATGGCCATTGATTGTATCTCAAGGTCAGTAAATACCATTTTGGGGATCTTCCATGAGTACACGGGCCCATGGCATAGTTTTTTGTGGCCGTAAATGTAATGCTCTATACATCTCTTAGTGAAATTATCAAGCACTGTGTAATGGTAACTGTCGAATCATCTGTACCTCACTTTGCATTCTGCAGGTTTGGGCTACGGTCTCACCAATTTCCCACTGGTCGTCGAGATGAATAAATGTTTTGGCGAGTCTTTCTTCTTCTGGAATAGCTTAGCTAACTTTGGGGTATCTTTTGGTGCCTTCGCGTTGCCACCACTGGCAGACATTTGTATGCGAGCCTATGGTTATCACGGGACGTTCCTAATTATAGGAGGACTGATGTTCCACGTGGCGGTTTGTGGTGGGACCGTAAGGCCTCTTAAGTCTCTTGAAGATAACCCTGATGGTATCAGTGATGAAACAGCCATGAGAAGGGTGGAATCTTCGTCTGAAGAGCCTCTTCGTCTTCAGGAACAAACCTCTTCACCGGTCGAAGATGACCTACAGGGGTCTTCAAGATTGAGAGAGGAACTTCAAACTGAGGACGTCGGAGGCGAGTACCCTTCAGTTCCTTTGATCAGCTCCGTCGAATCCACGTGGCACGAGGAAGAGCGGGGAGGCACATCGACGTCTAACATTGCGAGTGTAGATAGTGGTCACTTCGACATAAACCAGCAACAAAATTCCGATGATGATTACGTGGACGAGCATGACGAGGATGAATCACCATTACTAAATGAGGAAACACAGAGTGAAACATTTAGAAGGAAAAATGTGCTAAATTCGTGTAAAGACAGGAAATACAAACCAGACGGAGTTTATACAACGTGTGTGAGATTTCTAAGGTCGACTATTTTTGTCAAGGAACCTCTGTTTACTCTCGTAGTTTCTGGAAATTTTATTCAAGGTTATACATTGTATAGCTGGATTCTCTTTCTCGTCCCTCACGCTGAATGGTTGGGCTTACCCTCCTCTCAGGCTGTTCTGCTGGCCACGATTGCTGGAGTCGCCGGCATGCTCGGTCGCTGTCTCTTCCTCCTCCTCGTTCATCTGAAATTTGACTTAATAGTTTATTACGCTCTGAGTTTTTTGGTTTCTGCGCTGGTGTTTTTTCTCGATTTGACTGGCTCCTCGTTTTGGTTCCTGAGCCTCACCACTGTGATTCAGGGAATTCATATCTTCGGAACAGATGTTTTTCAAACTGTGACGACTAAGATAGCTGTGAAGAATCCTGAGAACTTCTCCTCTGCGTTGACAGTCACATACGTTTTCTATAGCCTAGGGATTTTGTCGGGTGACATGCTCTCGGGTGAGTGGGTATATTGCTCGCTTATTCTGTAACATTTTTAATTGAATCTTATTTCACCTGATAATATCATTAATACCCTTCTGTACTGTTTTAAAGATGTAGGCGCCTTTCTATACTTGCCCAATTTGATCATTTTGTCACGTTTACTCCACAAATAACACATAAATGCTGGGGTGCCAGAACCGGGTGGGGCCAGGCCAACAAAAGATCCCTCTTGCGGAGGAAAATATGCCACATTTTGGGATGATAAAGTGCCCCTCTTAACATTTCGAAAAAGAGCCACTAGAACGGGCGAACTGGACCTTAGAAGTAAGAGTTTCCCTCACGTGATAATTGATAACGTTCCCCTTTTCAAGATGCCTATCTCGCACTAATGACACAGCGCACTCTCTCGAAATATGCTGTCCTTTCAATGTTACCCCAACCCCCTTATCAAAAACACTAAGGTTAGCTGTTATACCGTACATGATTTCATTACAGCTGTCATACTTTAACTTCGTTCTTCTCATCTCTTCTGCTCCCGATATCACACATTATATGTGCCATTTCGCTCACTGCAGGCCTTATCTTCGACGTAACGGGTTCCAGTCTGGCCGTTTTTCTGTCTCTTGGAGGAATGAACTTGATGGTCTCCGTCCTCATGGGAACTTTCCTAATCGTCCGCCGGGTATTCGGGTCGTAGAGTCAAGAAGCGCGGTGTAGTGTTAAATATCAAGACGGTTTTCGTCCGAAAATTCAGCATCGTAGTTAATTCTTGACATGTTCATACATTTTGAAGAAAGTATTTCACACCACAAACCATAAATAGTGATTGCACGCATACTGATTTCGGGGGAAGCTTTCGTTATACCGAAGGTTCGTTATTCCGAACATTACGCGACAAATGCTCGGATTAACGAACCCCTTTTCGTTTTCGGACTAACGAGCATCGAGGTACAGTGTTTAGGCAATTTACGTGTTTCTGAAATACGAACCTTCGGTATAACAAATCTTCAGAATAACGAACCTTCGGAATATCGAACTTTAACCGATTTCGGAACGACATCGATGATGATTTCAGTTTCAAAGATCAAGAAGTCATTAAATATCAAGTCAAACTTTATAGATAATTTTCATTCATAGTGATAAATGATACCTCCGTTTATTATAAAATATGGAATATTAATGGTGTACAATTTATGAACGTTTCCAAACAACATTTGACATTCCAACTAATTTAATTT
The DNA here is from genome assembly GCA_963669155.1 of Arbacia lixula. Taxonomy (NCBI): domain Eukaryota; kingdom Metazoa; phylum Echinodermata; class Echinoidea; order Arbacioida; family Arbaciidae; genus Arbacia; species Arbacia lixula. Next base: position 17,010,648 of record OZ022576.1, on the reverse strand, counting down.
GTTGCAATAAAACATGGCCTTGATAAATGTTGCTTGTAACATGAAGTTAAACAGCCACTAAGACTAATCAAAATTACCCTGATTGTCCATTTGCAAAAATGTTGCTCATATATATTTTGTACTCTTAGGTGAATTGAAAACAAAAGAAAAGCCTAAGAAATGGAGACGGTCGTGTGATTTACGACATGGAATCTGGAAACAATATCAGTTAATTGGGTTTTAATGTTTAAGGTATATTGATATGAACAGTTTTCTTTATAATAATAATCTATCCCTTACAATCAATGAAGTAGATCCAATTGAATGTTCTTTTTGCCATTCACACTCTGAGATTCTTATTTATTTTTCTTCTGAATGTCAATGTACTTATTAGTTATGGTCCATATTAGAGAGGTAAATTTGTCAAACTGCTGGTATTAACATAAAGTTTACGATAAAGTTTAAGATATTCAAGTTGTGGTTCAGGTTAACACAAAACAATGCATTGAGATGTACTATGATAAGTGTACAAAAAATATTATGTAACAATGGGCAATAAAAGATAATATTCTCATTTGCACAAAGGCAGATTATTAGACACGATAAAAGTATATCTAGGAATGAAACTATAAAACGGTGAAATTTAATTTCTTGCAAAGTATATTTCATTAATCCACGAGATCGAGTAAAAAATATACGTAGTGTATGACAGCTGGTGTATTTATAATACAATCATTGTTTGTAAACGGTTTTTCTTCATGTGTGAAATAAAAGCATTTTAATTTAATTGTGGAAAAAACGATGTTGAAAGTATTGGATTTGCTTTGACTTCAAAACATTAACTTTCCTTAAGAACCCCAATAAATCACATTTTGTATATGACTAAAATGTGAAATCATACATTTGTCACATATATTGAACAGTTTAGTATATAATAATAAAGCATAACTTAATGTTAATTCATAACTTAGATAACATAATACCATGTGATCATTAAAGTTTGCCTGAAGGCGACAATTTCTGGAAGCTTTAGCTTGTGGTGAACTCATCTGAACAAATTCAACAAAACATGGCTGCTACATTCTATGAACATCCCAAAACCAAAACAATAAGGGGCGTGTTTTTCTTCGCGCTGGGGTGGGGGGTGGGGGGGGGGGGGGCGGGGTCCGGATCTTATTCGTATACCCAAGCAATGTTACAGTAAGTTAAATACAGAGCAATGAAAGATATATGCTCGTTGACGTATATGATCAAATGAGAACAAACGATTTCTCCAACAACATGCTCTATGTGAGTTCAAGTTCAAGTATATTTGTCTTTCTCTAAATGAAATTTAACAGTTTACTAATGTGTGACAGGGTGCGACAGAACACACATTCAATGGAAATCCTGTCAGGATTGTCTGTCAATGGAGGATCTAGCTTTTTGATGGGCTTTTTGATGTGCTTGGGGTTTGACCCAATGACAATGCTACTAATGCTAAATATATTACTCATTGCGGATAATTGGCTTGTGATAATCGTTTGTCTCGCAATGTATGGTTAACGGAATCGAAAAAGATCACGACGTTTCGTGCGCCGCCGCAACACTTCGTCAGATGTGATACAAGATTGTAATAAGTAGAGGTTTAAATACCCCAATGCTATTGTTACTACTTTGAACGCCCGTATAGGTGACGTTTTCCTTGTATCTTTTAACACAATAAAACCCATAAAAAACATTTTCTTGTTGGCCTGGACACATGACGTTTTTCTACGCACATCGAATTTCCAATTGGTCCAAACCTGGCAAATAACATACCACACACAAACATGCCTGACCCCAATCATAACACACTTTAACTGTATCCAGCAGATGCGGAAGAAATATCAAATATTCTTTCATATTTTAAAAATCCAAGGCTTCCATAATATAATTCTTCCAGGCGTACTAATTCCACCAAATTATATCTTTAATTTATCTTTGACAGCTGGTATTTTCCCCATCAAATGACAATTGCGACAGTTGTACCGACACACACCCCTTCTTACCAACTATCGTCCAATCTCGCTTCTAACAACTTTTTTCTAAGATTTTTCTTCTTCGTAAAACAAAACAACATCACATGCCCTACTGACCCTTACATACAAAATAAGTAATTCCCTGGATGACAGGCTACGTACTATTCATGCCATTAGTATGTTCCTGGACTTCTCCAAGGCCTTTGATGCAGTTGACCACTGAATATTGTTAAATGAATTGTCGCATTACGGTGTCAGAGGTAAGGTCTTTGAGTGGTTCAGGGGTACCGAGACAACAGGAAGCAAATCGAATAGAGTGTTTTGCAACATGTAGGTGATCAAGGACCTCTTCCAGAGATGTAATGCTTTTGGAAAGTTCTTGTTTGTAGTTCAAAAAGGAGAAAGTTAAGACTTCAAGGGGAAGACTGACGTCAACACAATTCCTTTTTGCTTAAAACTATGACATCACTACAAAACTGCACTACTTCCTTTGTACTTGAATGCAGAAGGATAAAAGAATTATGGCAGTTTATTTGATTGTTCTATGTTTGCCCTTTAAAATATGTTAATTTTTACCCTTTAATCTTGAAATAATGATCTCCGTACAGCATCATGTGCATAATTTGTATTTTTTTTCTTTTGTACATTTTTCTTTTGTACAGCTGTTTTTTTTTATCTTAATAAACCACTATGTATCTACCTATCTATCGAGCTAGCTAGCTAATGTTTATATTTAAGACGTAAACTTTTGAAATGTTGTAAATATTAATGTAAAGCGCATGGGGAACCGTTATGACTATAATTCAAATATTATTTTAATTTAAATATTATCATTAAGATCTGTCATGTCATGTATTTCGTTTATGTGAATATAGTTGAAACCAGCATGTATAAAAAGAGGCACTCTAGCTTTGGGTAGGGAGAGAAGGAGGAAAAAAGCGAAGGAGAGAATTCATTCTAGTTTTGAAAGTTAGAGTTTAAGTCTAAGCTATGTTGTTACGCCATCGAAATGACTATCGAAATGACTGAGGAAATAAACTTCTGAAACCACCTGTCGACATCGTTGTACTTATGTACGCCTACGTCTCAAATATAGAACACGTAACAATAAATTGGGCGAATACCTCTACCGAAATGCACGAAGACAAAGACAATAAGTGAAGGTGAAAGTGAAAGTAGACACACTAAATATTACAACAGTAGTACAACATTAAAAAAAATGGAATTTTATTCAAATTTTATTCACAATATTAGTATTGGCTCTTAGTTGTTCCAGGGTTTCATTTCATTGCTTCGCGTTACGCAGCCTTTATTTTGACTGTAAAAGTGGAATTTATCTTTACGTTTAAGAGGAGTAAGCGGGACACTTAATTATTTCATTCCATCCAATATAAACACCAAATACAATGGGTATTTAAGCCTGTTAATTCAAGATATTTTAGATATCTTAGAAATGTGCGATATATGTTTTGGGTAAATATTCTCCCTATCAAGGTAAAGATGTGATGTATCCATAACTACTACACGTTTTAATTTGGTCAATTATAACTTGAATTAATAGTTCACAAAACAAATAAACAGCAAAAACATAACAAACACTGACCAAACACATTTCCATAGGGTTTTTTTTCTTCAAGATTGCTTCGTGCTCAGAGTTTGATTATGTTGATTTACAATGGCACAGAACAATAAGCTAATTCAATTTCTATACAAAATTGAGTTCGCAATATGAAAAATATGGAAAGTATTTCTCGAAAAATTCGCGTTAAAAGATTTAAACTTTCTAAAATTGTGGTTTCAATTACATTTTTTTTTACAGTTTGGCCTTTAGATGTAATAATAAACAAGATAAGGTTTATCATGTCAATATTTGCAGACCATGGTAACGTATCATGTGGTCCAACCGTCGATACTTGGACATATATTACACAAGGTGAAGACCTAGTTGATGATGGCGGAAGACAGATAACTTGTGATTAGAAGGAAGTGTGTGATGAGAGGAAGAGAGAGAGAGGGGGGGGGGGGTAGAAGTGGGAGAGCGAACCACGAGTCTCGCCTGATTTCGCAATCGTTTAACAGTGCTAAGTGTTTTTATCAAATATTTAAAATGGTGCCGAGGTGACCTTTGACCTTATCATCCTCATCAACACACGTGGTATGTGATCACAATTGATGCAGAAATAAAGAAATGAGAGCAGGTCAAACAAAAACTTTTTGAAAAATGATGCACACGGCCTCATATCATTTGGCTTTTTGACCTCTAGATGACCTTTGACCCCATCAGCCTCATGACGACATGTGGTATTACCCAAGGATCATTTGTACCAAGGTTGATCACAACTGATGCAGGAATTAACAAATGAGAGAAAGTTTAACAAAAACGTTAACATTTTTGTAACGACATGGCCTCATATTATTTGACCTTTTGACCCATCATCCTCATGAGGACACACGTGGTATTACCCAAGGATCACTTGTACCAAGTTTGATCACAACTGATGCAGAAATAAAGAAATGAGAGCAAGTTAAACAAATACTTTGAGAAAAATGATGCACACGGCCTCATATCAATTGGCTTTTTGACCTCTAGATGAACTTTGACCCCATCAGCCTCATGACGACATGTGGTATTACCCAAGGATCATTTGTACCAACGTTGATTACAACTGATGCAGAAATTAACAAATGAGAGAAAGTTAAACAAAAACGTTAACATATTTGTAACGACATGGCCTCATAATATTTAAACTTTTGACCTCTAGATGACCTTTCACCCCATCAGTCTCATGACGACACATGTGACATTACCCAAGGATCCTTTATACCAAGTTTGATCATAACTGATGCAGAAATAAAGAGTTGAGACCAAGTTAAACAAAAAAAATTACATTCTGGTAACGACATGGCCTCATATATTTGACTTTTTGACCCCTAGATGACCTTTGACCCCATCATCCTCATGACGACACATGTGGTACTACCCACGAATCACTTGTACCAAGTTTGATTACAATTGATGCAGAAATAAAGAAATAAGAGCAAGTTAAACAAAAAAATTAACATTTTTGTAACATACCAACAGACTAACTACAAAATTGATTACTAGGTCTTTGCCGAACTTTGTTCAGGCGAGACAAAAAGTATACTTTTTTACAGGATGCAATTCCTGCTATGAAATCTGTTTTCAGAATTTGTTCTGACTTAAGATTTATATTCATTTTGTCTAATGAACCTTGGCAGGTGCCTTGTATTCTGAGAAACGGGGATTATACGATTTTTTTTTAATAGGAGCAAATATTCACATAATAGCAGGCAAACAAATGAGTAACCCGCGTGTCATACATTACACAATACATCTGCTTGGCAAACTGCAAAAATAAGAAAACAGATAAAAGAATTTTTCAACGCAGATAACGTGGAATGACGAACACAATATCGTAAATCATTGATGCCTAATAGAGCTTAGAGATAGTGGGTGTGTAGTGTTGTGTGTGTATATGTGTATAAGATCGTTTTGCACGGACACTGATAACACGCCATAACTCTATTTTTATAGGAAGCAAGGTTGTACGGTAATAAAACACATGATAAATTATATTCCTTTTTCGTTGGTTTATTGAATGATTGAAACATAGACAGCGCACGTGCAAGTGCAGAATAGATATATGAATAGATATTGCAATGAGATATATGACAAGTTGTACATGAATAACTGCGGTGTATATATAAGTGGTTACTGTACGGAAGAAACGTGAAAGTCCAATGATAAATGAAGGGCGACAACGAAGAAAGGGGCTCACGCGATGAATGAAACAGTGGTTCGGAGGTACATTTAAAATGACAATGGAAAACCACCGCTTTCCACCACTGCAATTGTGGATATGTTATAGAAGATATTTCTCTGAATAATATGTCCATTTCACAAATAATGTGGGAGGGTTACCCCCGTTCTACGCTAGACTGACTTCATTTCATCATTTTATCATTTTCATTACCTTGTACTCTGAATGCTACGTATTGTCAGGGCACCCTAACTGGGTCCATTGACCTTTCATGTAGCATATAAAATACTGCTCAGTGCATGGGGGTTGTGTGCATTAGATATGAACAAATTTACACGTGGCACGATAATACGTGTTGTTAACAAATAGTACAATGGCTGTCTGATTTGTATAGTTTACTTGTGACAAATGATGAGTTTCTTTAGAGAGAGAGACACAGAGAGATGGAAAGAGAGAAAGAGGGGGGAGAGAGATAATGAAAGAACTACTAGTACTCGTCTTATGGCACGTGGTTTTATGTGCATCAAATTAACAGGCAGGCACGCCTCCGTCATTTCAGCGTGAGCTTTATTTTACGCGGTCTTTTTATCAGATGAATCATTAACGTTAGGCTATCATGATATTGAGCTACATTTATGATACCCAAGGCTAAATTTCTTATCTTATCAATATATCACGGTCTTTGGTAAACAGAGGTGAAAATCATTTCTACTGAAATACGAGTCATGCGTTCCAAGGTTCACGAAAATGTTCTGCGTCACAGACCCACTTGCTCTACATATATCGATTCTGAGTACCAGTACCTTGAAATATTCTGAAAATTAAATGAAATTACATGTATTTAACAGCATCGTGGATTGCTCTCATTTGCAATACTAACTAGATCCACGATGTGATAGTGGATTCACATTGCATTCATTCATAATAAACATTAACGTCTTTGATCTTTATTTGAGCAATGCTGAGAAGATATCATGTACAATCGTTCTTATGCAAATATCATAAACACACTCATGTTCCAATACCAAAGAGGTTAGGTTGGTGTATAGTCATATTTTCGATATCTCCCATTGTGGCACCATGGCTAACCACCAGAAAATGTCACTTTGTATCGCTTGGGTATCCATCAGTTTGTTTCAGCTCTCATTCGGTGAGTGCTTTATCAAATATTTATATATAAATCCAAACACGGTATATTAACATGTGAGTGAAAATTGAAATGTGAACGTCTTTGCTTCCGTTATCTGCCAATTACAATACGATTCGTTTCATCGTTTTTTTTTATTCCATACCGTTTGCGTGGTCCAAGAGCCTATTGTGGTCCTCCATGCCTTGCCTCTTTACCCTTACATGCCACAATGCACATGCCTACTTTACTCGAAGGCTTTTAAAGGGTACGACTACTGCAAATAAGCGACAGTGGTGCACAACGAGATAAATATATATGTTTATTACATGAAATGTAATAGCACAGCCATAGCACAGCTCTCTCCCCTCTGACGAGGCCGAGCGGACCATGCGGACCGCATCGCCTTTCTGCAGGCGCGCTTTGTGTGTGCAATAATTGCATGGGGCTGTGGACACGAGGCCAAAGTTCGTGATGTATACAAACTCGACTAAATGGTTCAATCAAATTTCATATTGAAATTTCATAATATTACCGGTAATACCGGACAACATGGGGCAATAACGTACTCCCGTCCGCTATTACCCCACGTTGACCTTTGACTAATGATACATTTATACAGCCTAAACCACTGATTCACAACAAGTAACACTGCATTTATGTTAAACAATGGATCACACTGAATAAAACTTTGTCGCAAAAATTACAGTAAATCTACCCCCTGATAACAATGAATCGACCAACTGAAATCTATAAACACATTTTTGGGGTAGAAATGACATTTTGTTTAATAACTAATCATTAAATGATGGAAATAAAGATATTTTCTGGAACTTGACTTGTCACGTGCAAAGCATCTCAGCAAGGATAGAGTTAGAACGAGATCAATCCCGATAGTCCTAAACAGGCATGTCCGGTATTACCCCATGTCCGTTTTTACCCCGCCCTCCCCTGTCTGTCCATTCAAGGCGTAGTATGTGTGTGTGTGTGTGTGTGTTTGAGAGAGGGAGAGGGAGTATGTGTGTGTGTGTGTGTGTGTGAGAGAGATAGAGGGTATGTGTGTGTGCGTGGACGGTTGTGTTTGTTATTTTACCTCATTAAGTATGCATCAGATTGCACGATTTCAAGTTCAAAATTGCAAAAGCTCCCTACCGTGGGAGGGGGGCACACCCTCTCCCCTCTTGGCCGCTTCGCTCCCTCGCTCGGGCGCTTCGCGCCGTCACTAGCGTTGGCAGCCCAGTCATCCCCCAGGTCCCCCTGTCTACGCCACTGCCGTTATACCCTTCCATAATTGGTCCATTGGGAATGACAGGTGCATGAGGACTTTCTCTAAGAAATACAGCATCGACTACTGGGGTTATCAATGTCTGAAAGAAGACGTTGCGGAAATTGCGGATCGAACATGGCACCAACTATATTAGCCTCCAGGCCCGTGAGATACCCACTTAAGTTATCGCGACATTTCAAATGCACATGTTGAGAAGGAATTGGTAATGATGATACAGATAATATCATTACGTGGCTTCTCATAAACCCCTTCACCCATTATCAGTGGAAAATAGGAATATATATTCAGTGGCGTAGACTGGTTCTCTGATCTGGGGGATGATCTTACTGCGAGGGACCGCAGGGATGTTGTGGGAGGGGTGTCACCCCTCCCGTGGTAGGAGTTTGTAATTTTGATCTGTATGTCATGAATCAGGTTCTGTCTCACTTTAATGCCGGTTTAAAAGAAAATAAACCATAGAGAAGGGAATGTCCATCATTCTTTGGGGAATAGCTATGTAATCCATAAAGTCATTTGCTTTAAATTGCAGTAGATTTGTCAAAAACAGGTTCATACCAAGTTAGTTTGATTGTAACATTTGATGTATCCATTAATACTGACCATGCTCTTCCATCGCCAGGATGCATAAGCATAAGTTTTTCGCTATTTCTGCCATTGATAAATGCGAGGACATTCCACCACGTGACTAGAGAGGGAAACCACAGAATGGCCTTATAGGCCTACCTATGTGCGCCATTATGGTAATCAGCTGCGAGCGGTAAAACCCCCCTGTAATATATTCATTTTGAACACGTGTGTTGGTGATATGCCAGGACAATGGCAGTATATTTAATTACACTTTGTCAAATGTGTTAACTGATTGAGTGCCAGATAAAATGCTACTCCATGGGGTTTATATGTATTTCTCGTGGCAAAAATACATAAATGGCACTTAAGAAGTTAATGACACATACATAGAGTTGACACAGCTCAATTGGCTTGTTATTGTACAACAGGGTCGACACTACCACCCAAGAGCAACAGCGTTGATGCGACGACCACAGCTGGTAATGGAAGGATTTCTTACCTCTCAATGCGCCCTTGATGCATGTTTGTAGAAGTAATGCACACACAATATGTAGCAGGTTTTGATTTGGCTTACTAATGGTTAATACTGTATGACATTTCACGAAGTGAGATGACGGTAACCTTACAATGCATTTAGGAACTATTAAAACATACGCTGGTCGATCCCAAAGCAAGTGTGTCCGATGAAAATTCCCCGGGAAAACTCTTTAAATGGCGACGACTATAGCAACTATCTGAGAAAACGATTGGCCAATCCCCTCATTTGAAATGAACTGCAGTTCAAGTTCCGCGTTTTGCCGCGGATAATGAACAATATGAACTGAAAATGTAATTGAGAGAAGTTAGAAATGAAAAGATGAGAGAAAATAGAGCTTGAATCTAAATTTAGCTGGATAATGTTATACATGTATTTTTTTTTCCACCGGTGGACCCCATGCAGGGTCTGATGGCCCGACATCGGTGGCACCATCTGGGCTGAGTAAAGGTGCCAAAGCTGCCATTATTGGTACGTTACCACGTGAAACGTTTACCGTGTATGTTTATATACTGATTAATTGAATGTTACCTTCATTAATTGCGTACATAGTTATATTATTTGGGCGCAGAGCCCCAGAACGAGCACGGGAACAGTTGACAAGCCTATACATATCTGAAATGGGGGGGGGGGGGGGGGGGGAGATTCATTAATTGAAAGTATGACCGTTGACTAAAGTCCTCACACACATGTATTAAGTGGGCGCAGGTATAATTACCGTTAGCTACTGAGACATATTACACTCAATTGTTCAATACGATTTGTTAACCATGTGAAGGCAACTCCTCCCCCTCACAACTCCAACACACGCATTTTATGAAATACTGAACTTGTCAACTTGATTATGAAGATGTTTTATGTTTCAGCTGTGTGTGTCATCGTTGCTGTCTGCATCTGCTGTACAGTTATAATCCTTATCTGCAAAAGGAGGCAAGGTAATCGTAATTATTATCGTACCTTTATGAATATGTAAACCAATCTCAATAGATATGCAAAGCATTAAACTAGTTTGTTACACTTACACCAATGCTTTACTGAAATAATACAATTCCCGTGTCCTTGGTAATTCTGAAATCGTTCAGATAATATAAGTGTTGCTTCATGGAGGTTTAATTTGTAAAAACTTATCATGGCTCATTGGTTTGTGGAAACCGCTCTTGTGTCATAACGATGTCAAATTCATAGATTCACAATCACCGAATGCAAGAACTTCACACTTTGATAAGTTACCTTGTGGCTACCCTATATTGTTGTGCAAGGTATATACTCGTAAAAGTAAACAATAACGTATTAGATCCACTCGTAACAGTGAAAAACATAGATATTCAAAGTATATGATAGAACTTTGTTTAGTCTCTGAATAAAATTAATCCCGGCCCTTGGAACAGTCTATCGAAGTGGGAGCCGTTACAGCCCAATAATTGAACTCGAAGACATAACGTTTGGTTGTAAAAGCATAATTGTCTGGTACACCAAACCGGTCAATTTCATATTCTCATGCAGCCCCGCGCAACCTTCTGTTGATTTGCTCCATAAATCTAAAACCAATATATTTCACAATGCACTTGCCTCATTCAGGACTTAAATTTAAACTTGCTCGATCATCCGATACAAAATGCGATTGTTGTCACAATTTATTGACTTTGAATCAGTAACATGAATATTTTCCTGTTTTGTTTCATTATACAGGTGGCTACAGGCAAGGTAAGCTTGATGAGAGCCACTCATAGCGTGGACAATATGGGTAGCGATTTCATTTATATCAATTTTCGCCATAGCGATATCGTGTGCTGTCAGTAAACACAAGTACAGGGTAATTACGGGTAATTAACCAATAACATTGCAATGATTCTGCTACCTATTCTATCATTTTTGTGTCATACCTGTAGTCATAAAATGCATGATTTCAGCTCTAAAGTGACATCACTTGACATCCGAAAAATGCTAGGGGGAACTTACTTTTTGAGTGTATATATCAAAATTGTTGAAAACATACTTATCAGGGAGGATACTTTGGTATAACATTAAACAAATCATTTTCGCTATTGATTGCAACAGTACCCACCCGTCAAAAGCCCCTAGAGCTTGGGCAAAATGAGTTAACCGAATCGGAACCGATCCACGAGGAACTGACAGTGCTGAGCAAAACTGAGCCGATGCCAGAGGAGGAGACCCCGACGAAGTTGGTCGTCTTGCCCCAAGAGGTGCCGATCCACAAGGAAGAATCCAATGGGGAGCAGGCTTCAGAAGAACCCATACAGGAGGACCTGACCGACGAGGAGCTCGCCCAGGATGTGCTGATCTTCTCCCGAAAGCTGACGGGGAGACACTGCCGGAGACTCGTCGAGGATATCGGAGCGAAAGAGTTGCAGCAGAAGGTTGAAAAGATCATTGATGAAAACCAGGAAGTCCTCTTCGATACTCAACAAATGATCATAGACTGGCTCGGCAAGCAGAAATGTTGCAATAAAGACAAAAAACGACACTTAGAGCAAATCCGGACGGAACTTGGACGACGGGATCTCGAAGGTATTACTGTTTTTTCGGTTATTAGCATTTAAGTAATGTTCCTCTCGGATCGTAGGCTATGTTTCCATAGTGGCATTCCTTTCATGACAAATGTTGTAAGATGCACGGTCTGCATTGTAGATCGTATTGCAGCTAGGCACAATAGCGATTTATCATTATGTTTCATCTTCACAGATCCCAATGATGTCCACAGGGTGTGCGATGACGACATCGCAGAGGTTGTGGCCTACCTCACGGTACCCACTGCAGAGAAGCTCTGTGATCATCTTGGTATCGCGATGGGCTCTGATCTCACCCAGACGCTCCGGGAGTGGAGGGCCAGCTGTGACTCAAGGAGTAACCAGCGTAGAGAGCTAGTCTCCGCGATAAATGGACTGAGCGAATTAAATGATTCCATGCAACAGCTGATCAGTGAAATAGAGCAGATCAACGTAAGCGGTAGGTCAGATTTATATTGTGTCAATATTTTGCCTTTAAATTCTTTGCGTAGGGTATTAGGTAATGCTTTCATTTGCGGAAACTTGTTTACGTGAATGGTCATTTCGCTCGGATTGCAATAAAATGTCCCCCATCAAGATGAATTCATTAGGCATGCCACAGGGTAGTAAGACCTAGCAAGACATTAATCCTATAGACATAGCGGAGTTAACGTTGTTTTAAGAAATACAGCTAAGGATAACTTCGTTAAGCACAAGCTTAAAATGCTGTAATATATATGTTTCTTGCCATTTTCTCTCTTTAGGTCAATCGCCTCCATCTCGCGTGGGTGACGACCTCGTCTACAGAGCCGAGATCTTTGACATAGCTTTCAACATCTTCTTGCAAGACGTCCTCCCATTCGCCAGATCACTCGCTGTCAACGAATCGAAACTAATCGAGTATCGACGCCAGTTCAGTCCTGAACATCTTGAGAAGGGAACGATTCTTCTTGTCGCGGCACTGCTAAGTAAACATTTGCCACAGGCTGGTGAAGATGAGAAGGCGAAGAAGTACGGCATTCTCCGCAAGTTTGGCCACCTGTCTGCGGCGCGTAGTCTGCAACGCGGTAATAATATTATACTTAACTCCTCCTTTGGAATAAAAAGTTAGTATAGCACGGAGTGTGTATATGTAACAGGTTCATGAATGCCTTGATGATATCTAAAGGGTTGACTCTTTGCTTACATTGTTCGTTTAAAAGTTATTGTTGTGTTTGTTTTCATTTTGTGATCTGTATTGGAGACTTCTTCACTTAATCACGCCCGCAGTTTCCTATAATCATATATATGTATTCATCGTTGTATCACCCGTTTTGTTCGTACCACAACACGTAGATGTCGCCTGCAGCTACAGTGAAATCGACTCTATGGCAGAGGCACTGCTGACTGCAAATGATAAAATCGAAGTTGAACCCGCAGAGCTCGACTTTTTCCTGAAAAATGAGGCCAAGATCACGAAGGGTGTATGCAAAGCATCATGGGATGAAACTAGCATCGAGCAGACCAAGCTTCAGGTCTCGTTGGCAAGACAGCTTGGAAAGGGGTTGGATCTTGCTGAGGCTGAAATTGAAAATATTATTTTCAGTCCTGCATCAAATAAATTTTTGGCCATGCTCCACACATGGAAGAAGAGGATTCAGCCAGCTGCCTTCTACTATCGCTCAGCTCTGTCAGATGCCATTCGTTCATCTTTGGATGAAAAATGTCACCATGTTGCCGACAACATGGTTGCAGGTTTGTTGATTTCATCTGCGCTTTATATTTTATTGTAATTCATGATAAAACATGACTAAATATTTAACATCATACATATTTCATGCTTATGTGTGTATAATATCCGTAAAAAAAGAAAAAGAAGAATACAATTCACTCTCCAAGATATTCACTCATTTGACCATTTGTTATTAGGGCATCCCTAGTAGGGCCATTGATACATTTTGTGATACATTGCACGAATCACAGGAATAACAGTTTTTGAAAAATTAAAATTATTCAATTCTTGGATGCAAAATGTATGATATCTCCCATTTTTCTTTAGAATCAACACACAATCATATTTTACTATTCTTGACAACGGCTACGCAGTAATATAACTTTGGAGGTATAAGAGACCTTTAGTGGGATCCTTTAACTCGCAAGCCAATCAGGCACATTGGGTGTATGACAAAATTTCGTTTCTTTTGATACCATCCAAATGTCACGCTATCAGGTAAATTTTGCACGAAGAAGCCCAGCATGACCTTCATCAGGGATATGGTTGACAAGATGGATGACACCCAGCGACGAGATCTCGGTGAACTGCTTGGGTTCCAAGCGAAGCAAGGCGATCAAGACTTCTGCGACATGGTCGGAGACTGGCTGGAGAAATGGGTGGGCGAGATGAAGCCCTCATTGATGCTGCTCGTTCCTATGGTGACGGCTCAAGCCGTCGCCAAGAAACACAGGGATCTCAACGACCAACTGGTGAGAGGGGGATTCTTGTACCTGGCACGCGAAGCCATGGTGATGGAACAGAATATCATGTAATATAGTATACCACACGTGACTCACGTCCGAAATAACAGTCGGTCAAAAGTCTTTGTATAGCTCCGTTGAATCTAATTTACAAAATGTCAGGAGGTGTAAGCACTGGTATGGGAACGAAGAGGAATTCATTCTTAGGCTGTAGAGTTCATTGATATCACAATTATTGTAATACGCGTTGCACTTTGATTCAGGGACGACCGTCGCCAAACAGTATATCACGGTGGAATTTTTAAGAATGTATGTTCTGTATCTGCAGAGGATTTCAGAACCATTTCATGTGCTGAAGTGCATGAGCAATAGAAGTACAGCTTGTAATAATGCGCTTATTTTGAATTTTTCGTTTCGTTTAAAAGATAACTAAAGATAATTGTATCAGAAATGTATCCATACTGCACATGAATCATTCTCATTTACGTTAATCGCTGAGTATTTCGTAATAGTAGCTCACCACATTATTTATGCAATTTTATCAACAGTTCCATTTGCTCACCCCTAAACTAGTTCGTATTTTGTGGGGAAAAAAAAGAACACCGAGCTTCGCTCCCTCTTAAGGCGGATTCACACTGCATCCGACATCCGACATTCCGACACACGACACGACTTTCTACACGACATTTCAGTTCACACTGACAACGACTTTTCAAAATGTCGTGCAAAAAGTCGGATGACACGACATTTGCTGTCGGTCAATCAATTATCAAGTTCTTTATGCAATAACCAAGCATAAACACAAGAAAAATATTGATCTGAGAAGGACGAGAAGCAGGAGGAGGAGGGGGTGAAGAAGGAAGAAGGAGGAAGGAAAGAACTTACGGCGAAGGCGGGAGAAACGGAGGAGGAAATTGGAGCGGTAGAAGACGGGAGTAAGAAAGTTAAAAGGAAGAGATGAAAAAGGTGGAAGGGAATATAAAACGAGGGGGAGAGGGAAGGAAACGGGAGGAAGGGAACAAGGGAGGGGGGAGAGGGTGGATTGATGGTGAGGAAGAGAGGAGAAGAGGAGGAGCAGTACGATAAGGAAGGAAGGAGGAAAGGGGGTAGGGAAAAGAATCAAGTGAGAATGACTAGAAGAAAGAAAGGTGAATGAGGAGGAGAAACAAAAGACGAAAGACAAACTAGATGATCATCGTCTTCCTCCTCCACCATCTCCCTCCTCCCCCACGCATTCGCTTCCCTCTCTTTCTTCTTCTTCCCTCTACTCTTACGTCTCCTTGTTCATTCTCTTGCCTCAATACTAGATCAAGTTACAGATACGTACTTATCCAAAATAGAGGAAAACCAGCATCAGTATTTCGTGTTGGAAAGTTGGCATAATCACACTCACCCTAATCCTTCTTTACAACGATGAAGAGAAAGAATTCACGATATTACAGCAATAATAACAATAGTCCATAAGAGGGTAGGTTATTTCTTTATCTATTTCATTCGCTATGCCTATGTTAAGGCATGTTTGGGATTTTTTTTATACCAGACATATGCAGTATAAATCATATCAGCAACATGACATTGTATACATGTATAGGCCTACAATATAGTTTGCAGGTACATGTATCACGATTCCTCAAATAGAAATATAAAATTATTCAGTGATTTGAGTGTCCTGTTCAAACTAAGTCTATCTGTTAGATTCTGCTTTGACAAATCTGCATCAACACAACAAAATTACCCCCCCCCCCCCCCCTCCGTCCCCTCCTCTCCTATCTAGGGCTACATCTGTACATATTTGTTTCAGCCTTAACCCCCTTTCTTAATTTTCCTTTCACATATTCGATCATTGAAATACACGGTGAGAACTTTCTTAGAGATCAAGAAACAACATTATCCTACGAAGCTACATCGGAACATTATCATACAAAGCTACATCGGAAGGGGGGGCACCCCCCCCCCTCCCCCTCTTCTCAGACATCCTTCTCCCGCACCCTCGAAATGGCATCTATCCCTCAAAAAAAAAAGCTTGCGTGATGCAAGAAAAGTATCAAATAAAACATTATGAACAGTTGAGCAGGCCTACTCTTGATATTGAATTTATTTAAATCTTTGCAAAGGAATTTTGAATATTGGTACATTCTTTTTAGGAACATCCCACATATCTACAGCCATTCTACATTTAATCATTTAACTGACGAAGTAAATCATTCCACCAACAGTGACTCTGCAAGAAAAAGTAGTTACACTTCTTATTTTTTTAGTCTACAAACTAACGTTAAGAAGTTTTGACGTCAAGAAAACTATCACCATTCCCCGACAAACAAATATGAATCTACATTAGCTCCTCATTTAAACTTAGTTGAGAGTTTTCTAAACCCGAAAGAAAAGTTACTTAAACCCATGAATACAGGCCAATTAATCTCTATTTGTGTTTGTCAGATCTCACTAAAATTAAGGTTTGGTTATGTTGGTAGACTTTAGACGAGCAGATAAAACTTGCTGTGATTGAAGTAGACTCTACTTGATGATATTGATTGATGGCTGACTAGTACGAATTGTAACTAAACAAGGAAATCTGAGTGTAGTAAATGATCTATTCTAGTTTAAGAGGTAGACTACATACATTTATTAGTACGAGCCAACGTCAGATATATCTAACACTTCATTTCTTTACTAAAACTAGTATCTATCTCATACGAGTATTCACTCCGTGTACCTAGATCTATTCGCATGAGCACGCCCGGCCGGTCGGCCGGCTGGCTAGATTTATCATAACATGATAGACCTACTGGCTACCCATGATAAGTACGGTCGAGTCCAGATCCCGGGTCCAGATCTAAAAGAAAGCGTGAGTAGTAGACTAGCTGCTAAAGAAACTTGTTTGGATCTGGGAAATCTACACTCTAATTTATAGACCCTACACTCTAATTAATAGACCTAGACCCTCTAGATATCTGTGTTGTTATGAGTTGGTGTATCTGTTACTGCGACCAGCCCGCTCACGCAGTGAGCGGGCGGGAGCAGTCCCGGGGCTAGTGTATCTGTAGCCCCGTGACTGCTCACGCGTAGCGGGAGCGTGAGCGGGCTGGTCGCAGTATAAAGTAGGATCAATGATACGTTTGTCGTTAGATCTCACTTTGATCTCATGACATTTTAAAGCCTTTAACAGCCATGTTGACCTCGAGGCTGTAGACCTGTAACTTAACTTTAGATCCAACGTATAAATTAGATCTAGATCTATTAAAACTCTGACATTCGAACAGAGTAAATACAGAACACACTACAATTAACTGCAGTACCGTTTAGACTTATATAGTAGAGTACGCATATTACGGATGTTTATGTTGAACTGTTGGTTATGCAACAGCTTTCTAGTAGTAGATCTAGACTAGAGCCTAATCTGAGTATAAACAAACAGGTTTACTCAATTGATAACGTTCAATACCAGTCTAGACCTCTAAAACTAGATATATTTATGTTGCATGTAGTCATGATGTACATGTCCAGGCCTTTCAAAGTTTAAGTGCGATTTAGATCTCACAAGACATTCAAGTTTAGAATGATGGCATTTATTTAGGTAGATGATAGTTGCATACACCATTAATCATCGTTGACCTTTTACATGTAGACCCTTGGCCTTGGGTCTGTATAATTTTTAACGTTTACTTTATTATACGACTACGTAGACCTACTCGAACGTAAACATTAGACTTGTCTCGAGTCGAGTCTTTAAAACTCAATTACCACTGAATACCAAGATTAACTCGCTATTAGCTGACATTAATAGACATTGATTAACTTACCGCTAATAAGGAATCACATTCTTGCCCGCCTTTCTTTACAAACGATGGCAAAATGCTTCACCAAAACGTAACATGATAAAGATATGATGCGTAGGGAAACATTGTCCAACATACATTTTAGTAGATGGGACTGAAGTGGGGCCGTCGCAGAGATTTTCTGCGAAGCAAGTCTTTTGACAAGCCAAACTTATGAGGTGACGTCATAGGAATCCGCCGTTTTGATTGGTCTCCGGCTAAATGTCGGATTGTGCTTGAAAAATCGCTACATGATCCGATTTTTTAATACGACAAAATGTGTCGGACACGACTTTTTTTGTCGTGTTGCCTCAGTGTGAATGGACACATTGGATTTGCACTGTTTCGATTTTTATTTTGTCGGATCAAATGTCGGAAAGTCGTATGTCGTGTCGTATGTCGGAATGTCGGATGCAGTGTGAATCCGCCTTAACTGTGTGACCTTCCTCAGGATAGGCAAAATCACACAAATAACCGCTCGCTGTAACTCTGCACAAAAACAAGTTAATAAATATGACAAATAATTAACTCACCTACCGCGTATAAAAGTACATGTTGTTTATGTTCACAATAATTCTAGTCTAATAATTCTTTAGTGCTTTTGTTGTAATGTGGTGTAGCATGTAACAAGCTATCGTAAACAAATTAGGTATTCATTATCTCTATCATAAGCATCAAGTGATGCGTTGGTAGAAATTGTTTTTTAACATGTATCAGTTATTAACGACCTTTCGAAGCAGTTTATCACCACGATAATAATGATGGTGTAGTCCTGATTCAAATCAATTTGTTAGTATTTGCGGCATCCAAGCGTTCAAGTAAAGCTATTAAAATCAAGAGTTGAAAATTAGCAGTGGCTATCGTCAGCAATCGTAATAATGATTTGGTATCGTCCGTGTAGCCAGTAAAACTTAATGCACAGCTCTCTACCAATTAGATTGCCGAGTTTTCTGGTTCCGTTCTATAATATTGCTTTGTTTTCTCTTCCGAGTCATATGTATATAGAATAATCTTACTTTGATGTAATCTTTGTATAAAAATTTGATTTGTTATGTCGCATAGTTTATATGTTTTTACACGTGAGGTACATGAATTCATAATCTACTCATTCAAATATTTGTGTATTTATTCAGATACTCATTAGCAGCACAGACTGAAAAGGAACAGCTTACATTAGTCGCAATAGCATAATATACGATCCAGCACAATCTCAATGATATAAAGTGTTTCCAGTCTTTCAATCATACATATTACAATATCAAACAATATGCCGTGATATCAATGTTTAAATTCATTTATCCTTGATGCAATATTGTAGTTTAAGACGGCTACATCGAGGAGGTAATTGAGAGTTACATCGAATTGAACAGAGTGCTGCATGCACATTATTACAATGTTGTAGTTAAGTGAGGTAATGTGGTTTAACTATATACTGAAAATGTATCTCAGTAATGTACTCGAGTCTTTGTGAGTCAGGCATAGTGAAACATTGTGGACATTTGCTCACCGTGCGCGCGTGTGCATGTCCGCGCGTCGATATAACACGTAAATTTATGTTAGATTTCATGACATTGTGTCATAAATCGCTAATTTTTTACATGTTAGCATAAATATCCTCGCTTGGGGCGAGTAGCATCTGAAAGCCAACTCTTTTCTACACATGATTAACTAACAATAATTCGAGGATATCAAGTAGTCTCGTTGCACTTTTTGCTTGAAATATGTTACGCATTCGTCTTTTGAGGTGGAAGTCTATGGGAAATGCCTCCGAATTCGACGAACAAACATGTACATCACACACAAGTAGGCCTACAGAAAACAAACGAAGCAAGCAGTCAGTCTGGGGCGAGCGGTTTCTGACAGAAGAGATTTCACACTAAAACTTGATATGAGACTTATTCTCACTGGCTGTAAAATCTCGTTGCACTTTTGTTCCAAAAAGTTTTGTCTAATGAGAGACAATGATAGAAAAGAAGGCAACGAGAACTGCTGCAAATGACGTAATGCGACTATTCCATTATAGAGCGGGGGCGTCGCGAGCGTTGCGCGCAATCAGGTACGCGCTGCAGACGCGCAGGACTCACGACTCAGCGACGAGAACTGCATATTCCTGTGACATTTGTGCTCCTTTACTTGAAGTTCTAACAATGTCCAGAATATTTAGAACAATGCAGGTAAGATATTTGAAAGTTCACCCATTGTTTAATGCTGCATGGAGCGTATTTCCCATACACATCGCTAAATAATGAAATAAACGCATATTTTCGGTGTTGTCTGCACTCTGCAGCGGAAAGAATATTGTGTGAACGGTGACTGAGACTTGGTCCCACGCGTGCAAATATATGTTGGTTTTATAGTACTAGTAGCAGCTTTATTACGAAATGATTAATTTGGTAGCTAGCGTACACTTGTAGGAATAAACATGGTAACTGAATAAAGCATGTCGACCCCTTAATTGTTACTAGTCTTGTTACTTGTGTTGGAATTCATGGTTTCAAACTGACAAGGTTTGACTTCATTTGCATTCGTCTGACTCTGATCTGAGTTTGAAATGAGGGCTTGATAGCTCTGGCTAGGCTCTAGCTGGATCCGCCAGTTGAAGGGAAGATTTTAGAGCAATGCTACGTTTGCCCTGTAACCAACCCCATATCTAAAATTATGTTATGAAACACAAGTGCTTGCGGTCAATAGCTGAAGAACGTGTGGAGGATGCATGCGAAATTTTTGAATTTGGAATCATTTGAACCTGTGTCCTACTTGTGCAGCCGTGGGAGGGATAATCCGTAAATTAAGCAATCACCCCTATGTGCCATAATGGAGTAGTCCTACCCAATTCGAGCCGAGACCGGTGATGCGCGCTCGGGCAGCGAGCGCGTATTCACCTTTTGTCCAAAACGGGCTCAAAGTTTTCACTATGCGTGTCTCTGAGCCGTCTACCGTAGTCATAGCTATGTATATACATGTACATGGCATGTGTCTCTAGCATCGCTTTATTTTATCCTCTGTTTCGCAGTGTAACATCGTTATTTCGGCATAAGCTCAGCAATGTTATCAAACTGAAAGAGGTTATCATGATTTACGTTTCATTTTCCTTTATTTTCCGTTTTGTCGCATCTTCAAAAAATGTATCTCCATTTGATGTTACATGTACCTATTATTCAGTCCTGCAGTATCTTGTGCCGTCATACTACCTACATACATAGTTTGTATGTAGTCAGCTCCTATAAATTGCCGACGCTTTTATTTCGACCCGATTGCCTGAACTCTAGCAAAAGATGAGAAATCTTTGTCAAAATGAATACGAATAAAGTTTGTGATTTTACCAATTTGTTCACGATCAATTCGCGTACTTTCATGTCAAATCGGACAACCCGATGAAGCATGAACACTACTCCTTGATCAAATGCTAAGTATTGTTTAAAAGAAAGTCACAATAGCGTGTGGTGCTTTTTTCTTTGCCATCTCATATTTTTCATCATTCTCATTTTGAGAATGACAATTTCCCTACCTTTCACATTATCATGCAATGTATTACCTATGTACTTTCATACACACAGATGCAAGCATTAAGTTTAATAAAGTAGAGGACAAATAATATATTTCTGTAATAAAATATTTCCTTTAATTAAGTCTGAATATACTTACATGTATGATATAGAAAGTTCAAAGTAACTTTTAATGAATGAACATTGATTTTGATGAGAATCATAGAGTGAGAACTGCATGTTACTCATCTACCTTCATTACCACCATCTCTCACTTTTGTGTCGAATCTCATTCATTTCATATATTTTCAACAACAACAATAAAAAGTAATGGAGAGGAAAATAGCAAATACATTTTTTTTTTTATTTCAAGTACATGTAGGCCTTGACTGATTTTATGTTGTGTCGTTTAATTGAAAAGCTTATTTGCAGCACATTACACGCACACTGCTTTTCATTTCCCTATCAACATTCAACACGGGAAAGGAATGCAATGATCAACATGAAGTATGAGACACCCGTATTGCTGGAACAATACTGGTTCAACCGAGTGACGTCATGGCATGTACACTGGACCGCAAACCGATAGAGAAGCATGCAAACAAAAATCATTTTTATTTCATACCTAAAATATTACAATTCGAATCAATTTCAAAATCAAATATTGTAGGGATGACATCTTCGGATTAATTAAGACAAAATAATCAAATCATTCTTAGAATAATTGATTACAATTATTTGTGCGTCCAGATAATCAAATCGAACATCAAAATACCTTTTGTGCATCACACGTCATTCCATTTTTCTAACATTTTAGTGTTTGTACGCAAATTTGTTTCACAAAAGTTAAAATGCTAACCACAAGGCTGGCTGAAGTTTGCCTGACGTAGCAAAACTAATGTACGCAAGCTGCATGGTTGTCTTTCTCAATAAAATAACGGGACCTGTTAACCCTATCTAGCCCGGGAGGGGGGGGGGGGGCAGAAACATTCCCCCCTCGACATTTTTCGCGATTAATTTGTAACGCGAAAAGATCACGCCGCGACGCTTCATTACTTTTTTCCTTACACTTTTAAATATCAATTCGGTGCTGTGGCTTGGCATGGGTTATTGTGTTGTTCGAATTAATTACTTGTACATGTATTTGATAAACATAATCCAATTTCATGTAATTAAAAGGATTATTATTATTACATTACAACTGTTTTTGTTAATTGCATTTCAACCACCAAGTAATCATTAATCAAATGCAACAAACATGTTTTGAACACATAATACATGTACTATGAGTTTGTGGACATGACGTGACGTCAGGTGGCTGTGCCCATTTTTTTTTGTGAGTGTGATTGTCTGTATTCTCCCAGGAAGGCTGGTGTCTCATACTTTATTTGCATTATTTCTTTATTCTCCTTTTTGTTTTTGACAGGAAAATGAAACTCAATGAAGTGTGCTGCAAATCAGCTTTCCTACAATACACAAGTAATAAATCAATGTCTACTTTACTTAAGCATTTTGTTGTGTTTTACTTAGAGTAAAGCAATACTGATTGTTTCACAGTGACAGTCCCTAGAAAGATTTTTTTTTAAAAAGACACAACAAAATCTCAATACACGATGTATACAAATACGTAACACATGTATGCTCAAAACAAAATGAATAGAAAAATTCCCAAACGTAATTTTGATTTATTTCTTGTGAACAGCTTGTAAACCTTTCTAGTGTTTATTTGCAGTTTTTTTCAACTGTGATTAGCTATTTAATTTGAATATATACTCATAACATTAACTTCAAATATCAAAATATGTACCATGTTACTATTCTTGCCTTACAATATTTCTATATACCACTATATGTATAGCTATTAAACCTACAAATATTCTATACTAAATTTAATTGACAGTGCGAATTAGAGCAATTTTGTTTTCATTTTGTGCAAACATACTGAGTTTATTGCTTACATGTTCATACTTTGCTCTGGCATTGCACTTAGAGTTATTGTTAATATCAATTGATGATAAAAGTATGCACAAACAAACTCAACTAAGGAGACATGAAAGCAAAGTCGATGTTTCAAGAAAGTTCAGACTTTCCCATTTGTTATTCCCGTGAAAATCAATTGACAAAGTTCATGTGCAGTCAAAATGTAAAAAAAAAAAATATGAATTCTGACGTGACAAAACATGTCAAGATTTAAAAATGGATAAACTTCCCTCACATTTTTAATTTTCAAGTCACAGTACAACTGTACAAATAAAGATAGACACAAATATGTGTGAGTGCATTTCAGTGATACTTTGAAGAAAATCATGAAGGGAAGTTAAACATTTTTGATAAATGCGATCACTAACTCAAAATCGAACCAGTCAAATTAGAGGCATTGTCTTATTGAGGCACTGTGCAAAGGACAATGACAATGACAAGTACGAGACATGTATTACACATAGACAGATTCTAGAGGTCACAGTCTGTCACTCTACGGAACAGAGAAAGTTGACATTGAAGGATTCAGGGCTTCTTCGTGTGATCTTCAAAAAGTAAGTTCTTACATCATTCTTCTAACTTTTCTTACGAAATTTTGTCAATTCATATCTCTATTTCTTTTCAAACTATCACGCTAGATGGTTTATTTTTTAAAAAGCTTGAAAATGTTCTATGTCATGAAATCATTTTGTAGACAGCTGTAGAAATTTCAGACCTCAATATAGTTTACTTTTTAGTATATAACTTGAATTATCGCATGTTAAGTTTCCCTACCATTGGCCTTTACTTCACCTAAGGGTAACGTTTACCTTACAAGCTATGCTTTTTTAGGTTTCCCTCCATAATAATTTGTACAATTCATTTGGTTTGCCAGTTCAAGATGAACTTTTCTGATATATATTTGTTTATACCTTGTTAATTCTTTGTATTCAGTTGTACATCTTTGTTGAACATTATTATGGAAAAATAAATCAAATCAAAATGAAAATAGTATTAATAGATAAAATGCATAATGCATTTTTACAACACAGCAAGAGGTACATTAATGGTCCAATCAGGATTTGTTTTAACATGGTTTATAGTCTGAAATAGTACAAGTTTCATATCTTACTTACACAGTACAGTATATAGAAATCAAGTTAACATTTCATATTACCAGCCATGTCAGTTTAGTGTCATTAGAAAAAGCACTTTAGGTCAAGTGCTTTACAAAAAGTATAAATAATAGTGTGGTACCATTTCATATACTGCTACATCCATGTACTTGTGCTATATATCAATATATGCTATGACAGACCATCCATGAGTGTGAGCGTTTGTTGAAGTTCTGAAGGAAAATAGAAGAAGAGGTAAATGTTAGTGGTAATATGAAAACATAATGTTTCAATGACAAATACTAAATTTTCAGCATTGCCTGTAATAACAAACTGCATGTACAAAATAAGTGTCATTAACAGATTAAAAACTTATCCAAAATCCCATTTCAACACAACAATGCTATCAAAACATATTATCTTTTTTTTTATTGCATCCAATTTAATGAGCAATGTGAATAATATTTTTCAAAAATGTGGTCTATATTTTTGTGTATGATTCTGGCTACAATAATTCAATATGGCAATTCTATTGAGTCCTGGAGATAAAAATAACAATGAAACTAAAGCAAATTAATGCAAATAGATGTTAGAACAGGAGCCTAAGCCAACATTCGGGGGCAACAATACTTCCAGACCACTAGTATGCATGTGGGCTGTACAATGCCACAGCCCTATGAAACTACCTTATTCCACAAAATGGTTTGAAGATCCTGACATTATGATTAACATGGCTCCTAATGCTAGAATAAAATGCGGTATGCCTTGTATTGGACCTGGATACTGTTGATTTACCCTATGATGCTAATTCTTGCCCATATGATGTTCATCAAAGGCCTAAATATGCTAGTTCTTGGCTGTGTAATACCAGATTGAAGTTCCTAAGTTGATACATCTTGGCCCTTTGATAATGGTTGAACCCCAAATTGATGGGTAATGGCTGTGTTTCACTGAAGGCCCCATCATGCTAGATCTTGACCAAGGATACTGATCAATTACTCTAAGATGTTAGTTCTTCGCCGTGTAATAACAAATTGAATCCTATGTTACTAGATCTTGGCAAGTTGATGCTAATTAAAGGCCACAAATGCCTAGTTCTTGATTGTGTGTTGCACCAATTATTGAAGGACCATTTGCAAAAATCATAAAACTGGGCATGAATCAGCAGTATACCCCTGGGGTAACATGTTTGAAATTTCAGTCATAGCTTCACAAACCTTATCAGGAAAAATGAAAATCATCCTTGTTTATCCTTAAAATGGCCCATTTCATAGCGCTCATAGTCTACATTCATATACCATATTGCACCACAGTGTATCACTTGGCGGTGCCCCCCTTGCCTCAACATATCATCGCAGTATGTTCTTGCACACATGTTAAACAGAATGACACACGCTGATTAATCATAAATTACTCCTTTTTTTTTTTTGATTTTGTACAATCACAATGAATAATACAATGGCATACCAGAACTATAATTAATCTGAACTGCTGAAATATTCCTGTCTCTTGGATAACAAGTATTCTTACTGAAAAATGCTTAATTTACTATGCTGCTACAATATGGATGAGTCTATCAGCACTTACCACTTAACAGAGTTCTAAATTTGTCTGATGAGACGGAAAAGGATGTCACTTTAACAGAATCTGTGTCTGGATCCCGCAGATTAAGTCTGAGTTGTAGACTGGGCTCATTAATTGTTTCTATCTCACTTGAGCCAAGGATGTAGTCCACTCTCCAGTCCACCGAGTCAAATTTGGACACTACATTAAGAAAGATTAATTGAGACAGTGCAAAGATGTTTTCAAAATAAATGGAGCTATCATCTAGCCACAAGGGGGAAGTTTTTATTCTATTAATGACATCACATTTTATTACTTCACTGTGTTTCTATGAGCCGGATTCTTCTAAAAATACAAAATCAATTAACAAACAATGCCAACAGGGTGTTTTAATATACAGGCATGACTCAATTTTAAATTGAAGTGAATAAATTCTCCAATATTTCATATTTTTTATCCTACTACTACAATATGCACTGCTAAATAATAAAGAAACTAAAATAAAGACTAAAAAATGAACTAAAACCTGGCTAATTAGCTGGTCATAACTTATTAATTTAGCATTTTGGTTACTTAGTATGCATGGAATGAAGGGTGTTTGTAAACTGATTATGTAAACTGGTAACTACCCCAGCCCCATCACAGCATAATCTCCCTACGCAGTCATCAGGGAATATTGGACTGTGTTTTGTCCCTCATCTATGCATCTGTGTGTGTGTGTGTGCGTGTGTGTGTGTGTGTGGGGGGGGGGGGGGGGGGAGCGAGCTATTAGACAAAGATTTTGCAAATCCAGGACATTACCTCTTTCCCCAACCCCTTCCACTTCAAGATTCTCAAACAATGCGTAAGCCCACAGGCGATGTGAAGATGGAGAGTTTGAAATACTTACATCTCAGGCTTTGCGATCTAAATTTGGCTTGCATCTGCTCCCGCTTATCTCCATACGATCTGCTTAGAGCGGTGGAATGTTCTGCAGGATTTCAAAAATATTACATGCTAGATGAGTACAACATATCACTGTTGAATATTATCATGAAAATGGTACCAAGAGGCATCATTTTCAGTTTTTTTTTGTCATCTATGTGATCTACTACCATCAAATCCTGTGAAACATTCATTGCTACTTCTGTTTGGGAATCAAGAATGTCTAAATCTGACAATCTTTGGAGCATCTTCATATAAGACTACAAGATGAATTGTTGACCTCTGACAACACACTCAAATGCATTCTTAAGAGATGCATGCACATTTAAACTTCATTTTTTTCTGTTCAACATCAAAATATTTGGGTAGTGCATGTAAGAATTCCTTGATAAACTGCACCAAACATCCTTGAGTAGAATTTAAAGTAAGCAATTCAAACCTCTCATCAGTAGTCCTGTCATTTTGCACTATCTGCAAGTGATATTTGTCTTATTTATACATTGCGCACAAAAAACAGGCACCGATTGTCTAGCGTATAAATATTGCTTAATGATGAGGGTTCTAGGAAAGTCATCACAATTTTTTAAAGGTCAACATTTTCTTCGTCTGATTTTTCTCAAACTTTTGCTAAACTTGTTTCTTTGGCTTGTTATCTTCGATTCACATCATTATTTGTATTCCCCTGTATGTCCTGGACACAGTAGCTTGCCAATTTTGCAAACAAGCACAAGTAGATTTTACGGGTTAGGGTTAAGTTTTGGGATTAAGGATTTACAATTAATGTAAATATTATGGGCATAAGAAATTGATTAAGCTCACTTGATTTTAAAGAACAAATTCAAAGTTTTGCTTGTAGGGGAAATTGGGATAGACCACCTGCCAAACCAATGACACCTCTTTGTCATACCTTTAGGTAGACCAAGCTGCTGAAGCTCATTGGAGAGGGATTCTCCATCAACGTTGTACTTGGCTGCACTGGTCAGGATGAAGTTCAGAGCTGCAATACTGGCCTTGACATCACTCGGCTCTGTAACAACATCAGTTATCTCTATTAGTCTTTTTCAAATCTGCAAAATGCTTTGTTCCAACATATGCCCATTGAACTCCTTCTTTGTCGTCCTCCAGTTGTCCTCAATTGGCAATGTATTTAAATGTACATCACAAGGTTGCATCGTTAAACAATACATATGCAAATCAATCATCCAGTTTGCAAGACCTCAGATATAATAATAATAATAATAATAATAATACATGTTCCTTATACAGCGCATTTCAAAACCCGAGGAATTCTCAATGTGCTTTACATGGAAAGGACTTGGATTGACATTTAAAATTTTACATATTGCAGAATATGCCTGATATCCCCA
The DNA here is from genome assembly GCA_963669155.1 of Arbacia lixula. Classification (NCBI taxonomy): domain Eukaryota; kingdom Metazoa; phylum Echinodermata; class Echinoidea; order Arbacioida; family Arbaciidae; genus Arbacia; species Arbacia lixula. The sequence goes on along the minus strand of OZ022576.1, from coordinate 16,982,182 downwards.
ATAAGTAGGGGTTTTGCCAGTGTAGACATCATGTCGTTTGAAAACCTATCACACACGTTTAGCTTAAGAAATATGTGCACATTTTCAAAGCACCCTAACAACATATAACACAATCTGCAAAGCAGCCCCTACTGTGCAAAGAAGTCTTTTTTACCATAAACAAAATCCCCTGAATATCTCATCCACTGATCTTGGAATATTAAAAAAAGGATTAAAAAATGCCTATTACAAACACTGTTAGAATTATTAACTCTTCATTTCCTGCTCACTGTGACTCACCGTATTTGGCATCTGCTGTCAGCTTGTAGACTTTCACATACTGCAAGTGCAACAAAAAATAAACATACATGTACATAACGTTTACAAACATAATGAGCAAGACTTGTAAAAAAATTGTTTGTGTCTTCCATATCAGTATTTCATTGCTGCCAAACAGTACTTATACTCTTTAAAAAATAATAATAAAACTTATTTCCAAAATAGCAGAAAGGCAATACTTGCTTCATAAGATCAAGAAGGCTACTTTTGATATTAAAAAAGCGACAAAATAAATACTACAAATGTAATAACACATGGTAAGACATCAGCATTTTTTAGGAACCATCGAATCTGGGCGCTGTGTGTAAGAACGCTGCTGACATGATGCAGTATCATCTAGGTATCTCAGACAAGAACAAGAGAAAGTTACAGTCGTTCAACCCGGTTCAAAGAAACTTACATCAATGCTGTCTCCCAGCAAGCTCTTGATCACTTGACCACACAGCTGCTTCATCTTGACAGAGGTCTGTGGTAATGAAAAGGTAAGACTTCGAGACCCACACATGCACACATACACTCCAGCTCAAAGGAATTGGCATAGGGAAAGGGAAAGGGAAGAAATGGAAGGAGCCGCAGTTTTAAACCGCAGTATATTTTGTCCAGTTCAGCATGAAACGTGATGCTGTCTAGGCTAAAGCATCGGGTTTCATGCTGAACTGGACAAAATATACCGCGGTTTAAAACTGCAGCTACTTCCCTTTCTTCCCTTTCACTTTCCCTATGCCAATTCCTTTGAGCTGTAGAGTATCTCACATTCCTTATCAATATATCCATCATGAAATGATTTAGTAATTGATTACACATATCATACATGTCTGGGATATCTCATTGAATTATAGGAGACTACATGTAGGCAGTACTAGTATACTTTTAGATTTATCTCAACACTGCCTCACAGACTGAGACTACTAGTACTACAATTGCAGTTCAATGACTGGTTACAGACAAATTATCACATACATGTACTATGTGCCAGAATACCTTAAAAACATAGTGATCCAAAAACTGAGTTTTTATGATAAACGAAAGAAAAAGTATCACAATTTGAAAGCACTTTAAAGTGCAGGAAAACATTCTGACATGGACTTGCAAGATGCAGATTGTTCACACTGGAAAAGAGAAGGGGTCCATGAGGAAACTCAATTTTGGGTGTTAAAGTTGTTTTCCTTTGGTCTAGATTTAATACTCAACAGCTACTAAGCAACAATCGCCTTAAAAGAACACAAAATCAATGTGGGCATTCCTATTAGGTGCATACTCTTTTTTTTTTTCTTTTTTTTTTATAGATCCTGCACTTCACCTGCAAGAAAGTTTTGAAGAAAGACCTTTAAACTGGAATAACTGCATTAGGAAAGAATGTCCTTCAAAATGTGGTACTAGATTTCATAAACAAAGATTTAAGATGTTTCCAAATTGGACATTGGTACTTACTATCTTACTGAGAATGCTGATCTCAGCAAGCACCCAGTCAGGGCAATCCAAATCACCACAAAATCTAAACCTCTGCATGGAGATTGAGAAAAAGAAACAAGAGAGGGAAGGATCTCAACCGCAAACTTCATGTACTCGACAAAGCAAAATATTCATCAGCATTTTACTGTATACACCATATATTTAGCAAGTCTAATTTTTCGCGAATCAGGACTTCTCGACCATATCTCGAGTGGTTAAATTCGCGATCGTGGAGTACTAGTACTAAATGTACATGTGCGAGTACACGTCATATTCATACTTCCATGTATTGTTAAATTTGTGAATAGCAACCGACTCTAGAAATCCACGAAAATAAAACCCCCACAAAATATATGGCATATACAGTAATTGATTATCAAATTCAGTCCTCTGTTTTGAGGTTAGATTAAAAGGAAACCAGAGGTAGAATACATATTGGAAGTGCAGCAGACTGAGCAGAGAATGTGCCGCTTGTGTCTGGTGATGTTTCCTTTGGCTTGAGTTTGGCTTTTCCAACATCACAATTTGTTGGTACTTTCCCAACATTTAAAGCTCTGAGTCTGATATCGAATTAAAATTTGCCTATCGTGACAAGTTATCATCTGAACATTTCACTCTACTACGGTCTACGCCGATTCACGAACTTGTTCAGCTCACAGTTACAGTTCAGTTCGGACTCAGTCCGAGTCTGATTGGAGAAGAAGTATGATTCAGAAAAAGAATACCAAATGTTAAAAGAGTCTGATTGAAAGTAAATGACTAGAGGAGCTGAAATCTAAATATGTCAAATAGTATACACGTAACGTCATAACAATCGGACGGGCATCATCTTCTTCTGACACCATTCTAAATTCAATCACATGCTGTCATGACAATTATTTCAGGTCATGAAGACATGATCATAACATCGTCATACATAAATTTAGCAGAGACTTTAGTATCTGTAGCTATTTTAGGCCACTCAAGCATGGACTGAGGTCACCAACATATTTGAAGATATTTGAAAGTACCTTTTTCTCCGGTAAGTTGACAAGAAAACAACAATTGCGACGACTGTTTTAATTAGTCTGCATACTCTCATCTCAAAGGTTCATAATACACAACGAATGGGACTGAACGAACATTTAGGTGGGCGGCAACACATCTCATGACCTGCATAACAAATCAATAAATAAACATACCTCTTCACACTAAACGAAATTTGACATCCTAAGCTGTTTAAAAAATCAGATATGATAACATCTTAGACAAGCTTCTGAGTTTGTTCCAGCAAAATACTTACCATCTTCCTCCAAGTCCAAGATTTTGCGAAAAGTTGATGTTGGAAATTAAATCGTCCAATGCAAACTCAGCTCGAGAGAGGAGGGTGCAGTGATGGGTGATCTATATAAATTCGAACACACATGTAATAATCCTAATTAATCTCATCTGCGATACACGCTTTTGAATAGGCCATATCATAAAAAGTTTTTTGTTATTCATCTTAAAGATAAAATTATTATGATGACATAAGTGACATACTATTGATCTTTTCCCCCCTCTTAACTTATTTAGAACCTTCTTTTAGAAAATTGCCCTTAAACTTAAAGGGCAATATACATAACATGCAGCAAATATAACAATTATAGAATCGGTGAATTTTGAAAACATGATCATATAATCAGTGCAGCAAAAGAAAGGGGCAGATCGGAGCATACTGGCTACTAATATTCCTCTGAGTACTTAACTTATTGCTATAGGCAGTAGAAGAAGAAGATTGCCTTCATATGCCATTCGTTCCTGAACTGAAAACGTTCTGATTTTGAACGAAAACAAGGAGAATTGCATTTGTTCTTTCACCGAAGATAATAGTATACCACCGATTCCAATATCCAATCAATGGATCTATACAAATCTCTCCAAAACATTTGTTAACTAATAGGTGTTAATTACCTCGATTTGATCAAAACCTTTCAAGGCACCCCTATATATCAAAGTTTTGTAAAATTCTATCTCCACGTCATTCACTAACATAATGCATTTATTACTTAATAATTAGTTTAAGTGCTTTGATATGAATCTTTCTGTAAAATGCCAAACCAATAAGTCATAATTAGTATTTCAACACTTATTTTCTCTCTATTAATTTATTTTGCCAAAGATAGAATGATACACTCCTTAAAAATAGCTAGCAGCGAGCATTATAAAGAAACAGTCGTCACACCTCTTTCTCACCGAAAAGCACGATTACGAATCGTATACTGGTTGAGGTTGTCTGAAAACTAGAGCCTACCGTACCGCGCGCGACGTACGTACAGTACAGCTGCTTTCCAAGGCTAACGTACTGCTCTGGACACCCGACCCGCCCGGCGCGGCACTGATCAGGCTCAGCATTCGCTTGCGAGCCTAGCTACCTGGCACATTACCCTCACGCTGGGACGGATATCACGCCGGTACGGTATCTCGCATTCTCGCTTCCCTAGTCTAATGGACACGTGAACCAGTAATAGCTCGAAATCGTGTTAAGGTATGTATTCTTCGTTGAAATACTTGCACTTAAGTTAGACCCATAAATCAGTCTCTAGACCTCTATTTCTTATTTAATGCTGTTGCCGTTGGCATTGGATCAGACATCGTCATCGATCAGTGGAGATTGCATTCTGGCTCCTCTGGCTCTGGCTCTGTCTCTGAGTCTGTAGTCTGTAGACATAAAAAAAAGAGGTGGATATTGTACTAGTTTAACGACATTGGTGTGTTTTTTATTTTTATGGTGTTCTACTCTTCACCCCCCTGAGTTCAGCATTGTCCTCTAAGTCGGCTCCCTAGCTTGTACTCGCCCCCTCGTCATGCTCGTCTCCCGGTTCTAGCATCCTCTTCCCTTCATCTTTCTTCTCTTCCTTCCTTTCCTATTCTCTCCCCTGTCTGTGGCCTCCTAGCCCCCTTCCCCTTCCTCATCTCTCTTCCTCCTTGTCCTCCTCTTTTCTCCTTTACCCTCTTTCTCTTCCTCCTCACACTTCTGCACTTCGTATTACTCTGGTCCTGCTCCTTGTGATCTTCTGCTCTGTGCTTATTTGATCTTCATTATCCTTCTGCTTTATTACCACCACTTGTTAATTATTTCACTTTTTTTCCATATAGAATATCTCTGTCAGCATGCTTTCTTCAGTTGTACGTTCACTTTGGAGTAACTCTACGAGTTCTGCTGCCAGGCTCCTCACCAATGTCTGTCGAAGTAATGCAGCTCTGCAGGTGCAGCAACAGCGAGTAAGTGACCCATCAGATTGTCTAACCAGGTTTAGGCTAAGTCCACTGCCACTGGGTGGCTGTAATTTGATTTTTGACAGAATTTAATGATAAATGGACAGTATAAACATTAAAATTGTATTGTCACATATTTTTAACGAACATGCTACCACTTACTGCCAACTTGTGTTGGACAATTCTCTGCAGCCAAATGCCAAGTTTAAAAGCATTAATTCTGGTCTAATGCTAGTGTGATATCACAATAAGTGTGACACTGAAACCTTACTTTAGGCCCTAATTATGACATTAAAGAGTATTTTTATATTGCAGGATATGATACTGATTGACAGGTGTCCAGAAAATGTTTATAGATTTTTTTTTACCAATGAAGAACAACTTTACAAGGAAATAGTTCTCTCAATTCTTAAAGAAAAAAAAAACAAAAACAAGTAACAGACTTTTCAAGCTCAGTGAAGATTTTACAGGTAACCTTGTTCGATGGGGAAGGGAAGGTATCATTTATCCTTTGAATTAGTCATAAAAATCCAGCACCAGTTTAGCCTATTTCCATATTGCAGACATCAGTGCGTTTAATGCACTTTTAACCATGCATATTCTTTACAAAATATTATTTATCTGATGCCTGTGATGGTTTATCCTATACCAGAATGTAGTGCTTGTTCGGAGACTCTTGCCCCCTCCTGTCCCCAAGCTGGGGAAGACTGGAATGAAGAGGAAAAGAAGACACAATGTCTACATCTTTGAGGAGGAAACGCGTCACAGACCAAAAGAGAAACTCAAACTCATCCTGACTGAAGATGTTCCAAGTAAGTTTGGGTCAACACAAGATTCAGTGAATCTGAATAGAAGTGAGACCTTAACTTCAAAAACAGACTGATGTGTAATACAAGAATGAGGATGTCACCAAGAGTGCCAAGGCTCAAGAGTAGATAAAAGCTGCCAAGAAGCTGCCAAGGGGAGCAGATCGAAGACACAAGAAGACACCAAAGACACAAAGTAGACCTCTGCGAGGCTGACAAAATGGCTGCTCAGTGTAGAACATCAATATTTAAAAATAATTAAAGGTAAAGTCTCTTGATAGCCACTAGGAGAGAGAATATCTGTTACTTCACAATTAAGTTGCCAATATGGCTTGTGCATACAATTTCCATTTTGATTGTATAACAGTGGTACTATTGTGTGTACATTAGCTTTTTGTTGATTTGACTACAGAGATTGGCAACAGAGGAGAAGTAGTGATGGTGGAGAAGAAAATCGGAAGAAACAAGCTGATACCTGCAGGTTCTGCTGTCTATGCATCTCCAGAGAACCTCAAGGAATTCGCCCTGGCAAGACAAGTATGTTGTTAAGAAAATTTGGCAAAATTAGCATTGCATTAATTCCCACAATTACAATTCTAGTATATCTTCTGTTTCAGATTTCAAGGTGTTGTTTTACTTAATCATGATATTATGTTCATAGACTTGAAAGGCAAATCTATTTCATTAATCTTAGATTGTTGTGTCGGCACATTGAAATTGAGCCTCCAATTATACTATCACATATTTTAATGAAATAGGGTAAAATGTCTCAAAAGAACTTGTCTGTCATGTTATAAAATATCAATGGCAGTCAATTAAGGAGCAGAAATGAAACAGTATCACTTGTCACATTTCGTCTGTTCACAGGTGTGCTATCACCAGAATATGTTGGTTCTTAATGCTGTAGAATTGTAATCATAATCACATGTCATTTCTTTAATTACCTTATATATGCAACAGAAAAAGGAGAAGGAATCCACAGAGGAGGCAAGACTTTCTCCCATGGCCCTGAAGGTAAGTGAGAGCCAAGTATTTGAAAGATGGCACATTCTGTTGCCATTTGTCGTATCATTTGGCATTAAAGCTGCATATCAGTTAAAGGGAGCATAATAGTCTGTATTCCTCAGCTTAAACAAAGTGATGGGACCTATCACAAATGTATCTGGGCATTTTCTGATGTTACAAGGCACTATTCCTGATGCAGTGAACTTTGAAAACAAAATGAGTTTTAATGTAGATCCGTTTGAAAAATGAGAGGGATGTCCATCTGTCGTGAACTTGCCCATCTGGGGAGTTGCCATGATTGAGTTTTGACCTTGCTTGTTTGCTATGCGTACTGATGTTATACTAAAGCATACCTCACAATTTGCTGTGAAATCTGAAGACACACTTATTTAAGAATTTCCTGGACACTATGAAATTAGAGTGTTGTTATTCAATTTATGTAATAGCCAAGGTAAATTCTTCAATTTGTTTCCACTTTGTAGTGTTAATATGCTGGTATTGATTCAGAATATTTCTGATTAACTCAGTGCTGTGCTTTTTAATCTGCTACCACCATACAGTGCATAACAAAACCACATAGTACTTGTACATTTACTTTGTTCTCAATGTGATGTGTGAAAACACTTTGTCATGTCAATAATTTACTTCATCAGAGTGATGATAGCAAATTAAATACAATGAAAATTTGCATCTCGTACCACAATATGTACTCAATTATAATGAGAGTTTGCTATTTTGTGATATCAGTGTTCTAAGGAAATCACAGGAGAATACTAACTGCATGATCAATACCAGTGTGAAGTATTGGTATTGAAGATTACTGTCGTTTTGTAGTATACTCCGCTTTTGACTGAATACCGGGAGGTGAAATAAACCTGTAACAAGAGTCCACTGCAAAGTGCTGTTCATCTGTATTTTCTCCTTTTCCTCACTAATCCTTTGGCATTGTAGACCATTGAGCACCTCAAGAAAAACAAACTGGAAGTGCGGATGCATGCAGACTCAAACTGGGATACAGTCACCAGTAATCATGTCATCCATGCATTCAGACATAGGGTAAGTAAAACAGGTGCTACCGTATTAAAATGGTGGATTAAATTGGGCTGTTTCAATATGTTTGGGTATGTCAGGTGCAAGTCAAAACGTGAATACATGTATTAAAATAAGTCGCATACCGGTATTGTATTCATAACTAATGAATGTTGTAATTTCACATTTGTACATATTGATGCTTACAATTCACAGTGGATACATGCCTGTCATCTTTGATTGAGAACAAGAACACAGAACAAGTACAAGTTCATTTTTATACAAGCAGAAAATAAGCAAACTGAATGAAGTTTAAAAAAAAAAATCAGACATATGAGGTAAGTTGTGTTTGACAATCCTGATGATTAACCCTCAATACCTGTATACTAGTAGTCGATGTCAATAGTCTGACAATATGAAAAGTCTGCCTAATATGTGAAATGCATGCAGCTGATAAAGTTTTGGTCTTTTTGCTTCATAGGACAACTGGAGTTGCCCTAGAAGGCCTTTAGTTTTGAGAATTAATGAATATCTTATTTATGTGCGATTTTACTTATTGTTTCTATTTTACCATCTGCTCCTCTGCTTTTAAGCAAACTTATATTGGAGGAACTTTGTATTCCTCTTTATTAGTGAATATAAAAACATGAATGTTTATTTTTGTTGGCAGCTCAGCGTGGTTGTTCCAGAACATGCTCTAACCATGCCCACAGAGCCAGTTACAGAAAGTGGAACATACGCCATCAGTGTGACAGTAAGTAGGAAGGGCTGAAAACGTTTTTAATGCTGCTAATTAATTAGTTTTTAGATCGTCCTAGAGATGTGATGTTCTCATGTACCTATTATAGACCAAATGCATTTATGATGTGCCAAATCAATCAATTGATTAATGTTATCAGCTTATGTCATATTTAGAGTCTCTTTCATTTTGAAGAATCTTGTTGAGCATAGAAAGTTTATAATGCTAAATATGTTACTCATTGCAGATAGATGGCTACTGATAATCGTTTGTCTCGCAATGTAAGGTAAACGGTATCGAAAAGATCACGACGTTTCGTGTGCCGCTGCAACACTTCGTCAGGTGTGATACAAAATTGTAGTAAGCAGGGGTTTAAATACCCTATGGTCAGTGCAGCGCACTAACTATAAATGGTCCAATACTAATAGCCGGCGTATCCGGGTACTTCACCAACAATAGACCGCTGATGCGCCTCGCATTGACCGGCGGTAACAAGTTACCAACATAGGCGCCGCCTGGAAAGCCATGGCATCCGCACGGTTTTCCGATCAGATACCACCCTCCGACAACAACTAACACGCCCCAAAGATCCTATCCCTCAACACAGACGGGACGGAATCGTATACAACATCCCTTGCAAAGGGTGTGACCGTTCATACATCGGTGAAACTGCCCGACCGATTTCTGAAAGAATTTCTGAGCATAAGAGGGATGTCAGGCTCCGCCGGACTGACAGCTCAGCAGTAGCTGAACATGCCTGGGATAACCAGCACCAGCCAGACTGGGATGGGGTTCAGTGCATCTCCCAAGAACGGCACTGGTACACACGTAGGGTTAAGGAAGCTATCAATATCCGTCTCCATCCCAACAATTTCAATCGAGACAACGGGATCGATATCCCCGATTTTTGGATTCGTACGATACGCCGCCATGACACTCCTCGCCATGACACTCCTCGCCATGACACTCGACCGCCTTTCGATACGACTTAACAGCCCGTTGTTGTCTATAGCCAGCCTTTGTTACCGCCCAACAATGTGCTGATTTTAGCGACTCTTGGACTTGTTGGTCGCCCGTAATTACCGACCTGTGGCTTTGTCCCTTTTGTCCTTTGTCGGTAACTTGTTACCGCCGGTCAATGCGAGGCGCATCAACGGTCTATTGTTGGTGAAGTACCCGGATACGCCGGCTATTAGTATTGGACCATTTATAGTTAGTGCGCTGCACTGACCATAGGGTATTTAAACCCCTGCTTACTACAATTTTGTATCACACCTGACGAAGTGTTGCAGCGGCACACGAAACGTCGTGATCTTTTCGATACCGTTTACCTTACATTGCGAGACAAACGATTATCAGTAGCCATAGAAAGTTTATACTTCTCTATCATGCATCTGAAAAAAATCTTCAAACCTTTAGCAACATATCGGGTTTGAGAGTACATTTATCCATAGAATAGTCAATAATTGTGTAGAAGAAATTGTTAATTGATAATGCTGCTTGATTTTTATGTACAGATAAATGGTCTTGAGACGGTTCCCATGGAGATGGAGGTTTTAAATCACTTACCCAAGAGGAGAGGGGGGACAGCACCAAAAGGAGACAGTGATGAAGAAGCAGGATGAGATGACAACTTCTTAAAGACACTTTAAGATACCACTTCCAAACGGATGTGATGAATAGAGCAAGGCATACTGGGGACGTCATTGATGCGTTTTGAGATATTAATGACATTGTCTTCATAAAATGTAGGTGTTATGTGTAACCTACGATAACCATCTTGAAGTGTATGCAAAGGCAGAGGTAGATATACATGTACTTCATTGCCGTGGTCATGACCAGATTGAAAGTCAAGGTTTGCTCCATAATCATGGAGAATAGGCAACTTTTCCTACTTGCACCCCTTATAGAGGTTAAGAAAATATCCCTTCAGAAAGGAGAATAATTATGGGGAGAGGGTAATTATGATAAATACTCCCCCGTAACTCTTTAAAATCCTACCATGCAAATCTATTACATCTAATACATCTAATACAAATCAAGTCTAATACATCTATTGTATTTTGCATTTTGTTCAGGCATAGGACTAATTAATATGTATTAATCTACTTTTTAATACCGTTAATAGTGTGCACAAAACAATATCAATGAATGAAATGAGGTACATGTAATTATGTCCGTGTGTGACAAGCCACTATGTGTAGAATTGTGACCGTTCCAGTCTTGACCCATTTTTCAAGGAAATGTTCTTGATGTGAAGGAATAAATCATGATTCATATATGTATTCTAGTCCTATGATGTGATTTGCTTTGCTTGTAAACATCAATAAGTGCTTTTCTTGAGATGATGGCAGTATTACCAAGGTAATATATAGTAGTGGTCAATGTGACAGGACCCATAAAGTGACAGTCATTTTGATATGACAACACATTCCATTCTTTATTATTACAGGTTCATGTGAACAAATTACACTGTATCACAATTGATAATTAAGTCATTGAAATTCAGATTGCACAGTGGGTCCATAATTTCCATTACTACCCCTTACTTTTGAAATGTATGGTATACATGTACATCACACACAGCATTACAAATGGAACAAAACCTCTATGTAGAGTTCGTTATTAGAGCACAATACATGTATAAGATTTGAAATTTACAGAATCTGTATTAAAGGAATGAGAGAGAAGGGAAAGAGAGAAATTAAATGAGAGTTGTGGAAAGGAGACAGTGGGGAGAATGAGAGGAGGGAGGGAAAGGGAAAAGAGCTATCACTGCTCATGCTTGTCGTAGCTGCAGACTTGAAGGATGTTGTTTATTTCTCAACGCTGACACACGATCTCTCTCAGAATGATATATTCACGTCAGACCACTTAAGAAGTGCACACTTTCTATATACATGTACATGAACATGTTCCTCCCCATTAACATCATGGAACATAAAAGAAAAGGTTCACAAATGACATGATTATTTAGGTTTAATAGACTTTAATAAAATCCAATTTACTTTTCAGCACTTAATTCTCAATTTCTCACCAAAATGTAACATCAAAATGTCCATTTGTGTTGGTCTTTCAGAAGAAAGCCATTCAATGTTTCTTTTCAACACACAACGTATGTGTTAGATACATTACATGTCCTCTGCTTTTTAACATAACTAAGATTGATACTGCACACATCAATCTTGGATACAGAGAAGTGGTTAACAATCCCAAAATGAGTGACTGGGTTGACTGCTAGCCTGCACACATATGCAACATCTCCATTCTCTGACAAGCAAACACTAACATAGGGCATGTTTTTAAAGCACCAAAGAAATGCTTCATCACTCCATCATGTTCCCATTTCTTTCCTGTGTATGGAGTGGTGAAGTTGATTAACACTTGGAATATGCAACATGCTAATTGGAAAGGAATATAATGTAATTGTTTTTCATTCAAAAGCCACAATGCTTGCAAAGCAATATCCCAACAAACATTCTTTTTCAAATTATGGGTATAAAACTATTTTACATAGATAAGAGAGTAGCATTCTTTTAGATGATCACTCATGAGCGCAATGTCGTGAATACAATTGATAGGTTTGAAAACATAGTTCCATTATGCAATGAATATGCACAATCACAACCATATCTAAGTTCTATACACCCGTCTAAATTCCATGGTTTGCATTTTGATATGAAAGAAAGACATGATTTGTCAAATAAATGTCAGCTTTATCTGCAAATGAAACAAACTTCTTGAAAGTTCTTGAACATGAGTAAGCCCATCTCAAGAGATCCCACAAAAAATTAATGAAGACAGAACTTCACTCCTTGGGTTCCCTTAACTGAAACTAGGTACATGTATAAATAACTAGCTGTATATTGCTATTAATGAACATTCAATTCAATAACATAAATAATATAATCATTCTGATGAGCTTTAGAGGTTCTGACAAAGCAGGGAGCTGTTTCTAGCCAGAGTGCAACATTTATAATTTTCTGTTCTGTTTGCTGCTCTAGAAACAATACATCTCATAGTCATGGTGCATTCCTGCCTTCTATTTAAAAAAAAAATAAAGACATATCTGTTTGCATTATAGGTGGATAATACAATGTACATATCTCTTCAAAAAAACATCAGAAGTTTACCAGCATCATTTTGCACATGAAAAGCTACACAACTGACATGCAACACAACCAAATTACAAGTGTAATGGACACTGCAGACGACACGATTTTTACATGATTCTGCAGTGGCAAGGACCAACGGCTGGAAATGTGACGCCACCTACAGTATTTCTAAAATTTGCATGAGCTGGTCATGCGATTCAGCCAGTCGCAGAGCCGTTAGACTGTTCAGATCGTGTCGGCTGCGGTGCCCTTATAGGACACTAGCTCGCCTTACAGGCACATGCATGTCATTGCAACTACCATGTTAAAACGTCCATCCATATCCCTTCTGAGTTTCACATCCTCCCCCGCGGTGCACCATGGTCGCAGGGTTACAGGGTCAAAGTTCAAGGGCCAGTGGAGTAGGGCCATCACCTGCTCCTCTCCCTGTCCAGGAAGTACTTGTCTCTGATGCGGTCGCAGAAGCGCACCAGGCTGGGGTACTTGTTGACGAGGTCAGCGAGGCGCTTGTCCTCCGTCTCCATCAGCTGGAGAGTCTTGAGGTGACCATACACCAGAGCGTCCAGCTCCATTGGCCTGAACATGGAGGCAAACCAGGGTTAGCAGGGAGAAGAAGCCAAAATGATGTACTGTATTTGTTACCTCTTCTTCTGTGTACTTCTAACTTGTATTTCTTATGGCATACAAATATCGATGAGAGTAGTGATCTTATATTTTTCCTATTAGTTTCCTTGTTATGCATGCCACACCTGTATTTCTTATGGGTGAAAGATATCTATGGAAGTAATTTAGAGACTGATTTTTAAAGCAATGCAAGGTGCTTTAAATCACTTTTTTGGTGAAGGGGTTTCAATCATTCATTTTCATGAGCACACAGACAGACACTGGTCAACATAAATAGACATTCAGCAGGGGGTACAATCTCGAAGAAAAAAATAATCTTCATAATTTGTGTAAAAGATTTTCATATAAGATGCATGCAAGTAATTAAGAATGAGGATTGACAGCAAAGAGGTGCATTTGGGGCATAAGATCAAAACCGAACAACTTAAAATCATACTTAAACAGTTTACAAGTAGCACACTCCACATCGAATATCCATGAAACTATTATAAACATACCTGTCGAGGAAGAAATACTGCTGGTCTCCAAGTTTGTCAGACAGAGCCTTGCAGCACAGATTCACTTCATCATATACCTAAACAAGAAAGAGAAAGATGAAAAATAGCTAACACAATAGGCTGAAACAGATGGAGTGCGAGGATAACTGGACCTTTACAGAGCATGACACAATATCGCTCTTTAAAATTTTGTGTCACTCATAGAATTTCAATGTGAAACAGTAGCAGTTAGTGTCAATTAACACTCTGCATACACAGACCATGCTGTTCAAGTATGTAACTAACAATCGATGAAAAGTACACTGTACCATGTAACAACAAAAGACTTCCAATCATTCAGTCACCATCAATTATATTTTCATTGTGAGGCTACATGCATATGGACCCAGAGGGTATTGTGATTTCTTACCTGCTCTGGTAGGAAGTCATGCCAGCTGTGAGCCCTCAGGTAGGCATACACCTCTCTCTGTTTCAGGTAGGGGAGGATGACTGACAGGGGCCATGGGTAGGGGGAGCCGTATCGGGGCCTTGTCACGTTTGTTGCAGTTTCCTTTACATTCCATGCCAAATACAGCTGCAAAAACACAAGATAAGGGAAAACAGTGAGAAGTCAAGGAAAGATCATAAGACATTCTTTACATTACACTTGAAATGTTCTGTAAAGAGTAAAAAAAAATCTCTATCATGCACTTGGATCTGTTGCCAGTACTGCTATCAGCTTTTATATTCCACATACTAAGAATGCTGCTATATGATTAGTCAAGAGTTGATCACGTGATAAAGGGTAGTTTTGCCCATCTGATCTGATCACCTGAGAAGAAAAGTTCGTTACACTGTAGGTGATAGTACTTTTTTGAGAAGGAAAGTTCGTTACACTCTAGGTGATAGTACTTTTTGGTTTCGCTGATCTCTTCACTCCTCACAGTCCTAACGCGTGATCGATATTTTGAGTACGCGCGAAATAATAGTGCGTAGCTCGGACTATCGGCGCAGACGACACAGCGGTGCGCGGAAATTAAAATTTTTTGGTAATAGCGCGCTGCGCGCCGCGGGCGTACGTACAAAGCAGTGCAAGCCTTCCATTTCCCCCACACAGTATTTCACCAAAGCAAGTGTGCAATTCTCTACCACCTAGTACCAAAATTGACCTAGAATTTCACTTTCCTGTAATTTATTAGAATTATGAAGAGTATTCTCGGAGGAACTATGTTCTCACCGATACCGCACAGGTAAGAGAATTTCGATTACTTCTTGCTTTTCCGTCAAAATCTTACAAATTAGCGTCACTATGTCATAGTGTTCGTTGGCATTTGTAGAGTCTATATAGCAATGTGCACAATGTCAATTTGCTTCCGGGTTTCGGAGCGTCGCGTGAATATGTAGCCGCACCGACACGAACGCTTTTGTACGTTAAATTGTCATTTATTTTATAGATTTTTGGTATCAGATGTGGAATATAAAGCAAATAATCAACTTTTGGTTTCAGGCAATGAGACGAACTATCACTTCCTCGGCGATCTGAATGTATATGCTATCTTTCCTCAGCTAAAAGCTTCGGAAAGATAGCTACATCCAGATCGCCTTGGAAGTGATGTTTCGTCCCATTACCTTCACCGACGTTGATTATTTGCTTACTTCTGTGCATTGCAAGGTATTTTTAAATTGTTTCTCAGCGTCAATACATCTCAGTCCATGGAATGTTTTTCAGATTGTTACTCCTAAAGGTTTTTTAAAATTCATTTTATCATAAAATGAGGAAAAAACTTCCCTTTGTGATTATCATCAAACTGATGGATCACAAGAACATTAAAGGAACAATACTATGTAGCTACAGTATACCTTATTACACAACGTAATGACAATCTGTTTAGAATGCCGAATTGGAAATATGACAATTCTGGACATACATTGATGGGCAACAAAATGTTGCCATAGCATTTTAGCCCAACAAATTTTCATGTCCGACTAGCATATATGCTTCAGACACCATTTCCGAGTTTGAAAGTGAGCCGGTTAGTGAATTAAGGACTCTTTACAAGGTGACGTAACTTGTTACCTCTGCTAAATACAGCCTGTTGATTGAGAGAGCCATGTAAGCCTTCATCTCTGACCTTTGACCTCCAGTGAGCTCCTCTGACAGAGTCAAACCCTGCAAACAGCACAGAGGCAAGCCACTATCAACAGTGCATAAAAGAATGGTTCAGCAGATGAACATGACGCCTTCTCTGCAGTATTTACAACATTAATAATCCACCTTTCATCAACCATTCATAATTCCATGCAAAATTACAAAAGTTGTTTTGCGTGCAGCATTTCATGTTTGATAGTCTTTAAAAACTGAAGTGTCTTTCTTTATGAGCTCAAAGAACAAATGTTGTTATTGTGAGGTTGGGATCAGTTGGGGACACACACATACTGAAAGAATCTTAGCAAAATCTTCCCTTTTTGTAAACAAATTTGGTTATTTTAAAAATAATTCCTGTTGGCTGAAAATCAGTAGGAACTGGGTTATTTTGCTTCACAGACACAACTTAATGTTTAAATTTCAGGGTAGAGAGTGCTAGGTTTGCAGAAAGTGATATGCTTTCAAAGTGTGGCTCTAAGAATATATCCAATTTGCACACCAACCGGGCACTCAAAATTAATCTTTGTTTCCCTTCTGAACTTCAGGTCCCACAACAAACTGCAAACATGATATTACATATAGTTTGCTTTATATGTACTTGCTTGTTCAAAACAAAAGCTGAGTATACATCAGTAGATTTGGCAAAGCTGGGCACAGTAATTATGAAGATTATGGTATGCTGACTCACCTTTCTCGAAATGTATTCCACTATCGGATCAAATTCTGAGATAATCTGGGTTTCATCTTTGATGAATGGCACCACACCTGTTGATAAATGCACATAAAGGAGTAAATAGATAAATGAAAAGCAAAATACGTGTTATAAATGAGAAAACAAAACCTTCTGTATCATCAAAGAACATGGAAAGAAAATGATGTCTAGAGCACACCTCTTTCACATGCAGTATCAAATATGATAAATGTCTTCATAGACATGAAGGAAATACTACTCAAGCTGTTCATATGCACTTATACCACACAGGATGAGCTGTTGCACCAAGGATAAAAAGTAATGTCCAACAATAAGAGAGGGTAATAAATTTGAGTTTCAAGTGTAGGTGATAAATGTCCCCTTTACTGATGAAAAGTCCATCTATTATGAACATTATTCATATAATGATGCTTCCAGAACAATCAGTAGGTAATAATGTTCTTTTCATATGGAAATCTATTCTATTGTCTCAGGACATCACTGGTTGCTTTGGACTTGAAATGTCTCATATCAAAAATGTCTCTTAAACTTGTTCTTCTTGCTGATTTCTTTCAAGACCAACCCATAGCAATGTAAGAAAGCATCCACCAGAGGGCGCCACACGTACCCGAGGGAGACATCTGCTGAGCATTCCTCCTGAGTTTGATCTGGACTGGGATGCTGCACATCTTGAGGAAGGCCTTGACGGCCATGCACTGGGCTCTCTCTGGCAAGGTGATCTGGTCCACTGGGCGTGTGAGAATGTGTGATAGAAAATATTTATAGAAATACTTCATTCATATCGAGATCATAAAATTGTAAATTTATATGCTTAAAGGGCATATACTGTACTGGGAAGGCAAAAAAGCCTTCAAAATGTAATTGTCAGCGATCTTCTTGCCAATGGTTTTAAATTCATGTATTGTCTATTTTAGAAGCTTGCTGAAAGTTATTTGCCCTGAAATGATCCACACATGGAGTAATTAATGATTAATGATTAAATCCTCAAAATGTTCGGGCCGAACATTTTGAGGATTTGTGATTTAATCACTCATTACTCCAAATGTAGATCATTTGAGGGCAAAATAACATTCAGCAAGCTTCTAAAATAGAAAATACATGAATTAAAGACCATTGGCAAGAAGATTGCTAACAATTACATTTTGAAGGCTTTTTTGCCTTCCCAGTACATATATGCCCTTTAAAACAAATTAAAAACTAAAACAATTCCTAAGCACACCAACACTAAAAAAAACAAACCCTTGTACACATCCAAAAAGACAAACACACACAACTCATACATTTAACTATCCCTCATCTCCATGCATGACTTGTTGAATAGATCTAGCAGTTAAATATTTTAATTGTTCACTTGATATTAATAATTAATTTGTTCATTTACCTTCATATGGTTGGAAGAGCTCTACATTGTCAGGCAACAGTCCTGGACCTCCAGATCCTGGGTCATTGACATTATTGAAAAAAGAACATGAAAGTAAAAACACAGCAACGATATATAATGCAGTCTGTCAAATATCTAACAAACTTTTTGTGAATTTTTTTTTAATTAACTTTGTCTATCACATCAACACAAAAAACAATGTTAGAAGAAAGGAAACCTATTAATGTTACACTTTACTTTAAAATCTGTTTCATGGGAACGCCACGCCTTGGAATAAGATTGAGGAGTAGGTCATCTATCAACTATCCAGTGTGCAAATTCATGAAATTCAAGACACCATGTTATAACCATTAATTTTTAAGCAGTTTGGCGGATAAACAAATAATAACACTTGTAATTCCCATACCTGTTACATGTGTAATATACTTGCTGTATATGTGGCAATTCCTTCAGAACCCATCATTCATGTGAACTCGATAAGATTGAAAAGTTGAAGCTTAGTTGATCTAACAGCGATAATCTCACCCTCAGCTCAGGTTAGACACAGCCACACTCTACAGCAAATATCTTTGACATTTTTTAATTGAAGAAACAGATCGTTTTGCAATATGGGAACATGGACAAATCATTGAAACGACAACAAACCTTTTTTTCCTTGCCTTCAGGCTTCAAAAAAATCTTACTAATACTATGTTTGTTATTTGTCTTAGTAGCCCTTAAGCTTCACCTGCAATGTGCTGTATAAGCCAAACCCAAGTCAAGACTTTCTAAGTTTAAATCAACGTCAAAACTGGGACTCGATAAATCCATTATAATTAATTATTATACCATTTATGAGCATGACGATGCAAGTTATGTGTACTCACCATCCCCATCAATGTGGATCTCCGCTGCTTGCTGAACTAACGTAGCCATATCGCTGGCCTTAAAGTAATAATTTTCACGGTATAAACAATATACTAAAGACTCTACTAATTAAGTTCATTAACGCATATCTTCATGCACAACATCAGCCTCATCAGCCTTTACTAGGATTGACTTTGATACGCAGTGGTCGAGTGGATTTCGCGGGTAGTGCGGGAGTGCTGTTTGTCGATTGTCAGCGGCGCCTCGTTTCCAATTACCGGGACTGCGTCGGGCTAGTTTTTTTTTGCGATCATACACTTTTGGCACAGCGTACGCGCTCACAAAAAACATGTAGAAGTAAATGACCACATGTGCCCGCGATGCACGATGGCGCTCTTCATGAGGGTCTGCAGACAAGATCAGTGACGCAGACTCACAGACTCCTCAACAGATTACCTTTGATTTTAATATGGCAACGGTCTCGTTAAATGTTTTCTTCTTCCTTTTTATCACAAATCTTTGGTATGCATTAAATATATTTTGATTATACCGGAAAAGAAATCTAAAGTTAGAGGCATATGGCTGCGATATAATTGTATGTACCTGATTACATTTATTTGATCAAAATATGTAAAATAACCACATTTTAGAAATTTAGACATAAACAAGACACTAATGACTTAGTTATTTGAACAAAATAAAAACAAAGCAAAATGAGTTCTTGAAAAAGAACAGAACAGTTTGAAACAACATTATATTGTCATTATTTTAACCCTTTATCTCGCATTGTCATTTTCACTTGCCTTAGAATGCTGTACCAGAGCTCTTTCATGTTTAAGTAAAGTGACAAGTAGATATATGAACTATTCATCATGCTGGTAACTGATAAGAGCTAATAGTATGTGACACAACTTTTATTGAGCCTCAGGCTTGTGAGTAGGATTAAAAAACATGATAGCAGTTCATTTATTAAAATGTATATTTGACAAATTTGTGTTAATCAGCTTCTGATTTTCTTTTCTTCAAATAACTTGTTATAAATAACTCTTGTTTTGTTCGCCCATAAGAAGTATTTCACTTTTTAGGCCTACAATATGCAATCTGAAAAGAAATATGAATAGATATTCCTTTTCTCTTCCCCTGCCACCCCATCCCCCTCTCCATCCTTCTTCCACCCACTCTGTCTCATTTTTCTCTGTTTCTCTCTTCCATACCTTCCCTCTGTCTCTGATTCCCTCTTATTCTCCCTCTATCCACACTCTCAACACTAATAAGTCCGCATTTACATACAAGGCAACAAACTGCAAATTACATTTGGAAGTTCTAATTATGTAGTTTGTTTATTACATCTTCGCATCAAATACAACAACACATTTCCCTTCCATATATATCATTACATTTATTCCATATCATTCCCTTTTCCCAGGACAAAAAAAAAAGAAGCTTGAAGAAACACAAGGAAGAACAGAACATATAGGGCCATTAAAGTCAGTGTCATTTATATTTGTGTATGTAATCATAATCATAATTGTGAAAGATAGATAAAATACAACAAAGTTCTCAAACTTCAGCCACGACTTTTCATTTTGCTTGGTAAAGTCCTGTACGAAAAAGCTTTCATAATAAAGACTATGTGTCAAACTCATTCCATCTTCACTAGATGTAATATAGCAAGGATAAAATGCACTGCCCTTTCCTTAAGCTATCAGATGTCAAAGCAAAATATTGATAGACTTGATGCAATATATTGTATCTGATCATCTGATTATGTTTCCATAAAACTTATTCCATTTACAGTTCCTTTTATCTGAATGTAATATCCACAATTTTGGTGATGAGAAACCGAGAAATTATGAGCAGAGAATATTTGTAGGGGTTTCCAGCAAAGTGTTGATTTCTGCTGCGAATTGCTAAACTGAGTAAATATCACCGTAGGAACATTATTCACATACATTTATCATGTGTTGACATACACTTTTCTTTTTTTGCAATAATAAACTAAATTTGAGTGGATAATATAGTTCACTACATCACAATTTAGAATGATAAAATACTACAACATAAATAAAGACACACTATATAAACGTTTTTTCTTAATTTCCTCTTGCTTGCCTCATTATGAATACTGCAGAAAAACAAATTTCTACAATATATACAAGTTTTTAAATGTTCTACTGTACACTTCTCTCACTCTGGTTTTTACAATGCAATAAACAGCATATTGATGTTTATGAACTTTACATTGGGATATGTGAACGATTTCCAAAACATAAATACACATTTTCCAAGAACAATTATTCCAACATATTGAAATCTGGAAGTATTGTGACTTAAGACAGGAAATGAAATACATGTCCATGCTTTACGGCATCATTGCTCTCACATACTCATGCATGAAGTATGTAACTTCTTCAATGTGTCCTCAAACTAACTTACAAGAAGGATTTATAGACACTCATCATTATCAAAGCTTCAATAATCAAACTATGAAATTAGCAATGTGACTTTTTCCTTCACTTGTGGATCAAAATGATTTGATTACATTGACAAGGGGGCTGATTCAATAGGTTATATTAACATTCTAATCTAGAGTGTGTACTTTGGATACACATTGAATTACCCTGACATAAACTTTTCAGTCATTGTTTGAGACTTTGTTTCAGTCAATCAGGACAGAAACAAGTCCTTGGATGTAAAGTCAAATCAACATATTGAATTCAAATCTAGATATCAGGACTTTAAATGACTTCTACTCATTATTTAAGTATGTGAGTCTGACTGAGGCAAGGTTAACTTAAAAACTTTGGATGATTCAATATGATTCAAAATCATAACTACAAATTAGCCTCAGCATGATTTTGATGTTCATCACTATCTTCATGGGAATGTGGTTGACAAAGAACAAGAAAAGAACAGATTAAAACAAAATGCATACATGAGTTCATCTCATGTACACATCTGACAAAGATGAGCTAGTTACAAATCTACATGCATGAAAACATGCTACTCCTTTCAATTGTATTACAGGGGCTTTGTACATGGGAGCTACAGTCAATCTTGCCTATAAAGACCAACCCACAGGTAACAGAAAAACAGTCTTTAAGGACAGTCATCTTTATAAACAGCTGTCTTTAAAGAGTGCCCTTTATAGAATAGTGGTCTCCATGGAGAGTCATTATAAACCATTTCATTTAGAAAGAGTGGTCTGTATAGACAGTTGCCTTTATAGACAGTGGTGTCTATCGACAGTGATCTATAAGAACAGTGGTCTTTATCGACAGTGGTCTTTAAAGACAGTAATCTATACAGACAGTGGTCTTTATAGACTCTTGTCTTTATCGACAGCGATCTTAACAGACAGTGATCTATACAGACAGGTGGTCTTCATAGACAATCATCTTTATGAACAGTTGTCTTTAAAGAGAGTGGTCTTGATATGACAGTGGCTTTTACAGGACAGTGGTCTTTGTAGACAGGTTTGACTGCAGAAATGAATAAGGGGATGGAATCCTGGGGGCTGACTGGCGTTACTTGATAAATGACCACTTGAGCTGGTCCCTTGCTGATTGCAGCACCTACAGACAAAGGAGAGAAAAGGGAAACAAACACACACCATTAAAGTACAGAACAAGTCTCAAACACATCCTAGTAAAAGTATACAAATGTTGTATTTGTAAATGCTTTAACACGTTAAAACTGGGAGACCAATCGATAACATTGTCAGTTGACACATGTGATTTTAGTATTCCATCAAAGAAGAACATTGCCAACAAAATGGACAACATAAAATTAAGATTTGATTTCTCATTAATATCAACATAATATGCTAATTTTAGATATCACACATCTGTATATAGTGCTACCAAAAGTCTAATTGTTGATTTGATTTGACTGATTTGTATATGGTGCTTGCCTTTAATTTACCAGCATGAGTGCTCAGTTGAAAGATTCTATTTAAACATTCCGATTATGTGAGTAGAAAAAGCCCTGAAAGACAAGAATCTTTGAGATTATGGTAGCATCACACTTGTGCAGATCTCAAATTTACTGCTCAATTATTTTTAGTAATTATTGTACATTCCACATTGTTGAGAAAATATCTGATCCACCTCTTAGCCACCTTGCTCTAACTAATGCAATGTTAAAGATGATTGAGGAAAAGAGGGACATGTTAATTCAGGTTGCTTTTCACAGCTCATCTTTAAGTATAGGTCCAACTGACCCCCCCCCCCCCCCCCCCCCAGGAAAAATACAATCACAACTAAGTCTGGACACAAAGACTAATTCACACTCTTCCCTCTTTGTGTAATGAAACAGTGGAGAAGTGTCCAGAATAAGTTGAGGCTGCAGCAAGAGAACTTGAAAACATTTTTTCCAGAGCCCACGAACTAGGCTAGCATACCACTCAGCTTCATGTATGACACATCCACGTGTCTTTAATACAAAGAGTTCTTATAATAGTAAAAAAGCTTTATGGGGTAATTTCAATTTACAAAGAAATTTTAGGCATGCTTCCAATAGTAAGGATAGCATGCTCCATCCTGTAAATGAACAACAAAAAAAGAGTTTTTAGTTCTTATGAGGCATCTTACTATGATCCATTGGAATACCGAAAGGAAAACAGCCCAAGAATAGAACGTTTGAAAAGTTATTTATAAATTAAGTCTACATATACAATAATGTCCATGTCTAAAGATAATATAAATTGTACATAAAATATATGTAACAGATCATGATGGTTCAGTAAATATATAAAGAAGAGCATACACATCTAAGAAAGCAATCAATATTCAGAATCTTTAAAATGTGTCTGGAATGAGAAAGGGAATTCATACATGCATTCATATAAAGGATACGAGTGATCATTATCACACCATACATCTGTACATGTAAGATATATCCCACTTATGAAGAAGTTTCCTCAGGGAGTTTCAATTAGAAACTAGAGAAATGTTGGCTTATTCCCAATAGTACTGATCACATGCTCAATTTGGAAAATTCATGAAAAACAAGCAAGAAAAAATGTTGGAACTAGCAGGATTCAAAGTTGCAATCTACTGCTTACCTGGCAGTAAGTGAACCACTTAGCCATTTTTCTCCTTCATTTTCAGTAGAAGCATGTCATCTTAAGTATTGGGTATCAGCTAAAATATTGTCTAATGTAACCCAAAGACACTACACCAGGAAAAGGCAACAAATACTCATCTTACAATCATTCTAGAATCCTAGGTTATAAACAATACAGACAATACAGCTTGACTGAATTTTTTGCACTTGATATAAAAAGGCTATAACATGTCTAGGCTTTAATTGTATGATGTTGATTGAGGCAACATTATTTTCTGACAATGAAAGCTCAAATGAGTTACATTAAAAATTTGACATCTATATCATCATTATCCCTCACTCATGCCGACAGTTAAGAAAATGTGATAAAGTTTCAATCTTTCACATAAACAATTGCTCACACATCATGGTGTACTGATACTCTCCGAACAAGAAATTGCACACACTGGTATGCTCGAACTGCTCAGTTTATATCTTATCTCATAAAACTTTATTACATGTCACGTGAAACATTGATTTTCTTCCAAACTGCATTATACTAACGGTACAGAATGAAACATTATTTGTACCCTAAATTTGTTTCTTTATAACTTAGCACATTCAAAGTGTTGCACAGTAATCTGAAGTGATTTAGAACTACACTGTAGTGTAATTAATTGTTAGTTTAATATTCTGCATAAACATCCACTGTGCACAGAAGGAGCAAGAATGACTACTCTATTAAAGTGAAATGCTGCCATCTAGTGCTAAGATGAGAAAAGTGTTGGCTATCATGAGTGCAGGAACCTGAACCGTCAGACTCGGTTAAAAAAAAATAGATGAAAAAATAAAGGGGAAAGAAGACAGGGGGACACAGAGATGGACAGGGACAGAGGGAGAGAAAGAGAGAGAGAGGTGAAGATAGAGAGAGAGAGAGAAGGAAGAGAGAGAGAAGAGAGGGGAAAAGAGGAAAGAGAGAGGGAAGAGAGAGAGGGAAGAGAGAGAGGGAAGAGAGAGAGGGAAGAGAGAGAGGGAAGAGAGGGAGGGAAGAGAGAGGGAAGAGAGAGGGAGAGAGAGAGAGAGAGAGAGAGAGAGAGAGAGAGAGAGAGAGAGTGAGAGAGAGGGGGGGGGGGGTAAAGAGACATGCAGAGACAGGTGAGAAAATCAAGAGAGAAATATATGTTAAAGAAACATATATATATATAGAGAGAGAGAGAGAGAGAGAGAGAGAGAGAGAGAGAGACAAACAAGTGATAGAAACACAGGAGAAAGGGAAGATAAAACTATGAAAACCAGACCCATGATCAACTTCTACTGGCAAGATCTGGTAGTGTTCTATTCTCTGTTGATTTGCATGTTAGAATGATTCTCCAAAGTTAAAGCATTAATGAGCAATAATTCAGAACAACAGAAATCAAGAAGTAGTACTCACACCATGACAATCCATTTCATATTAATTCACTGGATATATCAATGGGTTTTAGTAGTATTAACATGTATGATGTCTCCAAAACAAAGCATCATTTATTTCACATAACACCCAAAAAATGAATGGATTCTTACAAAGGGCCTTGTAAGAAATTACATCATATCTTAATCTGAGAAGCAAACTATAGACTATAGTTATACTAAAAGCCTGCAAGTCTACATAAATTACATCATTATTGGGGAAAGATGACACAAGCCAATGGGCTTCCCTTGTTTGTTGTAAGTGTGAAAAAAATTTCGGAATTGAAAATTGCAGGAAAAAAAAAACCAACTCCGGCCACTCACAGGAATACATATTTTATACATTAATATCACATCAATGGTTAGCCGAGATTCTTTCCAATTCTGTTGGATGAAAATATTTTTCACAGCAGACATCACATAAAGCTTTTGTGAAACACATACAAAAAAATTAGTTTCTCTGATTTGTTATGTGAACTATGATACAAGGTTATATAAAACATTTCCCGCCTTTCCAGGTTTTCACGAGCTTGCACTTTAATGGTTTCAAAACAGCAACATTCTGTGTTAGAATCAAGTTACGGGTTCATTAAAGCTATATTCAAACATGTACATGCTGGAGCTGTAGGGCAACATGCAACTGGAATCCTCATATCTTTTGTTTGATCAGATAGAATGTAGTATAATAGCCCCACATAAGGGTAATCAAGAACCCCCCTCCTTCTCTCCTTTCTAAATTGAGACTCCCCATATTTGCTCCAAGCTATACAGTGTTTTCATGGTAAGAGCGAATCTACAAGAAGTCAAAGTTGCAGGAACATGATCATGTTGTTGTATGTTTTGGGATTAATTACCCACTCATGGGGTGAAAAAAGGAAACAGGAAGGGAAGATGGATATAACTGGATAAATCTTTTCTTCGTTTCCAGTTGTGAGCTCATCACAATTTTATGGTTGAATAACCAAAAAGAACCTAAATCAGGTTTTATGCAAAAAATCTATTTATGAAATTTTCCAAACAGATTAATTATTCAATTTTATTACTACGGAGTGTAAACAGCAAAACAAAGATGATAAAAAAATTTTTTAAAAATGAGCAATTTGAATTCATCTCTTCATTCCTTCTTTTCATTTAAAATCCTTCTCTTCACCCCATGTGTAAATAAATTATCACATAAGAATAAAACCACATAGTGTAAATGAAAATTTAGTTTTGGTAAATATTTTTAAGTTTTTATATTCTCCCACCCTCTGGTTGAATTCTGACCACATAAATAAATGAAAAGGCATGAAAAAAAATAATGCCCATAGTTATGTAAAGTTTCTCTCAGCAGGTGAGAAAGAGAAACATACCCAAACAGAATGGAAAGGTATGACTAAGATCTTAATATTGCTTGTCATCTGGAGAAGAACTCTGGACGAATCATTGGGAAATAACGTAATTTGGATAGCACATTTGCCCCCTAAAATCCCCGTAGCTGAAATGATAGCGATCAAGAAGGAACATCTGATAGCAATCTGGTGAAAAGAAACCCGTTGAGAAATCAGGCAAAGGCGGAGGAAACATCATTCAGAACAGGTACATGTATGCAACATGCAAATAAATGGTTGGGTATGTGTATGCAGAGAGAAAAATGATGTCACAGGTTAAGACTAATATTCAAATTTTCATAATGCACAAACAAATCAAACTAGAAGTTTGAGATGCAGAATTGAAATATGGATCCCGTGTTAACTTGGTATTTAGAGTTGTACCAAAGCATGGGGAGTATTAACATTATGTTGCTGTGCAATTAAATGAAATGGAAAGGAAACATAAAATGACACCCCTGCAAGCAGAATGGATGAGGCAATCTGAATGATTTGGACCAATGAACTTACATCCAACTTGCTGCTGATGACCTATACCACCAGACAGGAGGGATGTGCATAAACAACAAAAAAGCGTGGGTTGGTATGGAAACGAATAAAATCTTACAAATGACGGTATATATACGGGATAATCATATCCTTGCAGGGCAAATAAAAATGTTTAAAAATGTGGCACATCCAACGAAAAGCACAAAACATTTCCAACTTCAAGCCAAGGTATAATATACATGTACAAGTTTATGAACACTCACATACCAAGTTACAATCTGAAAATCATATACCACTACAGTTTCAATTATAAAATCTTTTCACTGTCTCTCCACAAATCAGTAGATATATACGTGGTCAAATGATACAGGAAGATGGCAGATGAGATGAGAACATTCCCACATGCTTCATTGAGTCAAGTCAAGGAAAAGCTTTGCTTCATACTTATTTTCAGAAATATTCTTCATGACTTATTCATGATTTTAAGATGGCTGTTTACAGTTTTTCAAATAGAATACTATTCTCATACAAGAATTAAAAACGTACAACCTATAGAACTGGACAATATGAGCAGAGAAATTCTCAGATGTTGTAAATTGTAGATGTTGTATAGTGGTCAACATCTAATTGAATTACACAAGGAGCTCACTTGAAAACCACATAATTACATTTAAAAAAAAATGATTTATGCTTGTTTGTGTTTTTAGTCAGTATGGTGGCCTATTTTTTTGTACCTTTAAACAAATGATATATGCTGCATCAAAAAGATTGCTTACAGGTTTACATTTTCACCTTTGATTATTTTTAGCATTTTTAAAATCATGAATTTCCATGTGGGTTAAAGAAAATTGTTCTGAATCATCTGCTGAATTTTATTTCTTTATTCTAACTTACAGGAACTACCCATGATAGCCTACAAGATCGTGTGAACTTTTCAAAGTACTTTAAGATATTTTTTTGGCAGTAAACGGTGACAAATAATTCAAGTCATCTCCCCCTTAACACTTAAAAAGTGCAAACTACATGTATACGTTAGTCAAACTGATATGAAATTAAAAGATGGGCTGCCATCAACTTCTGACTAACACATGACAATGATAAAACAAACAAGTCTCACATCATCACTTAAGCAGCAATCTATTTTCCTGTGCAAGTTTCATGCTTAGCTCAGTGCATATCAAAAACAAAAGTTAGCTAACCACTTGCCAAAGAATGCAGTGTCATACGCATCTCAATTGGATTATTTTATCAGAGTAAATTATGCAAATGGCCCACTATAGTCTTTCCACATTCTACCCTGTACGTTCCCTTAAGAATTTCATCACTTCCTCTTTAGCGAAAATGTACATTAGCATGAATTAATCACTGTAAATTCAATTATTAAATCTACCCCTCGTCTTTGAACTTTTAGAGATGACTAATGAAATCTGACAAGAAAAAGGTGATTTAGTTTTATTTTCCGAAACTAACGAAATGAGGTTCATTTCTGTCTAAGAATTGAGGAAAAATAGTATTCAACTCACAATGCCTTTGTCGATGAAGACATTTTTAAAAAGATGCAGAACACATGTTTTCTTGTGAATTCAGGGCTAATAAGAAATGTTTTCTAAAGAGACGAATTCTTTACAGCCAACTCTCTTTATTATCTAAAACTCTCACAATTCTGTCATGAGACAAACACCATCAATTTTCAACATTCTTTCCATTTTCAGGGTTATTTTCTCACCATTACACCTTCCACAAATGTTTTAATTTTCAAATTATTATTTTGCTTCCTGTGTATCATATATATTGCCAGAAGCAGAAATATATGACACCTCAGCTTCTATTTTTTTCTCAAAGTTATCACGAGTCCATTAATCATTTTGAAGTCTTTTGGGATCTACAATTGCCACCAGCAGCTTAAGCGTTCATATGAAGCTGCATTTATAATATATTTGTTATTATATTATTTTTAGGATGATAATGTCACCAACTAGAAGTCAACTGTACAGTACCTTTATATGCATCATTCCATCTCTATTTGAAATTGGGATAAAGAAGAATGAAGAATGATTATAAAATATAAAAACACAAGATGTCATTGTTTTAATCCTGGGATGCATTACCTGTGTCATGGTTTGTTCGCTGAGTGGTACATCATCCCCTCTCAATGCTACCCTCTGTACAACTGCACTTGGGTCAGCTTCCATGATGATTCTAAGAAAAGAGAGCATTTTCAGATGAAGATACCATAATGATAAAAATGTAAGGGGAGGAAAAACCTAACAATACAAATACATATGAGTTACAGATCAAAACATGTCTGTATTCTATCTATCTGCTGGCAAAGACTCTTACAACAATCATTTGGAAAATAAATGAAATGCGTGCTCTATATCTTCAAACAGAGATAAAACATAATTAGAAATACATCATCCCTTCACACAAATTTAGCTGGAATAATTTGGTACATATCATGCCCATAATAAGATACAAAAATTGAATACACAATGCATATGCAACTATACACCATTAAGGTTCTATACTTAACAACATTTTGGAAGAACTGTCAAGTAGATTTCTGGCTTGACGTCACCATTTTGAAAGTGGATAATGACTGGTTGCGTCTAGTCATGTAATCTCTCTAGCACGAAAATAAATCTTACACGTGTAACTTAATACACACCAAATCAATGAGACAAAAGTTGATCCCGCTCTCTATTACACAAGTCCCTATAGAAGTGACTTAAATGAATATTTCTTACAGGAAACAGAATGTACTTGATGACATCCGGTGCAGACAATCCCTGAAGTTTCATCAGTCCTTTTAATTTCATTCATAGTTATTTTCAGCCTGTGCTTTACCCACTCTATTATTAATGGTAGGTTGTTTCTCGGTAAATTGGGTCAGGCTGAATATCACGTCCTCTGATTTCTCTTTTAATCATTATTGATATTGAGACCGGTTATTCAATATAGATATAATTATCATATTTTCACTATAATGTATCATTATTCATTCCGGTCTTATCATGGTCATCATTCAGTATTGTTCTTTGGTTGGTACCTGCTGTAGGATGCCATGGGCACCCAGACAGGCAACAAATGTCAGCACCTAAAAATGTTTAAAAACTTACCCATTATCAATGATTTCATCCAAAGCAAGAATCACAGAGTCCAGATGATCAAACAAAGCCTTCTTCTCTACGTTTTTCCTGCAAAATGAGCAAAAATTAGAGGAGAAAAATATAATATATGGAAAAGTATATAGTAATATCCTAAGGTATGGATTACTATAGCTTAAAGATAACAAAAAATAATAATTCAAATGACAACATTCATGAATAGCTCATACAAATTATCATATCATTGTCAGTGATAGAATTAAGATTACTTTTTGCTTGATCCTGCAGATTGCTAGTGAACGAACAAAAACGCAACTTCATTATTGACCAAAAATTGCCTGGCCAAAAAAGAAAGGAAAAAGGTCACACCACTTAACAGCAAAAACTAAAGGTGTATGAGGAGGAAAATTAAAAAGGAAGTAGGAAAAAAAGAAGGAAAAGTGAGAATCAAATGACAGGTACACAGTATATATTGCTTTTCAGAGTTTTCTACACTATGAAGAACTTGATATAAGAGCGATATATATAAGAGAAAGTCATTTTCACTATAATATGTATTTGATAGCATTGTAATCATTATCATATTAATATCTTGATTAGTATCATCATTATCATCATCACCTGTCTTCATGACACATAGTGTATAACTGAGCGAAAAGTGGATAGCACATATTATACCATATTATATAGCCAATATCACTACCACATGTGAGAAACTACATCAAGTTTATCAAGCTGGCAGAACACAGCAGAGCCAAGCATAAATGGGGCAAGCACTTCCAACGACCAGATGCAACAGGGAACTGCCTTGGGCACACCGACGTTCTCCTCCAAAACTCCAAACAGAAATCAGCAAATCTACAACTCAACTCTCAAGGAGAGTCAATAAAGCGAGCTCACACATGCGGGTATCTCTCAGAAATCGCAACATTTGATACTCACTTTTGCTTTCAAGGAGTCGGGGTGGGAAATAACAGATTAGTAATCCAAGCCAAGATGTGATGATATGCTGATCTATTTGATGGATGTGTGATAAACTGGATTATTTTGATGGGGTATTTTTATTTGCTATTAACACAGGTGGGAAAATGATAATAAAGAAGGTGGTAAAGACTGGCCGGGAGCTGAAAAGTTTGTTCATATTTGCTGGTAAATATATCAATACTGTGTATACCATTACCATGATTTGAAGCTTCTTTAAAGTTGATATTCATTGATTTTAAATACGGTTGAATTTGATATCATTGTAAAGTTTATGACTTGATGATCATTATAATGCTAATCCCAAATTTTAAAACAAACCAGGAGCGCAGAAATATCCAAACAAAAACTACTCAAATTCCCTCTCGAAATCTGCCCAATTTACGTCCCGTAAAATAGGCCACTATGCATGACGTAACTGAATGTCCATGATTTCATTTGACAATCGGTCACGTGCAGCTTTCGTGTACGTACCGAACAGCAAATTACGTTTCGCGAACTGAACTATTTTTTAGACTTCAACAATGGATGAGTTGGACCTCGATTTAGATTTTCAAATCGACAATAATTGAAGAAGAACTTGAAGACGAGAGTATTAGCTCTAGTAGTGGACCAGATAGTGAAATCGATGAAGGTGAAGTGGGAGATTTTGATGATGAATCAAACGCTCCTCAGGCTCAAGCTGCGAGTACGAATGGTGTTAATTTTGTTACGGACGCTGTAGATATTGCTTACCGGCATGAACCAGAACCTGAACTTCAAGAAGATGTCGATCTCGAACTACAAATGGAAAACTACGGGGATGCTAGGCCAAGGGGCAACCAGGATCATGCCAGGCTTGATCCAAACAGCACCGAAAATTGGTATGTAGTTGAAATGATTTAGACTAGAGGGTATTTATTTTTCCCAAAACTTATAGTGCGCGAGTTTGTAATAACCTTGGGCCCGATCCGCGCAGTAGCTCAGCGTAGCCGTATAGCAGTAGCGCTAAAGTCGAGCTAGCTACCGGTCGGCCGGGACGAAACAGAAAAAAGACCAGGACTCGATTGTTCTGTCAACAATCCTGATGAAATTGTATAAGATTAAAACTACGATGCAGACATGTACATGTACATGTACTATGATACCGTTCATGTTGACAAACCAGTTTATATTTCGCGCAATAAGAGACCACAAGTATAGTACACAATGTACATACATGCAAAAGTTGTTGTCAGTCGAAGGTTGCATCAAGCAGAAATATCGAACGATGAGCAGAGTGTTGATGAAAGGAAAATGCGCAATACCCATACATGTGTACGTACGTGTGCGATCGCGAGCATGCATTGTAATCATGGAATGCGAATGCACCAGTAAGGCTATACCATACGATATGCAGTCGCGATATGCATGGGCTATAATGACGTACGCGCGCGTGCATAATCGTACAGCAGTATGTATGACGTTGAACGTCAACAAATCTTTCGAGAAAAATATAAATGGGTCTATAGAGTGTTTGATATCTAGATTATATTATCTCAAGTCTTCTATCAACATTATTTGAGATATCTGTAAGCCTTAATTGAAAGGTCGTTAGATGGCATAACCTCTACAAAACGTACAAGTGCAAGAAAACTAACTTTTCCGAACGACAGCTCGTATTAAATTCAGTAGACTCGACTTCGTATTTCAATGTAAAACCTCCCGATAAAGGTCAGAATATTTTCATTTTTCTTACTTTATTATTGCTGAGATTATTTTTCTTAGATTTGTGCAAGACTTACTCAAATGCTACTAACAAGAAAAATCTAAAAGACAGTGAAATATAGCCTTAAATGGTATATTTAGTTAGGACGATATACTAGAGCTATACGTATCAAACACGTAATGTAGCGGCTGGAGATGGCTTACGTGCCCATTCACCTTACGTCACAAAAAATCGCTCTTTTCGCGGACGGCAAACGGCAGGGTTCGTAGCATTATGAGATGCGTTATAAAAACTGTTTTTATTTCTTTTGTGTTATTTTATAAGCAAAATAATGAATAAATTTGACTTCTACACACTTTCAGCTTTCCATTGATATATGGATCGCTATATTTTTGGATTTTCTATGAATATCAACTTTAAAAGAAAAACAAAACAAATATGAAAGATCTAAGACACCTATGTATCAGCCGTGGATCCAGGATTTTATAATAGAGTGCGCACAGACTGCCATTTTCTTGGATATTGTTGTATTAACATATGTTCAATGTATGATTCTCAAAAAGGAATCGGGGCTGTGCGCATCTTGTTCCCCCCCCCCCCCCCCCCCCTGGATCCGCCACTGGATCTGACAGATGATTACCAAAGAGAAAGAAAAGACAACCGGGAAGGAGGTCATCACTCAACATGTTAGTTTGGCAAGGCATCGCAGACTCTTCTTCCAGGAGGAAAACAGGATCTGTGCAATTGAGTTTGTGACTAAATAGTAAGATCAAGTGGGGGAAAGGGGACAGCATTTGTCAAATCACTGGTGGTTTGCAAGTTTTGATTGCAAAGTGTAGATTTCCAAGGCAGCATTCATAAAGAAACAAGGACGCACGTACCCTGTATCTATATCTATGCGTGTGTGTGTAAAAATTAAATGCAGTCAGATACCTATGGTGGACATGTACCATTATAAATCTAAAATGCAACTTACATACAAAGAACACTTTGAAAGGACTACTAACAAGAAGGAGAATGGATTAAGATATTTCCAAATGAAGAAATTAAAATCTTGTTCCTCTTTTCCTCTTCAAACTCTCATTTCCTCTCTTGCCCAAAATTTGTACTTGTCATTGGGTTCTCTCTAGCCACCCCACAGTCATGGCTCACAGTGGTATGAGCACACCATGCGGCGTACGACAGCATACCCTCCAAACTCCCAGCTCTCACTGACGACTGACAAGGAGGTGACATACAAATCAATCTATTGGGGAAGAGGAGGGTACATCAGTCCCCCAGGGGGGCAAAGGAAGGGGGTGACAGGGAGGCCCTGGACAGGGTCAGGTAGGAGAGAAAGTCAGTGGGAAGGAAGAAGACATTTACAGTCCACTGACAAGGAGGAACCATTGAGCAAATAACCTCCTGTTGGGATGGAAATTGGAGGACGCACTGGAAACATCTGAGGAAAGGGATGTTTCCAAACTAGGGTGCCTGGAAGGTGAGAGGGTGAGAGGGAGAGAGGGAGAGAGGGAGAGAGGGGGAATCAATGAAACAGTGGGAGGGGCACAAGTGGGATGAGGGAGAGGGAGAAGGAGAGAGAGAGAGAGAGAGGGAGAGGAGAGAAGAGACTGAGAGACACAGGGAGAGAACAGCAGACAGGGAAAGAAAGTAAGATAAAGAAAGATATAAAGAGAGAAGGAAGAAAGGAGAATGGAAGGGAAGAGACAAGGTATACAGAATAAAAGAAATACGTAGGAAGAGACACAGGCAGACATTGAAAGAAAATGGATGGAGAACAAAGGAAAAAGATACAGAGAGAGGGAGAGTGAGAGAGGGGGATGGGAAGAGAACAGAAAAGAAAAACTGAAGAAGAGGAAAAAGAACATTCAAAGGGGTTTAGGTCGGATGAGAGGAGGAAGGAGATAATAGAGTGAGGTGGATGAAGAAGAGAAGTAAGATATTTCCAGTCCAATGCCAAGAAGCAAGCATCATCCACTAAGTGCCCATCTTGGGTGGATCTTGAAGGATGCACTGGAAGACTCCTTTGCTTGGCGGTGTGCCATGTCCAATGAGAGGGATTATGACAACTAATACCTGCCCCATCCAGGAACCCACAATGAGATTCTGATTGACAGATAAATAGTTGTCATTTTTTACTGACATAAATATGTGCAACAAAACAAATGATGAGATAGATCACACCCAGTTTTGAACTGAGTGGTGCGCTAAAGGAGGCTAGCCCCTTCTCCTTCCAGAATTCAAAGGTGCCCCCTTCTCTTGAAGAGTACTGTGACCACCTCATACACGATCAATTCTCCCTATAGCTGATATCAAGCGATATCACCTCGCGATGCCGATATTTGCTTGATTGGTCTTGGGACATATACTTCCAGTAAGAGTTTGATATACGTATTCAATTCACGCAATAACGCACAGAATATGTAATTCCGACCTTCCTAAACCTCTTAATATTAAGATGGAATGGTTGTTACATGGACGAAGGACTCGTGGCGATGTTTTTGCCTACCTTCACATTGATTGTGGATGGACTTAGGAAAGAATGAAAAGACACCAGCAAGACGATGGCTATAAAGTTCATATCCCAAGAATTAAAGGTAAAAAAATTACAGCACCACACACGTTCAGTTTCGGAGAGCTATATGCCATCGGGAGAATTCCTCCTTCCTCCTTCTCCTTCTACTTTGGCTTTGATCTCCTACTGTTGTTTCTCTCTTCTCTCCAAACTTCTCCTTCTAATCCTTCTTATTCTTCCTCTTCCTCTACTTCTGCTACATTTTCTTCTCCTTTTTCTTCTACATACTTTCCTTCACTTTCTTTTATCTTCCCCACCCTCTTGTTTCTCATTTGTTCTCTTTCCCATACTTACATTTTATCTGTCTCCACACACCTCTTTCCAAATATTTTGAAAAGTTCAGCATATCTATTTCATGATGAAGGACAAGTTGATTCATAGCACAGCTAAAATATTGGAAACATAAAAAGATGGACAATTGGATGGCTGATTTGACAGGCAGGTAAACTTAACCTGGGAATACAGAGACTACGCAGAGAAGCAGGTATCCCATGAGGCATTGTGCACACATGGTGAAGAAAGAGCAGGCATAGAGTGATATGCAACTTTTCAAGGAGAGCCGGAAACAATGTTCTATTACTGTACACAAGAGCGAAAGTGAGAAAGGTTCAGATTTGACAATTCAGGAACAACAAATACAAAAGAATGAGAGCCTACACAGTGCTGGGCAAATGAGAATATTGAAAGCGTCTACTCTTTGGTAAGTTATCAAAAGAAAATGGTTACCGATATTCAACTGTTGCAAGGAGTTGACAAAGCACTTGTGGTTTCAACAAGATGAACAAGTACTACAGTGTAAGGAGGCATTACGATTTACTCGGTACAGGATAACAGCATGTGCACGCTGCATAAAGATACATTTGACTCCTGTTGGTGTCTATACAATAAATTGCTTCCCACCAGGAGATGCGCCATAAATCTATCTATTCACAGACAGAATGGCAACAGAGGAAAGTAATATGATCATGTCCCAGAATTACACAACAAAGCACTGCCTGCGGGGAGGGGGGGGGGGGGGGCACATTTTAATATTGGTGGTCTAACACAATAAAAACTTTTTTTTTTTACATTTTTTTTTCATATCACGTTATATATTTGTGTGCATTTTCATTTGCACTGAGTGTGCTAAAATGCAGTTCTTACTCACATCTACTTTATTGATGCATTCAACATTAGTAGGAAAATTCCTCCGAGAAATCGTATATCTTCAAGACAAAATCGGTGGCATCGAACATGCATACATGTATGAATAAATTTAATTCACAACTTTTTAAATTTGAAAATGGACAGGAAGGGGGCTTGGAAAGGAGTGATCCCTCCAGTCCTAAATTATCCCCCTTGTTCCTGTGACAGTTAAAGGCCCAAATGGGAGCATATCAACCTCCTCTGAGATTCTGAATAATTTCAGATCTAGGTGATTACTAGATGCGTCAATACAAACTTTTGCTGTTTTCAATCATTTGGTGACAATTCCGTGTTTGTTCCCTGACACTACAGCAGTTAATGGGCTACATGTGAGGTCAATTTAAGGATTGATTTGTGACAAGTGACTTTAATGTACTCGTAAGAAGAAGCCCCAGCAGAAAATGATTATGAGAGGCCAATAAAAGATGAACGAGATCAGCCCTGGAAGTGACTAGGAGCGAATCAAGGAGA
Organism: Arbacia lixula; assembly: GCA_963669155.1. NCBI lineage: Eukaryota > Metazoa > Echinodermata > Echinoidea > Arbacioida > Arbaciidae > Arbacia > Arbacia lixula. The sequence continues at coordinate 16,944,936 of OZ022576.1, read as the reverse complement.
CAGCTGACGACTCATCTCCATTTCTTGCGTAAATCACTCATTCCTTCCAATTGATATCTTTTCAACAAAGGCAGTGAGGTCATTGGGAACTTATAAAGGTGCATCCTGTATTGGAGGGTGACAAAAGGATGCTGCCCATCTATTGTTCTGGACTGTCAAAAGATGTACGTCACTACATTAAAGGCAGCCAATCTTGCTATTTCATTTGTGTGTGCTTGTATACTTGTATGTGTACAGTATGTGTGAAACTAAAAACATGATTTATTTATTTCTTTTTTTAGTCCACCTTCATCTGTATCTCATTTTGACAAAGTATACATGTATGTAGAGGAATAAACACTACTGTGTGGCAGTAGCCACATACTGACAGGGCCACCCTGACTGAAACACAAAATGAATCTATCATTGCCTTTAAGCCGGGTCATGATCAACCACCAAAGAACCAATCAGGCAACAGATGGATGACCACTCACACACCGGCGAACCAATCAAAATCAAGTGAGTTCATCTACTTAAGATATTCAGTGTATGGAGGAGTTCTGCTTGTATTTAGAAGGTTGTTTCAGGATGGAGTATTAAAGATGGGCAAGGGAAGGGGTGGTGTGTGTGGTGAGCCCAACCAGAGGAAGGATGAGTATGGTAAAAAGCCGCAAAGGCGAGGGGAAAAGACATCTAAATATATAACGAGGGAAAAGACATCTAAATTTATCTGGGCTCCAGCCAAACGATGACATTTAGAGAGATTCTGCAAACAATCTCTTCATTTCCTGTCCAAGTGTCGAATATGAAATGTCAAAATAATTCTTTACATCTTTACTTTTGCACGACACTTCCTGTGTTCTTTCCCACGGTTGGATGTGTCCACTAAAACTGACCATTCCCAAACTCTGGAGAAGGGGTGTGAAGGGACAGGAGGTAGGGGTGGTGGCTAGAATCAACTCCTTAAGGCATCCCAGGGAAGAAAGGTGAGGCTAGGACAGAAGACGACACCAAGAACTCATGGGGGTGGACAGAGACTGATTGATGGAAGAGGATGTGATTGATTTTATGACTGCAGTGGGCAGGAGGGGCAGCTGTGGTGAAGGAGAGAGCCGGAGCCGGGGCCGGAGAGGGGATGGGAGAGGGTATCAAGTCTCCTGGGACGAATAGACAAGACAAGATAATATGGAGGAGCCTTGTGATGACAGCGCTGGGGGTGAGTGACATGGAGTACCAGTCTGCTGACTCAAGAAACTGAGGTCACTATCAAATCTGTAAAAAATAAATATGATACAAAATATAAGATAGAGGGACAAGAGGGTCATCTTAGGTGAGAGGGAAAGGTAGGTGACTTAGAGCACATCCCACTTGTCTGTAATCAACCCCTCCTGATAGTCTCCACTCCAGGGACGCTGGAATGTTACATGTATTCTTCTGATCATCACCATCACAATGGCCTCAATGTAAACTACCCCTCCACTTGCATGCATAAAGTTGGCTCCTGTGACCCATCCATCAATCCATGCCATGTATCATATCTTTAAGTTGTGGTTACACCCCTCGGAAAAAATAGGACGTCGGGTGGGCATGTGTGTAATCAAGTTCGCAGCCAATGAGACTGCCCCATCATCTCCACGCATCTTTGTGCAGACGCTGAGGCAAGTGCATTGTCCTGGCCTACTTTGCATAAATTAGACAAGCGTTTGTTGCTAGTATCCCAGAATAAATCATGCGTGCAAGTGTGGAGTCTTCAGGGGATATTCCATTTCCTACCCAGCAGCATGGACCTTCCAGTGACCGGGGATATCAACTCCGTTCTCTGCAAACAAAGTTGCCAACTATGTAGACAAACAAGATGACCTCTTTCGACAAATTCATCACACAGCGTGTCACCATTAGCGACCTGAATTTGATCATCATTGATAATGATCAAAAAAGTAAAATAATCAATGTTAACTACAATGACTTTCACCACACGTTGAGAGTCTGGTATTAATCATATATGGATTATTCATTGTTCCTCACTCATGTGTGAGGGCCTACGGCCAACATTTAGCTCTTGTGAAGTCTCCACAGACACTAATGATCGCATTTAAAAAAAAGCATAAGAGTTTGGTTTGAAAAAAATGTAAAACACTTTGAATGCTTGGAAATAGCTCTGAATCATAACCCATTGTGATATTTTAAGAAACTTCAGGAATTAGTTTACTTTACTAGTACTTGCTTTGCAAGTACACAGCAATCTAAAAATGATTGGTATGAGCAGCTGTTAAATATCTCTATCATTCCATAAATAATTGAGGAATTCATTGAAACATACAAAAAATTGATTGATAATAGTTCTCTTTAAAGTGACTGAATCTGGGAGAAAATACATGGGGGCTCGGGGTGATTTTGCCCCAAAATGCTTAAAATGTTGGAAAATGTTGAAAGAGCCCACAAGATTCCCTCAGACACAATGTAAAATTGTAGCCAAATGGCCAATGTGCTAAAAAAATAGCCCCCAAAAACATTTGAATTAATTTTTTTTCCCTGGAGTGAAGCAATTGACATGATTAATCACAATATGAATTGTGACTGTAAAAAAAAATTATTGAAGTTTATGTTTGAATTTCAGCACAATGTGGTCACATCATATTTAGCACAGCCCCCTTGTCTTGTTTGTTAACCCCCAAATGCCAATTTTTCATAATTTAAGTGGATATCTCTCTTATATTAAACAAAAATGGGTTTCTCAGGAGATGAACAACATGAGCGTTTGTCGACATCATATTAAAAAGTTTTTATATCGAAATGTTATTCCTAATATGACTGACATAGAAAATATAGTTTTATACAGGTTTAAGTTCATGGTCTTGCTTTTCAATGCATATTCACAGTACACCAAACATCAGAACTAATGCAATTCTGGATATGGTGCCACACTGTACTTGCATTGTCATAGTATACTTATGGAATGGCTTATGTATCATATTTCTATTACTTATGAAAAGCTTTATTTTCCCAGTAGTGTTGAGCGATACGAACCACCTAACCCAATTAAAAGACTGGTAGCAATTTTCTCCTCAGATAAGATCTGTTTCACAATGAAAATCAACATACATGCCTCATTATCTTTACGTGACACAGCAAAATAGCTCCAACTACTACTAACACTATAAGACTGTTTGGCTTCATGCTTGTTTTTCAATTTAGAACTCAAACTGTTTCTTCAGAAAATCAATCAGTAAGGCTGCCAATAATAACGAACTTGATCTAAAATTATCCATGAAATGTCAACCTAAAACACTCAGAATTATCTCACAGATGAAGTCCAGTTAGTGGTATATATTCAATCAATGCGGACACCTGTTTAACATTTGAAGAGATTTCCCCCTATAGACCAGCTGATTGACCACTTCTTTAAGATAGGATGGCTGAAGATGAGTACACATCTGTTGACAGATTCGTATCTTGAAATGATATCCTATCTCCTCGCACAAGTTCACGTTTTCGTATGTGTGTGAGGTAGAAGACTTGGCGTAATATGAAGGAAAATTTAAAACACTTGAAGATTGAATACTCTAGTGATTGCAGATATAACTCAATACACTGGGATAATGCAGCACACGTGTCATGCAGGTTGTTCTGTTTGGGGCAGAGGACAGTAGATGGAGATGAAGAAGAGGAGGAAAGCGTGATGGTTCATATCAAGATGCAAGGAGATTAAGCGTTGTTTGTACAAAGCTCGTCACTAAACAAAAATAGTGTTAAACCACTGGAGTCACCGGCGTGATAACACTGCAACTCGACTGCAACAAAGTTTGCATTGCGGCCACATTTATTGCTTCCTCCAGGAAGTATCAGATGGTTTGGTGTCAGGTAATCGCTTCGTTGACTCGCCGACGTGTAACACAACCCACAATCCAGTGAGGGTCTTAAATACCTCAGCTGCTCATTCATCCATTTTATTGGGCAGCCGAAGATATCGTGTGGGGTAGCAATCGCGGCTGGGCCCTGCCTGCCTAATATACAGGGAGCCATTGACTCACGTGTCAGCATCGCTGGCTACTAATTGCTTCTGACGAGCTTTGGGGGGTCACTGGGGTTCACTGCGGGAGCCTCACACACCCATATCTCCGAGGCCCTTGCTTGACGAGCACGAAACGATTCCCTGGAGGAAGCTGGCTGAGGATTGTGCATGCGCCGCGCAGCAGGAAAGGGAATTCCAATACAAACTTCCCAGGAAATGCTGATTAAGATGCTTCGTAAGCACGACCAAACTGCGGCAAACCAGCGGGGGTAGTAGAATCCCAAACGCTGGTCATTATCTCCTCACAGTGATGCGCTGGATTCCAATTCTGGACCAGCGAGAACAGGACCATGAATCGGCAGCTTTTCAGGAGCGCAACCCTTTACTTGTCCTTTTATAAATGTGAAAGTTGGTCAATTGATGCAAACTCATTAGAGAAAAAATGCTTTAACTGGTACAATTGAAGTCAAAAGTAATCAGGGTCTCACACAGCTCTGCCCTCAGCAATACTTGTCATTCTGGAATTTTCCATATCTGTTATCTGTATGAGCAGGAATAATTTTTCTAAGGAACAAATGTTTTCTATTGGGAAAGTGTCTCCAAACAAGGACATGGATCACATTTCTGTGAGTCACTCAAGTCATGACTGAATTACCCTCATACACATTCCATGACAAAGTCATTAATTGTAGCACATGGCAAAGTGTGAGTCACCAGAGAAAGAGAAAGAGAGAGAGAGAGAGAGAGAGAGAGAAAAGGCCCTATATAATTTGGTTGAAGGATACAAGAAATGTGGTTGATGTAGATTCAGAAAGGTTTCCCTAACAGTGCTTTTACTGTAAATCATAACTTAAAACTTAAGTTAGATTGTACATGTATGCTATGAAATAGACATTACATATTATGTACAATGTGTATACACAGTGCAGGTATGATAGAATCAAGTGCAGAAACCTACTCTATGAAGAATGCAAATCAATCAAATGTTTAATCATTTTAAAATCAATTTACCTAGCAGTTGTGTAAATTATCTTATAAAAATCTACAAGAAAATGAATGCCAGCCATGTCAAAGAAATACTAAACCATGTACTGATCCATGAAGCTCATACAATTTTCTACATTATGGGGCAAAATATTTGAAAATTCATTAAAAGTTGAAGAAACAAGGCGGTTCACGAACCACGAGTCTCGCCTGATTTCGCGATGAATATAGAGTGCTGAGTTGTTTTCCAAATATTTAAAATAGTGCCTAGATGACCTTTGACCTCATTATCCTCATGAAGACACATGGGGTATTACCCAAAGATTATTTGTACTAAGTGCGATCACAACTGATGCAGAAAATAATAAAGAACTGAGAGCAAGTCACATGAAAACTTTGAGAAAAATGATTCACACAGCCTCATACCATTCAACCTTTTGACCCCTAGATGACCTTTGACCCCATCATCCTCATGAAGACACATGTAGCATTACCCAAGGATCATTTGTACCAAGTGTGATCACAATTGATGCAGAAATAACGAAATGAGAGCAAGTTAAACAAAAAAATTAAAATTTTTGTAACAGACCAACAGGAAAAGTGATTATACTAGATCTCTGCCGAACTTTGTTCAGGCGAGACAACAAAAAGAGGATAGATGAGCAAAAAATAAAGAAACAGTGAAACCTGTATACAAAGTCCACTGTAGTGTTGTTCATGGGACACAAGAAATGTGGTCTTTATAAACAGGAGTTCTTCCTATACAGGTGCTTGATAAGACAGCTTTCACTGTATACATGTATATTTAAAAGATTCTGAGTATCATCTTGCAGCTTTATTGGCAAATTTCTGATTTTTCATTTTCCCCTCGACAAGCCTGCCCACCCATTATTCAAGCTCTATTAATATCCAGATTAATTTCCATAAAAATGATGTAATGACATGCCAGAGCAACACACTATCTCTCCACTCCAGCAAACCCATCTTCATGCTCATCAATTTCCTTGATCTGTCATTATGTTCATGCTTGTACCGGACATCATAACCATGTATGACAAAACAGAAATCACAATGATTAGGCACAAAATGTGCATAAAATTTGATGTAAAGGAAGATGATCGGATTGTTCAAGATGTCATTTCTTGTGTGAATGTTGTCCAATCTCATATCAGATCAGTTTTCTATTGGCTTTGACACATTTATGTGCGAGTGTTTCACCTCAACATATTGGTGCTCAATTACCATGTCATGATGAATCGTCTCGTCATATTAGACTCTGCGCATCTACATGTTCATGTATATGTGCAACTAAATGTATACTACACACAGACATGTCTCTGAAATGAGCACCCTGCTCAAGACTTCTAGTTTAATAGAACTCCCTTTTAATATAAATGAAGCCAATGATGTCAAAGGAAGATATATACAAATATCAGTATAGAGAAGAAATTATGTGAACATCATAGATGTCCGTCAGTATCAAACTATTCCACCTTCAAATTCTTTGACGGTCTGCTTGGAGGACACTAAATAAAAAAGACCACTCAGGAATGGGACGGGGTAGAAATCAACTCAAGAAATCAATCTCAAGGATCCAAGGTTGGGATTATGGGCAGTTACCATGGCACAACCGTTGTGCCATCATCAACGGGTCTGCATTTGTTTAAATGTCAAAGATTTTATCATTTTAGATTCCTTCCCAAAACACTGTATCTTGAAATCCAATGAGATTGGCACTCCATTTATGTTTGTTCATGACATTTTATGTGTGGTTTTTACAAAGAAAAACCAATTACAAGGGTGCCAGTCAGCCTTCTCCCCATACCACACACATTCACCCCCACACATACTTCCCAGTTTAAACAAAGTTCCAACACCCTTGACTCATAATAAGAACAAGACTTGCTGGCCGTGAGAACAGAGCTATCGAGTGGCAGTGATAATTGATCAAGGATGACGCTGCTGATGCAAGGGAGTCTCACAGGACACCAACCACTGGGCCACCTAAGGCCAAGTCTTGTTCTTATTACATAAGGCCAGAGGATGGTATTGAGCTGGGACTATATGGAAGCGCTTGTTTGGGCTTGTTAATCTTGATTCTTAAATGAATCAGTCAGCTTTGAGCCCACCATGGTGGTTCAGAACAATAACCCGATGGATTGACAGTGATCTGTTTATCGTTGGGAAGTTCTAATCAATAGAGGCTGATACGGGCAAGGACCTCTCTCTATGTTTAACAGCACATTTGTCTTAAAACGCATCCGTATTGTCAGTGAGCTCTTTCAAACTAATTCTTTCCAGGTGTTTGTTCCAATTTAGTTGGTGAACGATTTCGTAATCCTGAAAGTAATTCTGTGAGCAGACAATAGTGAAGAATTTAAGTTCCTCCAACCAGTTTCTATTCTTCAGCAGATGATTTTGATTCAGATTAATTAATTTGGCATTATAAAACAAAAGCCTGGAATGATTACAGCCCAGGACTGGATGATACACATATACCTTTCGGACACAAGTGGAATCATTCACAAACCCGCTCATTTCTCCAGCCTGAGGTATCAAAAAGGAACACCACCACAGTGCACTTTCAAACCTGCAATGACTTTCATAAAAATAGCATCGACCTCAGATAAACCTGCTTTCTGAGCTAATCGCCACCTCACTTGCTCCCTCTCTCCAAGTCTTTTTTATCATGTCAATACTGTCCAATGTTTTCTCTGAAGCAAATGAAGCAGATCCGACGTGACCAACCCCCCTCCCTTGGGTTTCACCGACTGAAAAAAAAAAATCACCTACAGACAGATCAATCAAATTTAACGAAGCCAGGGAATTTGTCCCAATGGTGTGTTTTGCTCCTCGTTCACCTGGCTTTTCTGGTTTAGAGATGATCCCTATCCGTTGCACCATTCTGTGATTATTCACCGTTTCCCACCAAGTATTAGTGATCAATTTCCACTGGAAATGCTGCAGGAGTTACATCAGCTATAAAGCATTGCATATTCACCTTCTGAAAATGGATGACTGAGTTTTTCTGTAATAGGAACATAGGTTTTATGCAGACAACAATTGTTCAAGACAACTGGAGAGTTTGCTTGGGGGCAATTCAACCATCATAAATGTCAATAAAGCCCCACTTTGATTTGACACAAACAAGACAAAGACAAAGGGGAAAAAGCCTACAAATCTGAAAAATAGTCATGAATATAGTCATTTACATGGGCAGCAAATAAGAGAATTTTCAAACAAAAGTAAAAATTAAAAGGTACAAGGCAAATACCTCCAAACACATTTTTTGAAACATCACAACTTTTTGCTACTGTAAATTGTCGTACGTGAAACAAAATTTTTCCTGGTGACTAATGCATGCCACACGTGTTTGAATGACCTAGTGGACATGTGGCTGACATGTGAGGCATGCGCATTAGCTGCCAAACAATCGCCAAAGTCCAGTTGGCAGTGAAACTTCATGTTTATTTTAGACAAGTGTAAATGTTGGAATGAATAAGCACAATTTTTTTAAAGTAATATTTTGACTGACTTTTGTGGTGTACATGGACCTAATGAGGAGGAAAATGGTTCAACTGTACATACAGGTACAACTGTTTACAATACCCCCTCCAACCCTACCCTTGATATACTAGGACCAAAATTCAATGACTGCTTTGACTGTAGCGAAACCCAATGGTATCCTTTAATACTGGAACATGAGGTCATGCACATCTTAAAAACCTGATATTGTTTGAGGTTTGAGGTTAGTGTCTCAAATAACAGCCATCAGTCATCAGCCTCCATTTTAAAGCTCAATGATTACTAATATCATACTTGCATCTTGAATAGACCCCCATAGGGCTTTTCATGAAATCACTGGTCATATGATACCTCAATAGATGAAACATCAAACCATAGTGGTCTGGAATGAATTTGCTGGGGATATTGTACCTCATATAAATCTTACAAACTATATCACAGAAGGAGTACTTCTTTTTTTTCAGTGCCACTGTGTTGCAACCAAGTCCAGTCTTGTGGTCAAGGAGGCAGATCATATTGGTCAAAAAAGGTGGTCTAGAGACTGACACAGCGGAGTCTTGGAAACAGTTATCAAAATACCGTGCCTACTCATACAACAATATTCAAATTGTATGCATGTTGTTTCCATATTTGCCAATGGCAACAGTAGTTTGTCAGAGGTTAGTCTGACATAGCAATAATCCTATCTTCATATCTTCAAACTGCATGCTTGTCTTTCTGATAAAAAAAACATGTAATGTGGGCAAGGCTGACAGAGAGAGATGTCAGATGTACTGTATATTATGTATTATTGTATATTTTGAATATATATTTGTAAGCTGGTCTATTGCCTGTACCTATCTTGTGCATGTTTCTTTTCTTGTTGTGTTGAGCAACAATTACGGTATAAGCAACTAAGAAATAAAAAAAAATGTATTGGCACCATTGGATAAATTATACAGGGGCTCAGGGCGATTTAGCTCTAAACAAGCAAAAACCGAGCCCTGGTGGATAACTAACGAGCCAATAACAAGAAGTGAAGTATAATAACCCATATAGGGTAGAATGCACAACAATATTAAGGTATCTTTGTCATCACATCAGGCTTGAAAAGTAGCTCAAACAAATCAATGTGTTATTCTTTCATGATTAGTACAAGTCAACAGTCAGGAAAATGGGTAACTAAGTCTCATATGAAGGTCTAATTCTTTTAAAAGTGTGTAGTATAATCCCTAAATCCGTTTGAATGGTTCCCAACATGGAAGATATCTGTGACCTTTCTACTCCTGAATGCAACATTAATCACTCCTTAACATGTGAAGAAACCTGGAGCTAATCAAGCCATCTCTCACTACAATACTCCAAGTGCTGCCTCCAGACGACGCCAGAAAGAAAACAGCCCTCAGGTAATGATGGCAGGGTGGGCGGATGGCAGGGTGGGCGGATGGTAGGGGGGGATATATTCCCTGAATGTGTACAGCGCTCCCCCCCCCCCCCATATACAGCCAGGTGCCCCCTTGACTTGAGGGGGAATACATCCTTCCGCAAATGCACCGACATACGCTCCTCCCCTGATCTTTTAAAGGTATAGTCAGCATCGATGAGAATTCAGAAAATGTTCAATGGTCACACAGGTGCTACAGTGAGAAATTCGGATATCAACTGTATGGCATTGCTGTTCCATAAGACGGCTGACATTTGTTTATTTCTTTTCATTATGTCAACCACACTCATCTACTGTGCATATTGACGTGGAGACCACTACACAGAGCACCCCCCATGAATGAAGACTTTATGATCCCTTTAATATGAATAGTCTCTAGCACCTCTATGTGGACTCATGTAAAGTTCTAACATGATCCCAGCTTTCCTCCAATCTAATGACTAATTCCTGCTCAAAAATTTTCTCAATGAAATTGAACTTTCTAGCATTTAAATGACACAGTTACTGGCTGTGTGCTGTAGAGTGCTAAGACAAATGTTTTTAATGCAATGGAGGAGGTGTTCTGTGGCATTCAGTGCATTGGTCATGGACTACTTCACAAACAGAGAAAAAGAGTAAAGAACAACAACATGACTGGGAGAATCAATGGTACCTGTACATAGAAAACACAAAAGAAAGAGAATTTTGACTATTCATGCAGCAGACAAGAACCAAATTATCTTTATTTTCATGGTGACAGGGATTGGAATGGGTGGGAGTATGGAAAAGGTCAGCAAGAAATGATGAGCGACTTTCAAAGTCTGAATCATGCATAATAATACACAAGACGACGGTATGGTTCTGTAACATTAAAGTGATATAAGGATAGTTATAAGGATAAGGATTAGTTAGATGTATGTGTAGACATGCTTACATGTACAAAGAATAATCATCTAGAGCATGTTTGAGGCATGGCATGGTGGTGTGCAATATGTAACTTATTGATCAAATCCCAGCCAATCGTCCGCCTATGCCGAGCTATCTTGGCAGCATGTTGCAAACCCAGGTAGACAACGTGGCCTGTTTACTGGGTAACCAGTAACCAATGTCGGCTGACAAATTGCCATCTGTCCTGAGGGAGCCGCAATGGGCAGGTCAGATAACGATCCTCAAAGGATCGCGGTGCGCGAGGAGGGCCCGCGCACCTCCACTTAGTCACGGCCAGGTGTGAGAACAACGCTCGGGGAGCGCGCAAAAACATGATGACGGTGACGTGACGACTCGCAGCACCTGTAGTCTCAACTGGAAGACCCCTGACTTGACACTTTTCTTGAGCAGGGGTGGATGGGGCGGGGGTGATGAGGGGGTGGAGAGGGGGTGAAGGAGGGGTGAAGGAGGGGTGAAGAGGGGGTGAAATGGGGGTGAAGGAGATGGGAGGGGGGTGGAGAAACCACAAGAGGAGTGAGCCTGGGTGACTCTTGATCGGAAGGTGCCACAAACTCCTGTTTGTGTGGCTTTGCGACTGGTGATGTCGTTCATTCTGGCACTTATATAAGAGAGTATTTCAACCACAGAGTTAAGTGGATCCAAGTGTCACTACCATCTGTGGGTGAGTGAGATTTTGGTAGCCTTGACACGTCTGCAGAAGGATCCAGGGTTCTGGCAATGAAGGAGGGGGAGGGGGTAGGTGAAGTGGGGATTAGCCATCCCTAATGCGTTGCAATAGACCCCACAGAATGAGCCAGATCTGTCTCATAAATCAATCCATGTGGCATCATCCAAACACCTTCTCTGTCAGGGAATCTGTAGGGGCATGTAAGCACCATGCAATGTCAGATATAGAGCTGAGGAAAGGAAGCATCAAATTGCAAAATGATTAATTCTGCAGTGCATGAGAGGACCTTGTTTCAAACACACGCATGACTGTGACATTTCTTCAGAAGTCAACTAGCACCAGGAGAAATAGTCTGCTCGAATGACTATTTCCAAGGAAGGCAAATCAAGCATATTGACCTACCCATGTAGTCTGTATGTTGCCTACCACAGTCTACTTCATATGGGGGGTGGGGGGAAACCCTGAAAATATTATGAGAAGTCAGAAATTGGTCTGCCAGTAAAGACTTTCATCCCTTCTTTCCTAATTAGATTTGAAACATCAATTATGACGTATCTAAAGCAGTATCATCTTCCACCAAATCATTCTCAACAAACAAAATGTTCTCAAGCCAACAAATTGGGTGTTGAGAGGGATACTTTGATTTAAGTAAATAGTGGAACTAAAAAAGAAAAGAGGAGTGACATATTCTCTGATCATTTTTGTCCAGATATATTAATTTTCATAGCAACATCACAAACGCTGTAGGCTATGATATGGTGTACATCGTTCTCTTTAATGGTAGTTCCTTTTTTCTCTTTTCTGCTGATTGTGATTTTCTCTGATGTAATTTCCTTTATTTCTTCCGACTCGGAAATTGGGGCTTCAGCGACATTCAATTCAAATCCTCGTAAAGAGAGTAGTACTCATGTAAGTTTTGCCTCAAGAGTGTTCAGACAAGTAACAGGATCCCTAGTGAAAACCTCAACCACTGCATCAATTACAGGAGTTCAGACCATGTCTGTGATGCTCTAATCCCTGTAACACAACACTCCTGTTCAACAAGCAGAAATATGCATCCAATAAATCTCTACAATTGCTGCAGACAGCTTACGCAGCGAACAAGGGCGACCTACACAAACTGGAGTCCCCTGAAACGAGTTGATTACTTGGACAAACTTCGTAATGGGTCATAGCCAGGCGGGAATTGCCCTTCAAAACTTGGTCACGTCTGATTTTTGTCGTTATCTGTGACAATTGTAATCTGCAGTGTGACAATTGTAATCTTGGGGTGTTGGCCTTGCGAGGATATGAGACAGTTATTGATCCAATGCCTAATTCAAGCCATCTGATTCCAATTTCACTTGCTGTGTGGACAAACTAAGGGTGAAGTAAAAAAAAAAATGTCTCAAATTTCAAACAGCACACCAGGACAAGACACTGGATGGTCAAATTGTTCCACTGATATTCTACTTTCATTGGTCTGAAATATATCATATTAAGTGATCAACACATGGGTTATATTTTCAGCAGCACTTGAAAAAGGCAAACAGGACAATTAAGTAATTGAAATACTATCTGACCAGAACTGGATAATCAAGTAATTGAAATACTATCTGACCACTAGCAAAGTTTGTCATTCTAACATTATAGGAGAAAGTGAAGCCCTATGAAGAGATAAAACAAAGCATGCCTCTATTTCCACCAGTTTAGGATTACGCAAACTGGAGAGCTTGAAATGATGTCCCACCACTAGCAAATGTCATTATGACATATAAACGAAACTTTATGAAGTGACTACAAAAAGCAACATTATTTGCTCTTTTTTTTTGCTAATTCCCTGCAGAACTAGGGAAAGGCACACTGGACAATTAAATGATTGTGTTATTGTAACATTGCACTTGTCATACTGACATATAGGAGGTTCAATGAAGCTCTACTTAAACATGCTTCACGTTGACAAAAGCCTCTCAGAAAGGCATAGGCCTACTGAGGAGTGAAATCACTGTGGTCATTTCTACATTCACATCAGGAGTCAGGGATTAGGATTGTATCAACTCGTGTCATTAGTCTTGAACACTCCTGTTCAAAATATATTTACAGAATGTACAGAAATAAAAAGGTATTGGACATGAAGTTTTTCATAAAAATATCTAGCCAATGGTCAGGTTGTTTAGATTTGGGACAAAAAGATTCAGAAGACTAAAAAAAAGAGCACATGTATCAGACTCCAATTAAAGAGTTCTCTCCTTGCTGTCTTTGTTTTGAAATATATATTTCATGCATTTATCACCTTAAGATTTGAGTTCTGTTACCTAGGGTAACTATTCAGTGGCCAAATATGTTAGTTCCAGAGAGCTCTCCATACAAATTTTAGCGTGACATTTCAATTTAAAGACCAACTAGTAGCACAGGTGATTTTTTTTTTTTTTTTTTTTTTTTTTGGGGGGGGGGGATTGTACCAATTTTTTTTTTCTGCTTTCGTAAGTAGAATTACATAATTACATAATAAAGACAGGAAACCATCCAGTCATTAAAAATCTAGGTTGATGGAGTCTGAGACAAAGAAAAGAAATAAGAATGGCAAGACACCAGCCCAGCCATGCCTACAGCATGCCCGATCAGCAACCCAAGATGAACCACAATGTTGAATGAATGGAGGAAACACATCAGCATCATTATTGCATTATGCTCAATTATGGCACTGCGAGAGTCTCTCTCTCTAAGGCTGGATCCGAGACATGGATGAAGAGGGAGATGGAGACTTCTTACTCCTGAGAAGCTAAGACAACAACTCTGGCAGTAATCCACCCCACCTGTGTAGATACTGGTGATTGGCTTGCTACAAGAATTGAAGAGATAGATACAGATTAAGACACAACTGGGAATAATGAGCCAATCTTGTCAAGCATATCTTAACGTAAGGCTTAGTGGAACTCTAAACTGGAGAGAGGAAACTGCGGGTCTCTGTACAAACGGCAGATCACTCCCGACGAAAGATGCAATCAAGGTTGGTTATGTTGGGCGAAAGCAGTGACAAAAATCAGGCAGTCCCAACAGACGGATTCATGTCATGTGCATCTGAGGTAAGCATATCAGCTTTCATTTATGATAAATAACATTATAAACATTTCCTCAGGGTGATTAAAGAGAAAGAGCAATTCTGATTCTACCAAGAACAACATGCTTATCTTATCTGGTGTGTATCTTGCCAACGGCTGTTGTACCCATTAAGATAAAGGGGGAAAAGTAGGTGGAGACCTGTGATCGTATGAAATGATCAGCAAAGGGAAGGATACCTTCTTGTTGACTTGTCAAGGTTGTATCCTCCAGGTTCCACAACCACCTGTCACACTCCATCCACAAGCAACAGTTTGATAAGACACAAAAAGCAACGACTATTTCAGACTCTGCAAATTCTGTGTCTACCGGTACTTTTTACTGCATAATTTTGTTTAGATGAAATCTTTACATTCATGTAATTCACAGTCTGTGTATATCACTAGGTGCTTACCTTGAAACTAATGTAGCCTGAGAGGCAGGCCAACGTTTCTTTCAACCGTATGACACTGCCTGTTCTTCTACAGTAGTCTTATAATAAACAAAATTGCACTTTCAAAAACACTGAGGTCACACTACAAAAAAGTTGTGTGTAGTTTGCTTCCAGATCACTTCCCTTAGAATAGAGTGCGTGGTTATATTATTATTATAAACTACCCAAAGTTTAACCAATGTAAAAGTCATCACACATATAGTTTTCACCACTAGCATGCAGTTCCTCAATGGAACTTGGTGTCTTAGAGTCTAAGCTCATCACTTAAGAAATTTCTATCCCAATGGTCAACAATTCGGAGAAGCTTCATGAAAAGCGAGACCAAAACAGAGTTGGAATTAGTCATACATCACAGTATGCTTCATATGACAGTTTGTACAAAAATTTGGTACAGACTATTTACACTACGAGAAGAAATATTATGATAAATTTAATGTAATGTGGCTGTGCCTACACTAAAAAAAAAATCCTGTACCGACACAATTGAGTGCAGGAGGGACTGACTAGACAGTTGACAAGCAAAAGTTTCACAGGTATGGCTGATTGACCATCTGCAACATTGTCTAGACACCACATGGGACGGTCTTGACAAGACTCACAAAGTAGTAGACTGGGACTACACCAGACTGGAGCAGATGCGTAACAGCTGTATCAGCCCCACCTATTATAATTAGTGTTCGCATTAACTTGTACTTGCTTTACAAGCCATGTGACCCGGGAGATAGTTCAAGTCTGGTCAGAAACTGCATCAGAATCTTCAAAGGACTGTAAACTAGGATGACAATGAAATCAACATCTTTGCACACCAAATTAATTTTCATTTCATTTAAAGGACATATATTGTACTGGGAAGACAAAAAAGCCTTCAAAAGGTGATCGTGAGCAATCTTTAAATCAAATTAAAAAAATTAAATCACAAATCCTCAAAATATACGGCCCAAACATTTTGAGGATTGATGAGTTCATCACTAATTACTCCAAATGTGGATCATTTGAGGGCAAATAACTTTCAGCAAAAAAAATGGACAATACATGAATTTAAGACCATTGGTAAGAAGATTGCTCACAATCACCTTTTGAAGGCGTTTTTGTCTTTCCAGTACAGTATATTCCCTTAAAAAAAAAATGTAGTCTCGCAATGCACAGTGAAATGCCCCCTTCACACGTGAACCCCCTAAAACTACTACTTCCAGCTATCGCAGCACAAATCACAGAATTCCACCCTGACATTTTTCCAAAAAGCACCTGGCAGGCTAACATGTAGCAATTTGCCCAATTCGCTTTAGAGGCTGTTCATATATTGGTCACCCCTCTCCTTTAATCAGTTTGGGCAAACTGTGAGCTAATTCTATCAAAAGGTGTGCCTGAATCTGCTCTGTGCGCAGGTGGGCGGCCTTAGGTGTCCTACCTGGGTATGTGCACCTTCAGAGATGTTAAACTTGTTTTAAAAATATTGTATACTTGTCAGGTGCCACGAAGCGAGCCAAGTGACGTCAACAGCCAACAAACAACACTCCCAATTCCTCATGGATTGGCAGATGGGCGGGGAGAGCGCCAGAGAGGGAAGCAAGGCAAGGAAGACAGGAGGCGAGACCAGAACACCATCTTGTTCATCATGTAATCTCATCACCGTGACGATACATGCACGCACTGATAACAGCACAGGTGTAAAAATTATCATTTTCTAATAAAATTTAATTATTTAGTTTCTTTTTTGTACTCTCCTTTCCATCATAACCCGATTCCAAATATGCTTTAAATGTCGCAACATTTGGAGCTTCGTGTAATTACTGCAGCGTCTGATCGGGTCACAGCAAGCTGGTATACTCACAAGACAACATTGTCGCTAATGAGCCCTGCATAAAGTTTATTTTGGATACCCAGCAACAAGAATGATGTAAGCTTTAACAGGACTTCAGACTCATATTTTGTTTCTTTACTTGACATAATATTTTGACAACAAATGAAAAAAAAAGAACAGTGAACAAAGATGATAGCATTTATTGGAATATATTTAACTACAAATTTAACAATAACTAAACGGATGAATTTACGTAGAATTAATGAAGATATTTGCATAGTTCAATATTAAAGCAAGATGAATAAATGCCCTTTTCTTCCAGTCTACTTGAAATACATAATTTACTTCACAAAACACAATGGTTTCTGAATGAAATTTATATGTATTATGTTTCCTTTTTCATTTTCCAAGTTCTATTTGCTCTTTCCTGCCCACAAAAATCTGTCCTTCACATTTTGAGGTGGGTTTTCAGATAAGAGATTCTCTATGAAAATCTGCATTTATCTCCCTTTTTTTCTTCAGCTACAATCCAAGAAAAAGTAATTATTGCCGAATCGATTAAAAAACAGACCACAAACAGATCAAACATGAGCCTGCGCAGGTTTATGTTGATACAGACAAAGGTGCAAAGTTCCACAAACAGCTGATTTTATTACCAGAATCCTCAGCTGGTCAAGGAACCATCTGTATGTATCAATCACCATGGAAACAAACCCTGCTTCTCCACCACAGGAGTGACAAATGTTGCCCTCCCCTCATGACCCCTCCAGACACCCTGCGCTCTCTGACGTGACACGCTCAGTCGCGACAGCTTGGATGTGAGGTGGAGATATGGGAGGGGCGACAGCTGATGGGGAGTTACTCCAAAATCAAATCGGATTTCTTTACTTCTTCTTCAAGCTTCCCCTTTCCTTTCCAAGTGAGTGGGAGATCCTTGATTTTCGTAGCAGCGCAAAACAGGATAACTTTGTCGGGGCTTCTCACCACTAAGGTATTGAAATTGGAGCTTAAGGGATCCATTAGCGTTTACCTTCAACTCGGTCGAAAGCATTTAGCCATAAAAGGCTGGAAGTAAGCGTAGCATGTTGTGATGGATTAGTGGCATGGTGAGGTGTTTTTCTGTGGGAAGATGTATTGGCTGAGGAAACGAGTGAAAATGAACTGACAGAAGAGTTCATATATTGAACATTCTCCTTTATTCAATTTCATGTACATGCGTACTCAGCTGGGTTGGCACCTTTCTCTTGTATTTGATACTTTGTATAGGAACTACTATGGAGTAGTGTATGCTGAACATTTTCTTTTCTTGCTTCAATTCAATTTCTTGCAGTGCATGCCAACATTCATATGTGATATTAGAATTACATTGTTTACTATTATCATAATTATTACACATTAATATACAGGAGACATTACAAGCCTTGTTTTACCAATAGTATATTACATACAGGGTTTGTACTATGTACTGTTAGTTACAGAGGAGAAAGAGGCATTATGACAATCACAGGAAGACCATGAAGAAACTTAATGAACAAACATATCTCGAATATCTGTAAAAAGATGTCATTTTGAAATGACACCTCCCTTTCCCTCACTTCATTCTCTTACTTTACCTGTATCTATTTATCTCTTTCTTCCCCCACTCTGCTTGCTTCATGGCTCTACCATGGATACTGTTCCACCCACTTGCTTCTCCTCATCATGCTCACACAAAACATGAGTCATAAGTCATACCACATATCCCTCTGTCTTCACACCTTTCCATCTCTGTTCGCCACATGGTGGTACATGTTAAAAGAGACCTTAAACCTCACTCACCTCTTTACCTCACAATCATGTTCAGCAACATACATGTACACAAACCACTAATATCCCTGTCTCTCACTCACTGTTCACCACATGGTCGTACATGTTAAAAGAGACCACTTCCCAACTCACCTCTTTACCTCACCATCCTGTTCAGCAACATAAAATGTACACACACCACTTATATCCCTCTGTCTCTCACTCACTGATCACCACATGGTTGTACATGTTAAAAGAGACCACTACCCCACTCACCTCTTCATCACATACTATACAACAACATACAAGCAGCTTCTCTCTCTCTCTCTCTCTCTCTCCATATCTTTCTGTCTGTGTCTGTCTCTCCCCTCCCCGATTGTTCGCCACATGCTGTAACCTGTTAACAGAGACCCCTAGCCCACTCCCCCCTTCACCCCATCATCACATACTTAAGAACAACATACTCACGCCACTTATATTTTTATATGTCTCTCTCTCTCTCTCACTCAATGTTCGCCACATGGTTATACCTGTTAAAAGAGACCCATACTCCACTTCCCTCTTTATCTCATCATCCTATGTCGAGTAACATACACACATCCTACCATGTCTCTCCTTATATCTCCTCCCTCTCTCTTGCTTCGTCCCCCCCTCTTTCTCTCTCTTTCTCTTTCTCTCTCTCTCTCTCTCTCTCTCTCTCTTCCTCCCTTTCTATATTTTTTCAATTGACCTCTCTTCTCCTTTCTGCACCTCATTATTAGACACATGGTCGAACCTGTTAAAAAGAGATCCCCATCTCCCTCTCCCTCATCATCACATACTATTGATCCACAAGCCACCACCTTCTCTCTCCTTCCCTCTCCCTTCTCCCCTTCTTGGTAAACCAGGTGATCATACCTGTCAAAGGCTACCCATCCCCCTCCACCAACCCCCTTATCGTTACCTAATAAATGAGTGATCCAACCCTGTCATATTTAAGGATAGTTTCCTTCATCGCCTTCTCTCCAACAGGGGAAATTTGCATTTCCTTTGAATTCCGTCTGACAAATGCGCTGCGTACAACAAACTCCTCCATACACAAAGTGACAATTTTTCTTGTGGCAGTACGTGCATGCACGTCAAAGAAACATAATCAATGGATGGGTTCAATATCATAAAATTGTATACATATTCAGCATGACTCTTTCACAATGTACTGCTAACCTCAATCATTTGTTTAAAGACGGTTTACACTGGCTTCTATTATTTCATGGCACAATTCCTCATGCACTCAGAAATTGAACTTCACAAAAATACTGATAAATGCTCACTAAAGTAAGTATAAATATGGCTCATGTTTCTACACCTCTGATTTTATCATGAATCTAAAAGTGCAAGTCATGTCAATATGCTCATCCAAAGCGATTACCTACCTCATTTCCACGATCAAGTTGTTGGCATTAGAGGATAGGAAACGAGACTCATGTTGTCTCATCTCCAAAAAGAAAGAAGATGGGAGAAGAGATCCAACAATGTCACTGACAATCTCATATTTTTAGGAATACAACTTGACAGATCTATCTGTGGGTATTATCTCCAGGTATCATCTTTTACCCCCTAAGTTTCCTGAACGGCTTCCTCTCTCCCTTCAAGTTCACAGCGTAGAGCCAAAGCTCTGGGTGTCATGCTGGCGCTGTCTGGGCAAGGAGTCGGGAATGACGACCTCTCCACAGGAGCTAAAAATTCATTCCGGTTGGTTTTAACGTGTGGTGACTTGTGTAGACACACAACATTCACCTATCAAAAAATTTGCACTAAAGAGCAATTATTCTGAGCTAAAAGAAAAATCCACTAGCTTATCTGCTATGATTAAGGTGAATATGCATGCCTGAGAGAAGAAAAAAACAAACCTGTGCTTGGTAACTACATAGTTTGCAATCAATGGCTAAATGGCATGGGGTTTTGCATGGAGGTTTAGTTTAATTTTTTTAGTTAAATTTAACCTACAATATACCCTGCATGAATAACTTCCACACAAAATATTTTGAAAAAAAATAAAATCTTTCTGAAAGAAAGCTTGCAAGAAACAAGACCATCTCATGACTTTCTAATCATTGCTCTCATGAAGTTTTAAAAAGAATTGTTCCCAACTAGGAGGAAAATATCAAAATTGGTATTGAAAATGCTATTGACAGCAACGTCAGCATTGTTGGCACCTATACAAATATGACACCTTCCATTTAGCCACCATGACCTGACACATCAAGCATGAGTCTCTTGCTAGTAGGTAGATTCTGGCTGATTCTGTAATTATGTTAGTGACACTTGAATGTCATTTTTATTTTTGTCCATATTTATGGAAAAACCCACAATCAGGTGTTTTCTTAAAAATTAAAATTAAAGGCTTGACTTAATTTTTAATACAAACTCATAGAATCAAACCTTACCATGATGGGGGTGTATACAATGCTAAGGGGGAACACGCCAATAGTTGAGCAGTTTTGAACAGGTGTTTTGTTATCTAAACCTAATAAAATGTAAAGGATGCAAAAATCTACTCCTGTTGAGGTGCCATGGCAACCACATGAAGCAGTGATTCGTGCCTATTTTTCAACACATTAGCCTCCCAATTGAATGAAAAATGCCGTCAATATGAAGCAGACAAAGTGATCCTAATGCTGCAATATTGATAAAACATTTTTATATTAGATCAAGATATGATGGATAGCAACAATCCTTATGTCTGACATGAGAGGTTCATGTGTGATTTCATTCTATAATTTCATGTAAGGATCAGCAAAAAAGATGCTGTATTCATGCAAACAATTAAAATCACTTATTCCATTGTTTCAGTTTGTTTGTTTGTTAAGCTTTGAATATTTCTACACCGAATATTGATACAGTGTATCCAGAATTCTGATCACAATATCATTACATGTACTTCAAAAGAGATGATTTCTAGCTCAACTTTGATGGAGCAAGAACAAAACCCTTAACGACAGCATTTCTAAGCCTCACTCCTTTAAGATAACAACCCCCTTTTCTTCATCCTTCCCAGCACGCATTGCCTTGATGTCTCTGAGCATCCTTCACATCCCTGCCTTTCCTGCGTAGACAAACTCAGGCAGGGGGGCTATCCCCACACGTCAAGCAAGTCACTTGTCATCGCATTGTCACTCCGTAATTGCCTCTCAGATTAATCGCTGCAATTGACGACAAGGCTATCCGCCTAATTGACAGGTCTGGTTAGAACAATGTGCAATAAGGACCTGTACGCCTCTGTTTGCTTCTTGTGGAAATGTGACCCTCCACCTCAATTCACCAAGAGATAACTCTTTCATTGAAGCTTTTTATCAACCAAGTATCTATGATGTAATCAATGTGTCAAAAGATAAGACTAGAAAGGGATATTTATAGAGCATAATGGAAAAATGCTCCATACTTGTTGAGGCTAAATTGTTGGATGTATACGAGAATTTGATGCATCTTCATAATCTCAATGATCTCTTATTGACTTACAAGGAAGGTGAAAATTACCAAAACACTCCACATTATATATTCACTTCAATACCATTGTTTACAGTACCAGTGCTATCAAATCTACATGTCAGGCTATAGTTATTTTTCTATTCAAAACTAAAAATAACCTTTGTATTTTAGGATGCTAATGCCACAAAACACAGACAGACTTACAACCTTTTGTGTCGATGTTACCAGGGTCCGATTTATTGAAGTTTGATCTCCACTTTTTGGAGACTAGAACATTTATGGGCATGAGACACATACATTAACTTAGGGGATAGAAAGCAATGATGAGTCTTGAAGTTTTGCGTAAGGTTTACAACAAAACCTGCAGATGCCTTCAAGGCTTCCCTGAACCTAATATACCTATCCTTGGGAGGAAATTTACCTTAGTGATAGCATCAATTTCTGCTCATTTTGACATCATCTGTCATGGCATGATAAATCTAATATCCTGGCCAACCGAACAAGTTTCCTTGTCATATGCTACACCATTTCTAACCACAACAATGATACAGAGGGCTGATCTGGAGGATTCGGTTTACGAGGTAAAGAGACCTTTTAAAGGTAGCCACAAGGTATCATCTAATCAAATCCACGTTAGTCTCACTTCTCTTTCATCCAAATCTCAGATTTGGGGTAAGTAAGTAAGGGTTTTGGTTGAAGTAAAGGACTCAGGTGTAAGGGCTACAACAGTTCAAAGTTTTCAAGGTTGTATCAAAAAGGAATGAGACATACTGGTATTAACCGTTTCTTTACTGAGCTGGCATTTTTTCACTCAGATACTAAAGATCACAATTCCCAAACAATCTGCTGTTCAGACAATCAACTACAGGCTATTAAGAAACTTTGAATACCTTATAAGACATTATTAAGCCACACCCCTTTAGTTATTGCATATCCGAGGCAAATGTTGACATCCTAACTGGATCAAGGTTCACAAAGCCAGAGAATCTAACTGTGAGCTATGGGATAGGCCAAATGAGATATGACTAGGTACCAGTGACCCACAGACTTTGAATACCACATTTATGTCCTATATCATTTTAAAAAAAATATGCATGTTTCCTCCTTAAAAATATATGATGCTACTAATTTAGGATTTGACTGTAACTATAATAATTCTCTATTCATAGATTTAGAGAATCAAATCTTAGTTTGAAGGTGATTTGCTTCATCTTTCTCGAGCCTTCTGAAATTTTGAGAATTTAGCATGGTAAAAAAAAACATGTGTTCAAGCATAATCAATCCCAGCCTTTCATCTTTAAGCAGCAAATTGTGAGCAAACCATCATCCTTACTGGGTGATTTCATCTATGCATCACAATACATGACACGATTCACAATACCTGGGGCTTGAACAGCTTTGTGGGGATTATTGGCCAATTTCTGTCAAGTCACAGCATAACCTTGGATGCAAGCATTACCTCATAGTTTATGGTCAGATGCGGATTGCATGCTCCCGAAGAAATTATGACTGTTGCTGCTGTTGTTATCTGTACCTTTGCTTATGTTTAACCTCCAGAGCAACCAATCACCTGAAGCTTGAGGGCTTATAGCACCGTCTGGAGGTCACATGACTTGTCCAGGTGTTGAGTACCCTTGGAAAAGTGCCACACCCTCCCAGAGGGGGCACAGAAATCCAATTGTGGGGGTCACCTTTTAAGATCGCACCCTTTCAAGTACTCATTAACTAATAGCTTGTATTAATGGTTTGCACTTCTAAAAGGTCTCAGACCAGTGGCTAGTAATGCTGTGAGGTCAGCAATTTCAGAAAATTTTATACAGGTGTTACCTCTAGAACTAGGTCTGGAATTTGATTTTGCAGGTGTTAACTGATACAGTTCTCTACGATGCTGCATAACAGTGAACAATTGACGTCAGTGTTCTTTCTTTTACGCAAGATTGAAGAAGTAAAACTTTCCCCGTTTGATACTTTTGATATCTTCCGTTTCAGTTTCAGTAGTGTATTAAACAACATCATTTTTATTCTCTGATGGTGCCTAGGAGCCCTCTATTACCCAAATGCTCTCCATTGGTCTCTATGTGATCTTCATGTTTTGGTATCTCCTACTGATCCACTTTCCACACCCATCGCCCGTCCCTCCCTCTTACTCTCCTCTCCCTGCTTTCTATCTCTCTGTATTTCCAGTTGTCGACACAAATCCTCCTCTTGCTCTCTCACCTGCTAAAAAGAAAGCAGTTGGCAAGGAAAATTTCACTCCCAAAAGAAGTTTAACAGGAAAGAAACGGCAAAAAACCAGGCTGGAGCCCAAACCAAGGAGGCTGTTCCTTATCTTATGTCCACAGGTAAGAGCATTCATGGCATCACCTGCCTAGCTTTGTAGACAGTGCAGGGACCGCCCTGGGGAGCAATACGCTCAGATGAATGAACAGTCGACATTTGAGCCCTGCAGAAACAGGTTTTTGCCGCATGTCCGCGTTTGTTTCGGAAAAAGATGGGAGCAAAGAAAGTTGAACTCCATGTTTTTGATTTCCTGTGACATTCTGAGCCGCAAAATTTGTGTCACTACATGCATGTGCCAATGTGACAGAAATCTCTACATGATGATTGTTAAGAGAAAGAGGGGAAGGGGTTAGACCAAGGAGGTATTGAAGGACTATTTCATGTGCATGTAATCCCCCATTGTCTGACAAACAATGAGAGGAAGGGGGTCGGAATTGGTACCACATTTCCTCCTCATGTTCTTCAAGAATATGGCGTCATACATTATGCTTCCCTGCTAAGCAGAAAGCCTGCACAGAAAATATTCACTTAAACCTAAAACCTCATTCTTAGAACCTGGAAAGCCACAAGAGTTTAAGTACAATAAGTTTTGTGAAAGAGCTGGGCCCTATTTTATAACGAGTTTCAATTGATCAGAATTGATTGTAAGTCCGATCCCTTATGTCTAATGTACAGAGTTACATGATATCAATTGCAAGTCAAGTTGCAATCAAATGCATTAACAGAATGCGTAGATAAATCTGAGCATCAAGTACCTGCCCCTGACGCCTTGTTCAACTTTGGGTTCCATTTCTTGTTCCGTTTCCAGAGTACAACATTCTCGTCGTCCCAATTTCACTCCGTCTTCCCGACAACTCGAGGCACCACAACCTAAACCAACTTCAGCACATATCGGCATCCTTTGCTTCACTTTGGTTCCCCAGTAAACATTTCCTTTACCTCAATCCTTTCCTCTCCTCAACACCTACTTTTCACCAGACGCATTAAAATCTATATAAAGCATTCTTCATGTTGTCATTTATTTCTCTCCAATTCTGAGGGCTTTTCCCTCACGTCAGCCCCATCCTTGTTCTCTCTGGTTATCTTACGCAAAACATGGTACTTCTTTAAAAAACAAAGCAAGCATTTACCCATTTCATTTTTTTTTTTTGCTTGCTTCAGCTATACCATGATGAAAAATTTAAAGTTCAATAAAGAGTTATGTTACATTGACATATAGGTACAAACAACTGTATGCAACTCCATACCAAACAGTTGCTAACTTGTAACATAATTTAAACACGCTTTTGCTACCGCATCACATGAATATAACGTGTGTTAAAGGACAACAACATGATTCAATTTCAAGCTATTGCTTACATGGGTCATTCCTTTCTTCAATCAATTTGCACTCCTCTGTCTCATATTTTTCAAGAACACCCCCCCCCCCCTTCTCTCTCTCTCTCTCTTTCCCTGTTTCCCCCTCTCTCAACATAAAGAGTCCAACCATAACCAATCCCATCTACCCAACCCGACACCTTCTTACTCCACTGCACACCTGTTTCCCTCACTTTAGTACATACATGTATATCTCCTCCCCCCCTCCCCCCCCCCCCCCCATTCTCGCTGCTCCCTCCACTAAACTTAGGACCCCTTCCAAGTCTCTATCCTGCTTCCCTGCTCTCGCCCCCCCCCCCCCTTCCCTTCATCCAGTATCTCTCCTCCATACTCCCTTACACTACATTACCCCTTCATATCTTCTATCGGTCCCCTCTCCCCCACCCCCTCATGCAGTCATTACCACCCTCCTACCTTCTATCCCCCCCATCCTCACATCAATTTTACTACCCTTCCTACCTTTTAACTCCCCCCACCACCACCTTTCCAATCTTCTTACCATCTATCCCCCTCCACCCCCCCCCCCCCCACGGCAACTTTACCATCCTTCCTACCTTTCCTATCTCTCCCCCTCATGCCACTCTTTCTACTTTCTATCTCTCCCCCTCTACCACCTTACTAACCTCTATCTCCCCCTTCACACCATCCTTCCTACCCTCTATCTCCCCCCTCACACCACCCAAGGCCGCTGCACACCTGTATTACTCACGCTTCACCTGGTTTCCTGTCGCAACCCGCCTGGGCCGCATATTCTCGCCTCTGTCTGTGGGATCTGAGAGGTGTTAGACTAAATCCAAGTGACTTGCGCCTAACCGTGGACGTCTTATCAGCTCATACCATCCAAGCACCCGTCAAGGACCCCCTTTCTGCACTTAAAAGTTTCTCTCCTTCAGCTTCTTTCAAGGAAACAAATATCATGAGATTTATGGCCATAAGTTTTCCATGATCCAGATGAATTATAAGTTGCAGCGTTTCGCAAAAAAAAAATGAGCGCCATTGTAAACAAGATTTATAGAGCATGGCAGGTTACTGAGTCACGGCACATTACCTTTCTTGTTAAAAAACCACAAAAGGTAATTTGAGCAATAAGTCATTGATTGATTGATCGATTGCTTGGTGACTAACTAGGTGAGCGTGAGGTTAGTGACACAGAAAACAGATTGATTAGACCACTGAACTACTTCCATGATAGAGCCCCACTTAAAGTAGGTATTCAGGAAATGTGCAACTTCTCGTACCACAATTCTTAGACTCCAGATAAAGTTTAAAAACAAGGTGCCAGATATCCAAGGGGAAAAAACGAAAGTTTCGCCATTAGGCTGCTAAACAAAATATTCTATTCATCTGCTTCATAGCTTTGTCTCACTTTTGGCCAATTTTGGTTTGCTTATTTCAAGTAGTTGATAGGTCAGTCCAATTTTCAAAAGGAAGCTTAAAATCTGCAAACAAATATGGCATCTTAGCAAAAGTCTTTGATTCATGTCTCCAAAGTATCATAATTAAGGGAAAAAAACAGAAAGATATCTTCATGCTGTATCTAAACTGTCTTGCATTATGCAATCACCTCTTACAAACAGAGAGTTCCTGCAAAATCAAGAAAAGTATTGATCATTATCTGACA
The DNA here is from genome assembly GCA_963669155.1 of Arbacia lixula. Lineage (NCBI taxonomy): Eukaryota > Metazoa > Echinodermata > Echinoidea > Arbacioida > Arbaciidae > Arbacia > Arbacia lixula. Next base: position 16,917,555 of record OZ022576.1, on the reverse strand, counting down.
TGTATTAAGGTATTTTTCTACTGTCCCAGGCTATCTGAAGAAAATCTATCTCAAACATATGTAAGATGACAATAGATGAAAGTGCACTTCAAAGTGTATGCAATTTCTGAGAGAAGTCCCCTAATTCTTTTTGACAAGTGAAGGGGTGAAGACGTCACTTTCACTACCTTATACATGCCGGAGATCTCAAAACCCTTGAGCCAGCCTTCCCTCACTTCAATTGACATCACAAAAGCCTCTGCAGCTTGCAGCAAATGCTGAAAGCATAATTAATCGTGAAAGAAATGAATCCAGTGATAACAAGGAGCTAAGTGGAACAAGAACAACACACAAATGAGGGCCATCCATGCATGGTTAAGCTCAGACACGTGGAGCATTTAGGGAACAACCACTCAAAGATGCTGGGAAGAATTCACTTTTGAAAACAATTGCCAATTACGTTGGGACGTCGTGGAGGTTTCGATCGCCATCTTGGGAGATTGGTACGAGAAGGAGCTGCATTGAGACCAGACGGGAGAAAGCTATATGAGCTCTGACACACGAGGGCCGTTGGGCCAATTTAGACGGAGATACCTACACTTCCTGGAGCATTGGGGCTTGTCACAATCAATTGTGCTGCAAAGATGGCGAGAGACAATGGGCAATTGTGTGGATAGGAGGAGATTGGGAATGACTGGGGTGGATTAATTGTTGCGAGACTTGGAGGGCACTTGAAGGAAAGCTGGTGGGATGAAGTATTGAGGTGATTCGGGATGTGAGACAGATAGGAAGACGGTAGTATTAGACTCAAAGACAGCTTTAATCACTTGTGGTGATATCATCTATCCTTCTCAAAGGACACATAGAGAGCGCAAGGAAGGGGACGACAAGCAAGGAAAATGCAGAGCAGAAGATCAGATAATTGCTGCAGAATGTGTGAGCCAACAAGGAAGGTGCTTTCCCTGTTTGAATCACATTTGACTTCTTGCATATCCGGGACTCTCAACAAAATGTTCAATACACATCACATTATTCATTTCCACTGTACTGTCATACTTGTACAAGCTTCATCATTGATGTATCCATCGATGTTACTTTCTGCATTTACAAATTGCCACTTGTTTTTAACGATTCCATATTTACATGATTTATATCCTGTTCTGTCAGGTTCTCCTACTCCATAAAACAAATACTACCCTTTCAGAGATATCCATGTATTTACATTTACAGGCGACATGCAAGCCACAATGGCGACAAGAGTATACAAGGCAGCAAGGAAGACACAGATTGTGTAGAAGAAAGTTGGGCTGAGACAAGGAAATGACCAAGATATGCAAGCTGGCCTAGATGCAAAAAGACACACCCAACAGATGATACCCAGAGGGGAGCTTCAGATGAGATGCTACGACAGTGACACTTACTAACTCCCAGGCCAGTCTCGACGCACTCCATATACTGGAACACAGGCGGATGAACTCTCAGTGCAACTCCCTGCGAGTGCTCCACTCACAGGGAGAAAACAAGACGTGAAGGCCTAATACGCGCTTACAACCAATATTTGTGTCCGATCTCCCTTGGTAATGAATGCCATGACCACACCTCCCTACATCTGACCCAAATGCAGGGCTTCACACTCAATTTTGTTGGGCTGTTCTTTTTTTCATGCTACATTTACACACATGTTGGTAACCCCTCAAAATTAATTATGTTTCAGCATTGATGACAAGAAAGTTAGCGATGAAATAATTCACAAACACGCTGCAATTTCCCGCAATTTTTGGAACCCCTCAAAAGGAAAGGATAACTGATAGAAATGGAATTAGTAAAAAGAGTTTAAAAACATGTTTTCATATGCTCTTTGCTCACATTACAGAATTACTGATATGAATATATGAATCTCATCAAATTACTTAATGATCATATATCCCAACATCAATGTTTCTATTCTTGAAAATCAGATTAGAATTCAATAGCATATTCCATATGTTAAAAGATTGGTGATTAAAATGTAAGTGACTTATTGGCATAAATTTGCTTTGTTCAAGGGGGTGTATTAATTCGTACCCCCCCCCCCATCCCCCAATACAAAAGTATCCCTACCACAGTGCTTGTGAGGAAAGGGTTCACAAAACAAACTCCTGCGTTCTTGATCATACGCAACAGAGATAAACGCTTCTTTCATTGCAGCCATTAGCAAAAGGGGTTAAGAAAAGAGACGAATATGGCTCTTTAGTCCTTGCTACCAATAAGCGCTTCTCTATGGCTCTTGGTCATGATGAAGTCCTGTTGATAGGAATCAATCAACTGTTCTAGATATTGGAACGTAAGATGAGCAGACAGCAGAAATGACCAACAAGGTCACAGCTACAATGGTATCCTTAAAGTGCAGCTGACAAAGTACAACTTAAGTTGACCAGTTTTGCCACTCAAATCAGTAAGTGTCTGCATACTGACTCCCCCTCTTGAGGGTATTTTATTTAACATGTATATATGTCATAAAGAAATATATTACCCTTAGTATCACATCTTTCCCTTTCTCTCTCTCCCTATTCCCACTCTCTTTCTTGCATCTCCCTTTTATCTGCCCCCACTCTTCCTTTTTCTCTATTAAAGTCTTCCGCTCTATTCTAAAATATCCATACCCTGCCTCCCCTTTTTCCCCTCTATCTTTCTTCCTCATTCATATTTTTTTTCTTCTCCTTCCCATTCCCACCTCCTCAATCTCTGTACTCCTACTTAAGAAGAGGGTTACTAAGCAATTCCATTGAATTTCCTCCAACAAATTAACAATTTCTCACTCCCACAATCAATTTAAAAAAAGGTTTGTGAGACAGAGAAAGAGAAGGGTAAGAAAGAGAGAGAAAGAGAGAAAGGGGGGAATAAAAGAGTAAGAGAGACAGGGCAAGGATGAGACAGGGAGAGAGACAGAGAGAGAGAGAGAGAGAGAGAGAGAGAGAGAGAGAGAGATGGGCGGGGGAGAGAATACGAGAGAGAATACGAGAGACAGGGCGAGAGAGAAAGTTTGGAAGGTGTACGAACACAGATAAGGCACATCCTGTTAACATCCCATCCTATTATGACAACAGGGTCTATCACATAGAATGCCAAAAGTACTTGCAACTCTAAATCTTCGTCAAACTCCCTCAACAAAGGAGATCGTAATGAAGATTTCCTGTCAAGATGGCATTATAGTGTGATTTTGAACGCCATCATAATTATTCCAGCGTCAACCGCAATTTAAAGAGAAAGAAAGTAATAATTGCTCAGATGTTTACTCATACATTGACATTCAGGTAACCCTGGACAGCAATCACGTTCTTTATTAATGTGTGATGACACATTACACCCTTGCTCCACCAGAATTATCAAGTCATCTAATATCTCTGATATCATTTTACCAACTTCAGTTTAGGAAAACAGAGGACTATGGAGTTGTATCTCTTATATGAGGCAATGTACAGTAGGCATTTTGTACATTTGTACATTTACCAGTTTAATCTAGCAAATGTATTCTGCTGTTTCAGATTCAGGTTCAACTCTTTCAGTCCCATAGGAAATAAATCGTGTTTTAATTTACATGAGATTATCAATGATTGGTACTGAAAGGGTTAAATCTTTCTCAGCTAGACAAGACAATGCTGCATGGGGTTTATATGCATTACTGGTGGAAAGATGCATGGGTGGCACACAAATGTTTAATTCATGAGATCTACTCACAGGGACTAAAGTTTGTTTATCAAAATCCCTTTTTAGAGGAGTTAATCACAGCAATTACTAGCGCTAATAAGGGTAGATGACTCTGTGTTTAATTTGCCACTGACTCTCTACCATTAAAAATAGGACAAGGTTTCTCTACATCTCATAATTAATATGTGCTAGGAGAAAAGGAAGAACAGACCATCACTGCCTCTAAACTTCTTGTATTTTCTAGGGGCTTACTGACAAGTATCTTAATTAGTCCTCGCTTTGATTTTCTCAACTCTGCCGCAGGCCGAGATTGCAAACACGAAGGGAATGCTGGTCGGTTGGGCTCTCCAAACTGAATTGGATGGAGAGCGTAATTAACAATTTCCTTTTGACACGGAGTGGAGGATGAAGATTTGCCATTGCCGTTTAGCGGGCACATGGACAAGACAACATAATTAAGAGCTCAACATTTGGCTTTGATATGCAATCATCCAAAATATCATAGCAACAAAAAATGTGTGTTGCAAATTTTAGAGAGTTTCGTTTCACTATATCTGTGTCATAAAATTCCCTACTATAGGCATTTACAGAGAATGAAATTTATATCAAGCCAATGTGTGAGTGTTTGGCTGGAAATCTTTCTCAGAAATAACCATTTCATTTTAAGGGAATAATGGTCATAATGAAGACTCATATATCAATCTTTAAAGTTAAAACTGGGACTAAATTAAAATAATGTCTCTTGAAGTTATAAATAATATTTAGAAAATAGTAAAACTCTCAATTGGATCCCCATGGTGGGATTCTTTTTTAATAACTGAGCCACTATGTTGTGAAGAACAGAAAAGAAACAGACAAAGAAATTAATCTAGATATTTTACTTTACAGTACTAATACATAAGACTGCAAGCATTTACTCTTGGTATTTGAAATTAAATAATATATAGATGGAAGTAAAAGGATGGTAATGTGATCTAAACACAAAATATTATCACCAAAGAAAGAAGAGAGAAGTAAAGCTGTGCTAAAAAAATAAGATTTGCAAGAAGCTTTTAGCTCCTCTTGATTTTAAAAAGAGGGAGTATGTTTGAAAAAATTGTTGTCTGGAGTAGCACTTCATAAAATAGAGTTAGGGAAAAACTTACGACTCCTTCAAAATAGCAGCAAAAAGATTTCACCCCCCATGTAACATGCCCGTGTGGCTTTCATCACTTACTCTCTAGAAAATAGGTAAACAGTGAACTTGGCACGCGCAGGCGGACAGGAAATGAACTACCTGGGAATCCTAAACTCAATGTCAAGATTGTGGCTTGGATGTGGAGCAGCGGGAGGAATGTTCACACGGGAGGGGGGTGTCCCCACTGCCAGCAAAACCAAGCCTAAAGCGATAGCATCTTGCTTCTACTACACATGCTGTAAATGATACTTTTGATACAAGCGCAATTGTTAGATGTAAAAATAATTCCTGTGGGATAGATCTCTTGCAGTTCAATATTTTATTTTTTACTCTACAATATTATTGTCGATTGTATCTACACTTACCACTTATTTGAGCCTCAGTTTTGATTTTGAATTATCAAAACTGGGAGGACAATTTGGACACCTCTGAGACTGTAACAACTACTAAATTTTGAGCGACACTGAAAGTATAGTGTCTGTATCCGTCTCTATCCGATTTAAATAAAGGCAAGATGCCATCAGTCTAAACCAAGCCAGGTCAAAAAGTGACAATTTGTCAGCGCAATTTGACTAGAAGTGACATGTTCACAGGTGCCGGGTCTCTGGTAACAAGATACCAAATCTGGTTTACGAAGGGATCTGAGAGTTTGCCCCTCCATACACACAAAGCATAAAGGCACACAAATTGGAATGATATGAAAATGAGAGGATACACGGTGGTGTTAATTTGTATGGGATTGATTTCTGAGGAGGCTTCACAGGGTTGTGTATTGCACTGACCTTGGTCATGTTACTCATTTCTCTTAAATGTGGGGAATCCGAGAGCGATGGAACTCTCTCCGTCGACTAATGCCCTGAAGGCATATCACACATCTTGGCATTTTTCTGGCTTCGCATTCTATTGACCTGGTTTGACTTTTGTCTGGAGGTCACGCACAAGCGCATGTATTGGAAAACTGAAAACTGGTCACAGACTACTGTATACTGGTCACAGCATATGTGTACCACATAATGCGAAAGTCACATTGGCCAAGTAGTGGGCATATTTATACTTAATTTATATAAACAGGATGATCAGTGAGTTCTACACAGACATAGCTGGCAAAATAGATAGGGGATCAATAATGTATATATTCTGTCCATGATATCAAGTTATAAAAATATGGAGATAATAAGTCAGAAAAAGAAAATGTATCATTATGTCATTCATCACATACATGTAGATCTTGATGTGTCAAATACAATCACAAATCGGATGTAGTTCTGGTTATGATTAATTTACTCTGGAGAATGAGCAGATCTGGGCCGATTCAAACCAAGTGACACATTTGCATATCTCAAAACTGGTAGTTTTAAAGGCAGCATTTTCCTGCTGGGTTGGTACATGTCCAACACAAGAGCTTGAAAAGAGATGCATCATATGACCTCAAGAGGGAAAAATATGTACTTCTCCAAGTGTAATAAAACAGACTGTAAAACTATCTTCACAGTTTGATCTTCACCACCTGCCTGTGATTAATACAACGTGTCGCACGAAAGCTAAATTGGAAATGGTCATCAAGGGAGATGGGATGATAAAACAAGATTGCAAACCACAATGCATGTACTTCCTTCAAAATGATTAGGAGATAACTTGATTCGCAGTGAGTGGGACTGAAACAAAGTGAGGGAAGAGACAACTACCTATAGTAATCCTCACGCCTTCCCCCCTCCCCCCAATCATCTGATAAGAACTTTCTTGCTAAAATTGACAAAAATGGTAATTTAGGGGAAATCAATTTCACCTGGCCGAGTTATTTGTTGTTCTCTTTGGGAGCATTAGATCCCCCTCAATCAAGAAAATAATCACACAAGGTCAGAAATTTCACTTTATTTTCAGATAAACAACACAAAAAAAGATTAACTACTGTCAAGGAAGGAAAGAATTGACTGAAGATTTGATCTTCATCTTTCCATGAGAAGGATGCCCAAATTAGTGCTGCCATGTCACTTGGAAGTAGAACCATGTGCGCTCCAACTCACCTGTGAAACCAGCCCCCTCACTCACTACCTGTCTGCAGCCTATAAAAAGAAGGGCTGGTCCCACGAGGGGGGCGCTCGCTCCCCGATCACTGGGGGACCCACGGAGGCAAGGGATGGGAAAGCGGCTCAGGAAAGGAGGAGGAATGAAGGAATGTGTGTTTTAAGGATCAAGGATATAAGATAGGATCAAATCCTTTAATACTCTCTCCCCCTTTTTTTTTTGCATTCTCAATTTTTTTTCCAGTGATGAGTGAATCACTTGTATTCACTGGGGAATTCAATGTGATGAATAAAAATAAATAAAGAAGAAAGGAAGGGAAAAAAACAGACACAAATGTATTGACTTTCCACAGATTTTGTTCCAAACAGAATAACTTAAAAAGTAAAACATCCATGTAAATCCCTCAGCATTTGAAATCTTGGACGTATCTCCTTTAAACCTTTCTCTTTTTTTAGGGGCAGGGGAGGGGAAAAAGTCCCTAAGCGAAACAATGCTAAAAGATTCTCCCTTGGGAATGAATATCTCTGGCCTTTCATGTAAAAAAAAACTGAAACGGTTTTCACATGAGTTCTAATGATGCTATATAAGGCTTATTATTCCTCTGAGGCGGAGCACACTTTAATGATTCATGCTCTATAATTCATCATGAATGTGAAGAGGATCTTTCACAACACCATCGATTGCAATCATGCACTTATGTTTCACATACCTTCACACGTCTTTCTACCTTGTGAAAACATAGCTTAACGGTCCCCTGCCATCAAAATGTATGTCGACTTATGTTGATGCAACGTAATATATAAATAACAAAATCACTAACTATTGAATGGAAATATGTGTCCTATATTTTAAAATAATTTTTCTTTATTTTTTCTCAGCACTGATAAGCCCCGCCTCCAAAATATCCTTCAACTCAAGATTCCCCCTGTGACATCATCAAAGGTAGAAACTAGCAGGGTAATAGGCAGAATTTATGCACAAATTAACCATTGCAATGACTACCTCCACCTGCCCACAAGAGCATTACATGTCTTCACACAATACCATCTAACAACCTTTTATGTGGGAATAATCATTTCCTTATGTCAGAAATGTACTGGCTATGTGATGCTATGTTAAGCATTTGTAGGTAGTCATTGCAATGTTTAGTTTGTGCATAAATTATGACTATTATTCTGCTAATTTCTACCTTTGATGATGTCACAGGGGGAATCTTGAGTTGGTGGATATTCTGGAGGCGGGGCTTATCAGTACTGAGAAAAAATATAGAAAAATCATTTTAAAATATAAGACACATATTTCCATTGAACAGTTAGTGATTTTGTTACATACATATTTAGTTGCATCAACAGAACTCAACATACATTTTGATGACAGGGGCCCTTTAATACCTGGCAAGTTCTGAAGGGGCTTTAATGGTCTATATTAAAGCTCTGCTGTGGCAAAAATGCACCATCATACCTCACACATTGCATGTTTGACTTACACATTCAGGCCACAATTAATTCAGTAAATGAACTCTCTGCCAAAGAGTGCAAACCCTATTTCCAATTCCTTACATATGAGGGGAATAACATTTTCCACCCCAGCCGACTCAAATTCCTTCAGATCTTCTAAAAATACCCTACGCCTAGTCCCTCTGAAAGCACTGCAGTACCTCTTAATATAAAAAAGGAAGAGACGCAAAGCCCACACTTATCGTCGTATCTCTGATGCGCATCAAAACACCATCTAATTATCAATTCCCATGAGGGGTACCCACTGCACTGCACTAGCAGAGCAAGGCCTATGCATGCCGGTCCCTTATCGAATGAGATCATCTCTCTCTGCATGACGGTGCAGAATTTTAGGGGTAAATTTAACAATTCCCCTGCCTGGTCACTCCAGCAATAAAAACGTGTGCACTTGACCCTTACTGTTCGATATTTCAAGGTTTACATAACCCTTTCTGTGACAGACAAAAGGCTATCCTGCAGGATTTGTGTACATGACGGATGTGCAACTGTAGCACTCGCAAAGAAAGAGTTAAAGCACAAATGCTACAGAAATGTGCAATGACCCGACTCTTGGAGCACTTTAGGACCTCACGCAATCAGCCACAATGGTTTATCATTTAGCCTTGATATGCCACACACTTGGCAATAAAGTTGAAGTGATTTTTTGTTATGTGTATGCCGCAACCATGTTAACTTAGGTTGATCATTTTGAGAAAATTGTGAAAGACCATGACTTACGATCCCTCTCAAAATTGATGTAATTATTGTAGAGATATATAACTATATTGAAATGAAATCATACACAATAAAGTATATCAGGGAGAGAAGATCAAAATGTACATAAAAAAATCCATATGATGGATTAAATATGGCATGGAGAGAAAATGAATAATAACTGAAGAGAACAATGAGAGAGAGAAAAGATAAAGAGAGGGATAAAGAGGGATTGGGTAATATATTAGGAATAAAGTCATACAGAGCAAGAACCTATGCAATTAAAGCAAAACAAAACAAAAAGACTTGGGAAGCAGTCTTTCTGTGATAATGAGAATGTTGAATCTGCAATGCATGCATGATCCTGCCTCCAACACGATGAATAACAGTAATCTGGAACCACATCAATCTTCACTGCCTGGCTCCTCCTTCATTCATCACCGTGACGACCTACCTGAGGATCTGGCTGATGGAGTCATAGAGGCAGTTGAGCACGCTGACCAGGATGAGCTCATTCTCTGTGGCGCTCCCGACAACGTAGAAGTAGAGGTCGACGTTACTCCTGTACACTATCGTCATGCCCTCCAACATGATGATCTCAGCTGGGGATAGGGAGACAAAGAGAGAACAAGTAGGGAAAATAGGAGGGAGGAGAGGGAGAGAAAATGCGGAGAGGAGTGGAACAGAGAGAGAAAGAAAGAGAGAAAGAGAGAAGGAGACAAAGGAAGAGATAGAAAGAGGGACAAATTAAAGGGTGGAAAGAGAGAGAGGAAAGAAAGAGAGAGAGAGAGAGAGAGAGAGAGATGACATAAAAAAAAGAGAGCCATGGAAAGAAAAGGGAAAAGGAGTAAGATGTGGACAATTTTGGAGCAACAGAGAAGATACAGATGAAATGAAGAGAGTAAGAGACCATGAGATAGAAAAAACAGACAGAGAAAGAGAGAAAAAGAAAGTGATAATGATCAAGTGAAGGAATTCTCCAAGGCGGACAACACAAATCATGTTAAATGATACCTTAATCTCCAAATAAAAACTGGTATTAATACCTTTATTAATAGCTAATAGCACACACTTATCCCAACTAATCATAAACTTTTTTGCACACATCACACACATCGGATGCATAATGTCGGTCACGACTTCTCAAAGATTTCATCAGGTAAATCACGTGACGCTTATGGAAGCAATCACTACACGAGGAAAAAATAAAACCTTTTAAAAGACTTCCTCTCGGAAGAACCATATAATTCTCGGGGAAAAGAACATATTTTCCCAATCAGGTACAGTCAGCTGAGAAAAAAAAAAAGTTCATGTGGGATTTACTATGTGGAGGTCACGGCAAACATGAGAGCTCGTGGAGGGGTCACATGGGGCTTTCCTCTGGTAAAGTAATCAGCATAAAAGTACTGCAAAATGTGGGATGTCTCCAATTAAATGCAAATATCGCTTCTAAAGGTCGTAACATACCATCAGCTGGATGAGGACATTTTTTTTTAAGCCAGATGTTGCATTAAACAAAAAAGAGTGAAAGACAAGTCAGGATGAGATGCAGAAATGTGAGCTATCAAAGAATGGATAGTTCTGCAAAGATGTGAACGGTTTCATGGGTAAGGCCAATATCCTCCAAGAGATAGGCTCTGTCTGTGGAGGGAAAGGAGGGTCTGTCTGGGGCATCTGGGTCGGGATAATTAAGGGCTAATAATGTCTTGGGCTTGTGCAAGGTATCTGGGGACCCGGGGACCTTTATCACGGTTTGTTCTTATCACGTTGCCTCATCCTGCCCGGGCCAGCAGGCAGAGTTATGGCTGATGATGGACACACACCCTCCTACTTGTAAGGAAAGTAACCGACTCACTTAAAGGGTGTAAACAACAATTATTGGTTAAAGGTAAGTCCTTATCATTACTAAATTCCCTTCTACAATTTTTTTCAATTTTTTTAAGTTTAAAAAAAAAGGCTAATTCAAAACAATTACATCTGCAAAATTATTATACTAGTTTAAGAGAAAAATGGAGAAACAGAGTTACATAACACATACATTCACATAAACTTCAAGAAAGTTGAATGCTTTGCCTTTCTTCTCCTTTTGGGCATGTAGAATTTCCACATTTTTGAAATACTCTCAAAAACAACAGAAAGGTCACTTCAGGAAAGACATTTTGAAAATGTCTCTGACTTTTAACAATCCTTATGCACAATTCTACATGCATTCGGTCTGCCCTGCAGTACGGCAATGCCAAGGTCACTTCCTAAGCGTTATGACTGGGGAGTGTCAGAAGCCAGCTTGCATGTCCTCCCTACTACAGTGTCACAAAATGAAAATGCCTGAATCCGTAGAAAAATTGTAGCCTTTCATCCAAACTTCTCAGTAAATATTGAGTACTGTATTGCCCTGAAGCCCTGAAGCCTCATGGATACTTCATTTCCCATAGATAACCTTAACATCAGTCTTTGCTACCAATTTTGGCTTTAAAAGTGGCTTGCAAATCTCAACAGAGGTGTTCATTCATGGCTTACAAAACAAATGAGTTTGATTGCCAAAGAATATGCACTTTGCAATTATGTTTTCTAAAAATTTGATGGGACCGTGAATACCAACAATATTTAGCATTAATATTGTTTACTTTAAGGACTGTGAACAAATTGTCACTGCCTTTAAAACCCTTGCGTGTACTTCATGAGGAAAATATTTTTTTTTAAGCAAAATGGATAAAAGAGAAATCACTTGTGCTGTTTGTCTGACTCACAAACGAAGCGCTTTGCCCGGAGGTGCGACATTCAAGGATCGTTTACGTCCCAGAGACACTCACGCTTTGCTCGCCCCGAGCCCCGTTCTGCAGAATTTAGCTCCCAGGAACTCAGAAATAGCCAAGCACTCACTGAGATATCTCTCAACCAGGCCGCAATGATTGATGGGGCAGAATAGGGGTAAGAATAGGGGTTGGGTTGCATCTCCTACATGTTTCCATACATAAGTTTGGGCTACTTATATCTTGTTACATGGCTTAAATGTGAAGGGATTTAGCTCCCAGTAACTCAGAAATAGCCAAGCACTCACTGAGATATATTATCTCTCAACCAGGCCGCAATTATTGATGGAGCAGAAGGGGGGGGGGGGGGGGGGGGGAGGCAAGAATGGGGGTTGGGTTTACGCCAGTTTGGGATACTTACTTCTTAATATTTAGCCTTAATGTGAAGGGAATGTGAAGATCAGCAAAAATTGTAAGGCCTTTAACCATCCCATTTTATATCTGAGTGTGTCCTCACACCACACTTCTTTTATACATTTCCACCCAACTCTAACCTCTCAAGAGAAGTGGGGTGGGGTAGGAGTGGAGACTGATCTTCCTATTCAAAACATCATTTAGGTGCAACATTAGCTAGTACATTGAGAAGGGGAAGGGGAAAGGAATGGGGCAGGGGGTGGGGCAGGGGTAGGGAATGCGAGGGTCAAGATATAACATGTGGCTCTTCGATGGCAGCAGACTCACTTATTGACACAATATTTCCTCTTCTGGTTCACTGTTCTCCTTTTTTCCACTTCTCTTTGACAAGAGAGAGGGACACAAAGGAAAGGGAAGGGGGGCAAGGATGCCCCTCTCATGACTGTCTGTGTTCCCTCAGATTTCAACCATCTCACAGGCAGGAAGGAAGGAGGGGAAATCAAAAACTTTTCATGCATCAAGTCCCCCTGGATGGCAAAATGAACTTTGCCTTTTTACACATGACTGGGTGTCCTCTGGACTGCACCATCGCTGGGAATAGGGATGGTACCATACATCGGAGGATCGGAGGCCCCCTCACACTTTTAACAATGGAAAACCCATGTGAGAAGACTTCTTCAAACAATGTTGCTATAATAGTTACAGAAAATTATTGAAAATTTGGCATCTATAAGTGGAAATTATGTCTTTCATCAAGTTCACTTCCTTGCCCCATTTAGAAGAGAGTGATATGGGCATTGCTTAACATGTTCTTTACTGAGCCTGTATATATATATATATATGTATATGCGGGCTGGCTTTTTCCACTCATATACTATGCAGCACGACTCCCATACAATCTGCTGCTCAGACAATAGATGACAGGCTATGAATAAACTTCAAATACCCTATAGGACACACTCTTTTGGTTACTGCAGTTCCATGGAAGATGTTGACATCCGAACTGGACCAGGGTTCACAGAGCCAGAAAAACTAACCGAGTGACACAGGTTAAAAATACCAAAATGCCAAACAGGCTTTAAAAGTAAAATATGACTGTTAGTTCACAAATATAATTCATTTTGCAAATACATTTTGTTGTTTCCTCTCCTGAGTGTGTGTGTGTGCGTGTGTGTGTGTGTGTGTGTGTGTGTGTGTGTGTGTGTGTGTAAAAGCTAATAGGCATTAAAATCAATTGGGATGTGTTTTTCTGTTCAGCACCTGGACATGCAAAATCATTAAGATGTCCATATCGCTACGAAACCAAATTAGGCTCGCAATATTTTGTATACTGAAACCTAGTATTGTAAAAGATATACAACAAAAGCAAGCTTAGATTATTGGTACACTTTAATCTCTGCACATGTTTGTTTGTTTGTTTTTGCACATATTCAGATGGTAGTAGGCATTTGTCATGATGACCTCCGTCTTACCATTGGCTCTGTGTGTCTTGTTGAACAGATTCTTCTCAAATGCCTTCTGCTCCTTAGAGGTGGCAAATGTGTCATCGTAGTACTGCAATGGGGGATAAACAAGCCACACAAGAGGAAGAAATAAGCAGCAAGTGAGAGGAGAGGACAATGAGAAAGAAATGTAAAGCAAGATTCAGAGAAAGATAAATGAAAATTGAAATATAGACATAATAAAAAAACAAAGAGAAAGAAACATAGATATACAGAGAGACACAAACAAAGATTAATTTGAATGAGATAGATGAAAACAAAGAGAAAGAAAATTATAAACCACACAAAGGAAAAGACCAGCAAATGAAGACGGTAAAGAAAATGAAACTCATGAAATGTTAATCACAAGCCTAAAGCAGCCATATTTTGTTTGATTAATCATTCCTTCCCAGTATGTAAATATAACCACACATTTCCACACCGACTGAAGTACCCTATGCTTCAAACTAACTTCTTTTGTTCATAGTTGGCAAGACTGGAGGTGGAAGGTGGAAGGGGACGAAAGAATGCGTGATAATATCCAATCTTAAAATGTCAACATTAATGTACTTGCTTTCATTATCATATTCTGTTTCTACTAAAAGAAACAGACTAATTGAAAGTACACACAATTCCATTCCTCTGCCCAATGCAGCAATATCTTAGAATCTGGAAGCTTTAGTGATTCATAGCTGGATAGCAACTGTTTATCGAAATATGAAATATGACACTATTAAGATCAGATTGCTCACCTTTGCAAGTAACCTCTCGCCGTCATTGTCCAGTATAGCAACAGCCTTCACTGTGTACAAGGATGCAATCTGGGCCAAAGGGAAAAAGAATTACACATCAGCTATCATCTCTATCTATCATCTAACTAGAATTCAAGAAACAACAGTAATATGTGTATTTGTTAAGATATATGAATGTGCAAATATTTTCTTTACTTTTCTCCCTTGAAGTGTTTATTGATGCACACCTTTATTTGCCTTCAGTACCTACATCCATCTGAAATAAATGTAAATTCTTAATTTTATAGAATCTAAAATAAAAATAGTTGACTTAAATCAAACAAATCTTTCAGTTGTTTAATGTTAATATTTTTTTTCCAAAAAGTATTTTAAGTGCATAAGTTCTGTGTACAAAGCTGGATGACTGGCAGTAAAATCAATGCAATTGTAGAAACATATAAATTTCCACCCTCCCTCTTATTCCCCTTCATGGCTTCCTTCATACATTAGATTTGTTTGATCAAAATCAGGAGAAATTTTAGCTGCAGTTTTATCTTTCATTTCATCTTATCACCATCTTATCATTTTGTTATGTTGGAAGACAGGTGTAGTATTGAAATTGTACTACACACACCCACCCCCCTCCACACACACACATACACATACACACATAAACAGACACAAATACACAGTTCCCACACACACTGGCCACACACCCTAGAAGACCTCAATGTCAACTACTGGTACGCATTTCCATTAAAGTGTGATTTAAACTCGATATCAAACTTGACATTGACCAGATTGTGGTCCACTTGACTTGTATTTTATTATAAGCACAATGCGAGATGTCCCTGACCTGGGACAAGCGAGTCTCACTCGGGAGTTATAGCCAGCATCCTCCAAGCATCAGATAATGCGTCACCTTGAAACCCGAGTTTCCTAACCCCTCATGTCGACACCCGCCAACCCCTCTGACAAACCACATGTCCAATTTGGTAACCAGGACGGAGGGCCAAGTCCCGCGAGACACCCCACAGGATCGGCATGGACAATGAGTTGGCAAATTTGTGTTCCTTCATCAACCGTTGAAATGGATTAATTAATTTTAGGAGAGCGTTCACAAGAAACTCAGTGATTTTTGCACTGATGAAGATTTAATCTGATATAGGTGCACAGGTAGAAATAAGTGCAATCTCACCGTTTTACTGTTTAATTGAACTTGAAGTCAGGTATGGCATACACACCACTGTACGAGAATAAATTATCTACCGGTATGTTATTTGTAGACACCCACATAGAGAAACAGAAAGAAAGCAGGAGGGTTACAAAGAGGGCAGCACACAAAGTCCTCAAGAGTGTTCATGAGGGGAAACCCCCTATCAAAAAAAAAAAAAAAAAGATATCATAAAGAAGACCTCCCATGAACCAAAGAGCCCTCATTACACAAAAAATTTATATCACTCATGATACTCAAGAGTTAAAACTAATATGTTCTTTGATTTTTTTCACCTAGAAATAGTCATCAAAATAAACCTGATGATTTTTAAAGAAATACATTTCTAAAAGACTGCAAGAATACAGAACAAAATGAAACTGCACATCTGTCGCAAGGTCAGCACGAAATTCATCGCAGATTACAAATAAACAGGATAACAAATGTGACATGTTGAGAAAACCCAATCCCTATAAATGCAAGCCATCCATCCAGCCATGAATGAAATCATAACTCAAATTTTGACATCTGTAAAGATAGAGTTGAACTTCAAACGGGGATTCAGCTATTTAGAGCTTTTCCAGCGCAACTATCTGTGGTTGCACTAATTTGATGCGGTATGCCCCCACTCTTCCTCTCTGCTCTGTGGCGGCTACCGCCTTTGTGTTTTATGCCAATCATCCAAATGAAATGCTAGTCATAATTTCACGCATGTTGGCGTCCCCAGAAACGGCAACCAGCTGATTCAAACTTTTTTTTAAAAGTGTAAGTCATGGAAAATTTGACCCTGAAAAGAGACAGGAAATTGCCCTGGAAATCTGAACAGCATGACTTTATAAATCAAAATGGTTTATATTGTATTGTTGGTTGTTCGGCAAAGTATAAGAGATCATCTTACATCCATGTGTTCTTGAAGTTCTCCGACTCGGCCCGACATCAATTATTTGGTGTGACTAAAACATGATCACATACATTGTGTTTCCAGCCGATAACACAGATAGCGAGTACGTTAGTCCAGTTTTTATTTCCGGGTTCAACTTCTCTGAGAGAGGATTGAACTCTGATGCAGGCATGTGTCTTGGAGAGAGGGAGTGAGAGTGAAAGTAGATGGATAGATGAAATGGGAGTGAAATGAAAAGCATGAGATGAAAGAGTAGGAGCTACAGGAGAGGAGATTCAGGCAGACAGGAAAACAGGAACAGACCGATACATTATGAGAAGGGAAAATAAAATGGGAGAGATGGAAGGGGAAAGACAGAAACAGAGAGAGATAAAGAGAGATAGAGAGGGAGAGAGGTGTAGAGGGGACAGCAGAAGGCAATGAAACTCTTTCAAAAGTTTATGAATGTGAATGAAACCTCTTCTCTTAAAGCATCCATGGTCACACTAAGATTATTACAGTTTACATTTGTTTCTTGCTGTTTGGATAGTCTTAACACAAACCAAGAGCTTACCTGCAAAACTTCACAATCAATCTTGGGAAGTTTGTCACTTCCCACAACCGCAAGACTACTCCCAGTTTTAGGGAGTTGGACCGGTTGTGCCGACACTATGCATAGTTTGTCACATGATCACCACTAGAAAACATGCGCATTAGTGGCCAAAATTGCAAGAACTATAGATGTACATATGTATATTCTTTTTCATAGGTTGACCACAGCTAGAGAGGGAGAGAAAGAGAGAAAAGCATATAAAATAGACATAGCCAGAGAGTTTAAAGGGCGAAATGCATACATTGTAAATAGATATATTGCAGGTACATGTACGGAGGGAGGTGAAGAGGGGGAAGACAGACAAACCAGGGTGTAGAGAAACATAAGCTGAAGACAGAATTTTTCATATGGATGACAGAGAGAACAAACACCAAAAGGCTACACAATTCCACGGAAAATAGAATGAGAGAAAGAGAGACAAGGAGAGAGTAAGATAGAGGGGGATGGGAGAGAAAAGGGAAGGGAGAGAAAGAGGAAGGGAGACAGGGGGGAGGCAGAGTGAGAAAAGGGGAGGGAGTGAGAGAGTGACATAACGTGTGAGAGAAGCAAAAGGAGAGAGTCAGAGAGATGAGGAAAGAAATTTGTTCCCTCCCTCGAGCAAAGTTACCTTTACTGCTTCCTAATTGTTCTAAGACAGCCTTGTGGTTTTGTGTTTCTTTGGCTCCCCTGCGCTAGATCTTGGTGTGGTCGCCCCTGGCCAGATCTCAATCCTTGATTACTTCTGACTTTTCCTGAGTACAATGGTCATTTCCCTCATATTCTCCCCCCAAATTTCCAAACTCACCGCAGTCATGAGCCACAAAACTCTGATTGAATCTAGTCAAGTACCTACATATTTCTCTTTGTTCAGACAAAAGTCTAAACTTAACTCATTAGGTGCCATTGATACCTTTTGGCATGAGCAACACACCTAAATCCATAAAGAAGTCATTTGTCTGCCATATGAACAGTTAAACCACACCAACACGCTTTAAAGGGTTTTTCGTTGTTTTTTTTTTCAGTGACTATTTAAATTTTATGAGCGGCCATGCAGCTCAATATTCTACATGTAGACAGTGCACTCTAAACCAATTCTTTCATGTTATAGCTCCAATAAGATGCAATAATGGAAATCATGATCAAAAGATTAAACCGTTCCTGTAAAAGTAGGCAAAAGTTCTTACTGATTTTTTTTTTTAAATTTGGGATTAGAAAGTATTCTGAGGAATGTGTTCAACACAAATACTGTACCTACAATTCATCTAACCACATATTTTATCTTCTTAGAGTGCCTGCACATGTAGTTCTATACTTTATTTCTTTCAATTCCGTCCTTGACTATTTGAACCAACCTCGTTATCAAAGTCAAAACATGTTCATATTCATGACTACATAATTTGAAAACATTTGCCAAGTCTTTGATCTTCTACTGACCTCCATTTTTTGCTAAAGAAGTTTATACCATAAAGCCCAGGGTAGTAGTTTACTTTCATTGCAAGGCACAAGATCCTTGCCAGGGATTGATACTGCTGCGCTCCCGAAAAAGCATTCTATTATATCAACCCATTTACCTGTAACCTGCCTGAACATGTAATATGTGTCTCTTTATAAATGTACTCCATTTGCAAAGTGACTCATCTTTTGTAGGCCAACATGATTTACTTCAATCACAGCGATTAGATTGTCTGACATGTACATGAACCATTTTTGTCAAATGATGTCAATTGCTTTTAGATCGGCTGTCACATCAATTGTCTACAGGTGTTGGAACATGTGTGAAATAATCCACCCAGAACCTTGACTTTTAGACAGCGTGCTATGTACATTATGTGCATAGAATGGTGGAAACTTACCAATCTGTCTGCAATTGACAACATATGAGCAGTAAACTGTCTATACCGACGCCATATTGCACAGCCTTCTCTCCACAACTCAAGCAGAGCAAGAGTTCATTCATGGAACAGGAATGTGAATGCTAAAATTAAAAAAACGGCATGTACATGCACAGTACTGTATGGTGTAAGCCTGAGTCATATCAATTTTTTCAGAAACCGGTGTTCGAAGGCTTTGCGCCGATCGAACATCAATGCATCAACAGCACATTGACAAATTGTGTACAACGGATAGCGGAGCGCGAACGCTAGCGGTCGTGTATATATTTTGCTTATTACATGATGTCATCCAGCCACTGCCAAGAGCCAATTTATGAATGAAAATATAGTAAGCATGCGCAGTGCAACGTGCACAAAGTCAATCGGCTTCCGGGTTTCGGACAACGTGACCGGATATCGTTATCGCTATCGATACTTCTGCACGCACGTGGTCATGATGTGATCTACGCGATGCACCATCAGCAGTCTCCGAATCGCTTGTGTGGAGACGCTCTATCATGCTATTCGCATTGTACACAGTCTTACGCACGATTGCCACTGTGCTGTTTCCGGATTTTCACAACACACGATGCTATCCGTTGTACACAGTCTATGGACAATTGTTTGTTGTGGCGTTGCGTACGTAGTAAGGCATACAGTAGTGAACGAATCGAAGAGAAGTATGTAGAACCTGCTTGATCACCGAGCGACCAGTTTGTTCTCTTGATGCGTTACCTGCAAAACTCACAAAAGAGAGTAGGAACCAAGTACGCAAATTAAAATTGTGAAAATATGAAAATTGTGCATAACAGGACTATCAAACAAAATATTTTGTGTTTTCTAGTCAATTTGGTAATTTCGTTGATGCATCGAATTCATCAAAACGAAATCGGAGTTTGACGTCTTCGATCGAACACCGGCTTAATAATTGATACGCCTCAGACCTAGTATGGTGATTGAAGATTACAGTATATCTGCGCCAGAAAAAAAATTGTTGCATCTACATGTAGTGTACTTGTGAGCATTTTTACCAAGAAACTGCATAAATATGACCCTCATACAATGGTAGTGTCGCGCTGGATAAAATGTTGCACTCTTGGATTTTGGTGCATCATTCACGCACAGATGCAACAGTAGCAGATAAAATAGTAATGGTGCATAAGGTAATGAAATGCCAATGTTGATATTTGCTTTTATTTTCTTATTATCTTATTCTCCAGAGGACCACTGCATTTATAAAGAAAACAAAACAAATCATTCTGCAACTTACAGGAATTTTTTCCAAAATTAGATTTAATCTTGCGAATACTAGACTTTGGGGTAATGAAGACCCACCCAATGTCGCACAAGAAGAAACGTTGCCGTGAGTAACGCTCAACTGTCAACAGCAAATTGCACATGGCATGTTTTCTCAAGCTCTGCTGTCACACTAATACCTTCCTACTGATAACATCGTGTCTTATCCTTCTCCTCCCTCATGAGCTCTCTGTTTTTCATCCCTCAAAGACAAAACCCATTAATAATTTCACAATAATGTCAAAGGGAAAATCTTTCAAACCTTCTGCTAGTTTTCATGCTTTTCATGTATTGAACAAGGAGTTCCCCAGACATAAAACAGTGGTGCATGATTACCACTAGCAATATGAGCTAACAAAAGGAATTGATTGATCACAGGGATTTACCAGTTTAATTTGGATTGTGGAATTATGAAATTCAATTTCCTCTCATTAATCTATTGACCTGGTTTTTTTTTGTGTGCATATTTTGTTACATAGTCTTTGAATTATACACCAATCAACTTAAAACTGAACAATGAAAACATATTTTTTGACAGCTTTTATTCCATTATTCATGAATAAATATAAGCAGTTTTCAATCTGTTAATCACCTTTAAGTCAACCAGGACATGTAAAAAAAAGGGAGAAAAAGAGTTGAACTTGAGTCTGAAGATACAAAGAAATAACTCATAACTGTGCAACAAGTTCTCGGCATAAATGGCACTTAATTCTTCTTCCCGCTGAGGAAAGTAAAGCAAGCAATCAATTCACAATTTCCCCTGGCACACCTGAGCTAGTGGCGGACAGGGAGAATAAGGCCCTCTGGAACGATGAATCATGGCTAGATAGCCATCGTTCATCTTCCTCTTTCCTCACAAAGCAAGTCTCTAGTCAACCAGGGAGCAAGAGCAAGAGAGAAAAGCCACAAAGAAACTATGTCATAATCAAGCATGTACAATAAGTCACCCAGCTCTATGGAACTGACAAACAAGAACTTAAAGACCCCGGGTAGTACAGAAAAGGAAAATAAGTCTAACGGTACTTAGTAATACTTCTCCATTTTGTACCTTAAGTAGTGCATCGAATAAGAAGTTTCTGTGTCTTGAAGCTTATTTGAAACAATCATTTTCATGTGGACCAACAAAAACCACATAAATGATAAATAAAGTAAAAGGTAAAACTTCATACAATGTGGAACATACTGAGCTCTTAAGGCTCAATGGTTAAAAAGACATTCATTAACTATGCTGTTCACTTTAATGGAACTGACCAACTGACCTTATTTTAAAAGTGATTATTCATTCATAGTGTTTTTTAATTATTTGACTCTGGAAGTTTTATAAGTTTTCTAAAAGCAGAGGCCCAAAAGAGAACAAATAAATCTAAAATATAGAGCATGGCCTATTTCTCCTTTATCTTTCCTCCTCATATTTGGCTTCATTTTTTTTCCTGCATTGTCTTTAATGAAAAGCAGATTACCAGTGCTACCCTCAGTGTATTTCATAATTCAGGGCACCTGCAAAGTAAATCCAGATTTGGGAGGCAGCTTTATTCCCGTTTTGTCATATGTTTGTCTAGACAACCCCATCCCTTACTTCCTTCCCTGAGTTCTACCCATCATGGGAGCCAGTTTACCCCCTTACCACATTTAATAGAGCGGGATACGAGCCTGCTTTTTCCGCTTGCAACCTTTTGTGAGTTCTGCGCTTAAGTCCAAATCCACCGAGATGAATCGAAAACCCCTTACCAGATTTTTCTACGCTCTGGAAAGTTATAATCCTCTGGGGCCATATTCATGAAACCTTGCTAAGCCTACTTCGTTGCTTAAATGTGTTCCGCTTCTTATATTTTTACCAGCTAGCTATGCTACAAACATTTTATGAATATGGCTACTGCTTTTTTCCCCTTGCAAACTAAGATGTATACTTCATTTAAAATCCATTTTTATGTTCTGTAAATCTGTAAAGTAATAGTCCTGCATTTTCCACTGGTAACCTTTTGTTAGCTGTAACTTTCATTCATATCCACTGATATTTATGTAAAAGCCCTTAGCAGATTTCCGGATATTTATGGTACTCCTGGGGCCATACAATGCATGCATGAAATCTTGCTAAGCCTAGATAGTTTCTAAGTGCTTTCAAGCTAGGCTTGCATGGTTTCATGAATATGCCCCGTGCTTCCTCCACTTTCAAACATTTGTGCATTCTTTAACTCAAACTCTACTGAAATGAATATCAACCCCTAAAGAAGATTTCTATGTTCTGGATAAAGGAATACTGCAGTCCATATTTTCCTTCTTGCAAATTTTTCAAAGTTTTGATTTTCATTAAAAATAAAATAAAATTAATGTAAACTTCATATACTGGGCAACAAGTTCTTGTACATAGTATACGCTTAGGCCATGTCCATGTACATGTAGAATGCATGGGTATATGCAACAGTACAACTATTACACACATTTTTCTTCTTGTGACACAATGCAATGGGTACGGTAGTTCAGGGCATTTGTTTCATGACATCAGGATTAAAACAAAGCTCACACAAATTACTTATGTTTTTCCCTGCCATGCGTCCATGCAAAAGTTCTGCTGATAGATGTAATCTTTTAAGCACTTTAAAATTAATTTTAAAAAAGAGTAAAATATAAATGAATGAAGTTTTGTTTAACTTTTAATATGCCAGGAAAAATGCTGTTCTATGGGATTTGTGAGTATTAATGGTTAAATAATCCACCAGTGGCACGTTCAGGGTAAGTTTTTTTCATTCACTTTTTTTTCATTCCTGACTTATTTCACTGTCTGTTCCAAGACTATCTCTGAAATCAATTAATGAAAAGCTCAGTTACCACTAACCACAATACTTGACAAATTCCTAAAAAAAACACATTCCTTTACATAACATTTTTTAACATATATGGCCAATGACCTGTGATATTCAGTTTTATCAGTATTACCTTTTAAATACATTTTACATTTTACAGTACAAAATTGGTCTACATGTATATCAAATGTATATGAATTGCTTTCATGGGAGTTTTCATGCCAAAGATTCCAAAGCACTTGTACATGTGTTTCCCATCAGATTGATTTTTAAATGCATCATGACTTCCAATCATATGACTTACATGTGGATTCTGCAACTACACTGTACATGTACTGCGCAGAGCATTCACTTTAGTTTACCATTGAATATTCATCCTTGTGCCAGCTTACTGTATAAGTCAGGAGGTTCAGATATTCATATGAATGACAGTGTTCTTCATTTAAACATGTAACTGGAAGAAAACTGGGGGGGGGGGGCGGAAATTAATAAGATTGCATGTGCGTTAAATAGTTTGATGCTCAAGCACGTTGAGGGCCTGAAGGTGCTTAGACACATACATGTACAGTACAACAGTGTACCATACATCGGTTAACGCAATAGTTGCTGTTAATATTTTAATATTGTTAAGTTTGCTGCCCAGTGGCGATTTCCACTGGACATGTACACTACAGCTCAAAGGAATTGGCACGGGTAAAGGGAAATGGAAGAAAGGGAAGGAGCTGCAGTTTTGAACCGCGGTATATTTGTCCAGTTCAGCATGAAACGTGATGCTTTTTAGGCTAAAGCATCGTGTTTCATATTGAATTGGACAAAATATACCGCGGTTTAAAACAGTGGCTCCTTCCCTTTCTTTCCTTTCCCTTTACTCGTGCCAATACCTTTGAGCTGTAGTGTATGTACAAAATGCGATATTTGAGTCCATTTATACATTCACATACTGGGATGGCTCAGCGAGCTACAGTATGTGGAAAACTCGCATAGGCTTTGCATGTAGATTAAATCTACGGGTTAAATAGCCTGTGCAATTTTCATTTAATAGGCAAACTCCCATTGGAGACTCTTTGTGCACAGGAGCTTTGTTATGACGATTGCCTCGTCAAACAAAATAAATATATGGAATGTTATTTTTACTGCCCTCGTCTTTTTTTAAACAATTTTCCAGTTGATTTTTGCAAAGATGTCTGAGACTGTGCTTCAAGGACAACACATTTCCATTTTGTGGTGGTACAAGCAGCACATATGAATATATCACAGATTATATCCATAGCATCAGAAATGTATAAAAATCTGATAAATTAAATGGTGAGGTATACCTACAATACTATAGCAACAGTAAACAAATATTAAATCATTGAATTAATCGGAAACCTCTCTGCAAGGTTTTTACACAACATAGAGATGAGTCATCCCTTCCTGTAATGAGAATGTTTTGATGAATCACATTGGTAAAATTATTGGGAGGGTGGAGGGCGGAAGTAGACAGAGATAACCGTCTCATTCGTGGCATTCTTTAATCAAAATTACATTTTTGAACATAACCCCGAATAGGTAGGGGTGTTCAAGGGAGCCAGATGCAATCTCAGCGGATCCAACGTCCTACAGAGACTGATTTTTCGGTCTAGGCAGAAGTAGAGCTACATGGACATTGGATGTCAGAATTCACAAAGCAGCCCAATTGATTCTATTTGGTTCCACATGTTTTGTGTGTGTTTTTTGTGCTTATCCATAAGGCAATTATGGGTGTCTACATGTATGATGCGGGTGCCTCAAACAGGCCCCCTTGTTTTCTTTTGAATATTTTCATACCAAGATAAACACTGAAATTTCACAAACAATCAGCAAAATAATGCTCTTAAAAAAACTGCTTTTGGATTGAAGATTAACGATAAACTTTCAGAGAAATTGTGCTTTGAATATCTCCCGATAACACGTCGCACATTCACATCAGTGAACCTTGAAACCGGCCCCTACCGATAATGTGCGATATCTCTGTCAATCTGACGAGTACAGTGCTGAAATTTCGCTAGTATTGCTTGTTGATCATGCTCGTTCCAGTGCAGTGAAAAATTGATGAGAAAGTTTGGCTATCGACGAGAAAATCAAGGAAGTACGAACGCAAGTTGAAAAATAGAGATGTTTCGAAAGAAAATGTGCAATTGTCAAATATGTGCACATTTTGTCCAATTTTGCTTCCGAAAATCCTGCATTTTGTTTATTAAAAAAAAAAATGCGTAAATACACAATAAATCACACATCTAACCTTCAAAATTAAATGCGCACTGAGCAGAAATACGCGGGGGCCGGTTTGAAGGGTAGGGGCCAGCTTGTGGACCACTCACTATATTATGCCACATCTAATTTTGATGCAGGTCAGGCTCTGGACTCTGGTTCGGCCATGGCCATGTTGATGTTAAACTTATTCTGAGAGATGGATTTTCACAATAAATAATGAAACCAACACTTATACTCATCATGCTTATGAGCGGTTGAGTGTTGTCCTTCTGTGACAAACCATAATTATAATACGTACCTTTACGGTTCTTGTATCGCAAGGCATTATGGGACGAAATTCTAGTACGCGAGCGTTCAGTGATCGCTGCGGTCATTGATTACAATGTCATTTTCATGTTACAGATTTGTTACTTTGATCGGCTCCGACGTGATAATTTTCAGTAAATCTGAATTGTATTTTTTCGATGAGAACTTTTGATTCGTATTATTGTATCTACATAATGATTGATAAAGAGTTTGTTGAGAAAATAATAAGCAAAGAGAGAGACATTCGAGACGTCGTCGAGACTCGGGTGGTAGTCCCATATGTGCAAAGATGTGTGTGTTGTGATGTGATGTGTGAAATTAAATAAAATTAAATCAAATAAATAAAAGTACAATAATACAAATCAAAGTTCTTATCGTTAAAATATGATTCAGATTTACTGAAAGTATTCACGTCGGAACCGATCCACATAACAAATCTGTAACATGGAAATAATAATATTGAACTTCACACTCGCCGCGGCTAGCGTCATGAGCGTGTAAACGATATGACCGCAGCGATCGCTGAACGCTAGCGTACTAGAATTCCGTCCCGCCATGCATTGCGATGCAAGAACCGTAAAGGCACGTATTAGTATGAATGTTAGTTCCCGTTTATTTATTATTACGCTGTGCAATATACTCCCATCAAAAGTCTTACATGAAACTCAATATATGGGAACGAGCTGAAACAGCACGAAAGCAATCTTCGCATTATACTTGGCATTAGTCATAAATATACCCTATTTTTACTATAATCATGATAACTCATCCACAGATCAACCCATAAACAGTCAGACATACAATGGAAACATTCAAATTGATCTAAAAGACATGCCATACCTCCGATGAAACGTCCATGTTTGTGTTTCTGCCAACGTGTAGTCTCGTGAATAACGTTACATAAATCTCTCGATTAACGAGAATTTCATGGTAGGGGGCGTCCGCGAAGTTTCAGCTTTTACTTCATTATGGGAAGTGTTATGCTTGGCGATGTTTCATGATCTATGCAATTATGTGGAGAGAATATCAAAACGTAATCATCTTCGTATTATCCTGTGCAATCTATTGGTTCTAGAGCATCAACCTTCCACTGTGGCGGCGTGCAATTTAATCTTATTCATACATGACATTAATATGTTCGTTTATGTTTACTTTTGCTGTTTGCTTCATTGACTTAATAATTTTGAGTAGTTGCCCCGCTCTACTTTTAAGATCTCGCCCAGTTTAACGAAAGCTTTGAGCCGTACATATGAAATCTTTTCGGGGGGTTTTCCAATATGCAAATGGGAAGTAAATTTTTTCTTCATCCTATATCATTAGACCTATTTCAAATGTAATTTTTCTCGTGGAGGCACATGTCGAATTATATGCCAGGGACCACGGGTAATAGAATTGTAACATCCCTCACTAGTTCGAAAAAGTTTTTCCCCACCCTCTCTGTCTCTGTCTCTGTCTGTCTGTCTGTCTGTCTGTCTGTCTGTCTGACTGTCTGTCTATCTATCTTCCTCTCTCTCTCTCTCTCTATCTATCTATCTCTCCATCTCTCTCTCTCTCTCTCTCTCTCTCTCTCTCTGTGTCTCTCTCTCTCTCCCTCTCTCTCATCCTTCTCTCTCTCTCTTTCTCCCCATCCCTCTTTATGTTTACATATCTGGCTCGATCTTTCTGGCTTTCTCTCTCTCTCTCTCTCTCTCTCTCTCTCTCTCTCTCCCTCTCTTCCCATGTTTTCCTCTCACCATGCCCACCTTACCCTCGTATCTCCCTTTATTAATTAATAAAGGGAGATACAGTACTGTGCTTTTCACCAACCATTCCGCGCCTATACGCATAGCTCAATACCTTTACTCCTCCACTCATATTATACTAGCTGTCGGTATACCTCCAATCAAAACCCTTCTCTCTCTCTCTCTCTCTCTCTCTCTCTCTCTCTCTCTCTCTCTCTCTCTCTCTCTCTCTCTCTCTCCTATTTACTTGTAACTTCCAAATTATAACGTAACCCTGAACCCTGTTCCAACATCCTCGTCTTCCTCTGCTTCCTAGTCTACCTTCCTCCTCTTCCTGCCTCTCTTCCGCCCCTGCCTCTATGACATATTGGGAAGTGCGTCAGAAAACCAGTAAGCCAACCGCGGAAGTCAAATCCGTGGGAGTTGACTTTGGCCTGCGCTGTGAGACGAGGCCAAACACACATCCTAAATTACATGACTGCATACGTTCATTCAAAGAAGTGTGACGGATAGGACCGATTGTGACGTATAATTTGCTGTCGATATTCGGAACATTTATGTCGTTACAATGTTTATGCACCGGCGCTTTCGAATACTCTTTGTCATTTGCTGCGTTCGTGAAAAGTTCCAATGTTTGGCCTTAGGCCTATAACTGAGATGTCTGTTTGATTGCGTGTATGTTCCACATGGACATGCAAGATATAGGCCATGTGGCCAGCACACACACATAATATTGTGTTTCCCCTAGCTAATTGTTGCAGAGTTAGAGCATAAGAGGTAGAGATGATGAGACGGGGGAGGGAGCGCAGTGAGAAAGAACATGAATAAGGGGTAAAGAGAGGGGGCATGTGGATTTTTAAGAAAAGCAACAACATAAGCACTTAATATTGAGGTGAAATAGTAATAATAAACATAATAATTTTATTATAGGAGTTGCCCAAAAAAAATCGGCCAGAATCTCGCTGAATTGTATTTGATCTATACCGCACCCCGACTGAAGTCCTAGTAGCAGTGCAGTTGTTTACGAAGACGATGCGAAACCTAACACGATTAGTGCCACGATTGAAGTCGTCGCGTAATTGTAGAATAAGCGTGGTAATCCAATAAGATCTAATCAGATCTTGCGGTCAGTCGTGCCAACATTGTTGATTATATCTTTAAAAATTTGGACAGTTAAATAAAAACGATCAATACGAGTAACGATGTCAATCGTGAACAAATCACGACAGATCGCATCTACATTGTAGTCGTGCTTCTAATTCGTGGTGATCAGGGTCAAGCTTGCAAGACCAACACCACGATCTGTTGGGATGCGCTGCGATCTTCTACGATCTGTTAACCTCTGTTACCATTACTCACGGCCTAACCATGCTGATCAGTGTCGTGCGACAAATCCACGAACAGCTACGAATGGCGAATACTGGCATTCGTAACGCTTCGCATGATCACGATCACGACGATATGGCCGAAAGCGGTGCGACCACCGCACTTTAGGTGATGCAAATGACTTTGATGACAATGGGAAAATGAAAATAAGTAAACAACAATGAGCAATGACCAGCAAAGAAAGTGGTACTTGACATGCATAATCGAAAGTATAAAAGTTATCTTGAAATTACTAGGAATACTATTCAAAGACGATTGTTACGTCAGTGTTATTTCAGAACGACAAAAAGATATAGCATCTATTTTTGGACGTACCGAAAACAAATGAAGGATGTGGAAGTGCTCTCAAAACATCCTATCAGACTGCTAATAATAGTCATTTTATGGATTAATCGGTAGTTTATAGGGAGAAAAGTTCATTCGTGAGTTTTGTTATGGTCTGTATCTGAATAAAGTGTCTTGCACTATGAGTCATATCAGGATGACGTCACAACATTTTTGCGTTATCAGAGACACGGGAACGCCGTATACTTCAGTAAGAACCGTTTGTATTTATCATGTTTATGTTGTCAGTTTTCCCATGCTTCTTTGTTATCGACATGGACATGACATGAACAAATTACCTGTCATGTGTAAACAAACATGAGTATCTATTACCATCCAATGCGGTCTCACATCCATAAGATAGTTAACTGAACTTGAAACAACATGTAACGATCGCCGTGTCACGTGGATTCAATGGGTCAGTGGTTGTCCGCAGGAGCATTGCGCCCAATGCTGGCACCATGAGGCTTGCCAATACGGTTTATGAATGTAGAATATATGGTCGGCTGTCGTAGCATTTCAAACGTAAACGAGGACAGTTTTTTACTTGTCCTGAAAATGTGAAATTTTATACATGTTATCGTTAGGTCTCATGACTTTTGTAAAAGACCCGTCCTGTGTTTTAGGGCGATTCCTTTGATTCAAATCACGCCGAGTTTCTATACAAACTTTAGAATTACCATTCGTTGTACATTAGCGTTGCTTGTTGTTTATAGTCGGAAAGCTTGCTATAAAATGCCAAGAGTAACGTGTGACATTGATTGTAACACATGAGAATGGATAAAGTACAAAGTGAAAACATTGATTCAATCTAAATATATCTTTTCTCCGTCGTGCTTTTCTTCCGTTTCTTTCACGTGCCATAACCAAGTTCGCTAACTTAATATCAGATGTTTACCCGTTCTCCATCATTTTCTATCGATATCCTCACGAAAATCTCCATAATAATTATTGCTATGAACACCATCATCATCACTATTATCATTATGATCATCATCTACGTTTTCATTATCATCACCGTAATTGGCATTATCATTATCGTCATAATTATTATGTGATGACTAGTATATACTATTTATAAAACAACAACAAAGATAACAGCAACAACTACTAATACTTATACTAATATTCCTTCTACTACTATTGCTGCTGCTACTACTACTACTACTACTACTACTACTACTACTACTACTACTATTAACACTACTATTACTACTACTACTACTACTACTACTACTACTACTACTACTTCTACCACCACCACCATTACCAACATCATATCAAGTATACACATTGATTATGTTGTGTCCTAATACTTTCTGTCCCGATTCTAATAGTTCAAACAATAGTATCCAAATGTCCAAAGAACGCATATTGCGGTCCATGTTTTAGCATTTATTGATATGGTATGTGTCCCTCTGTGTCGTCGTTACTGGCTTTGATTACGAGACCCACCATCGAAGCAGATTTTTGAAATAGAGAGTTAGCCGTGCTCACGGTGATTCTGTTCGGATGTAAATGAATTTTAAAAATGATTTTAAAGAGGGTATAGCATTATAGTGGAGAACTTTGAAATCTCTTCCAAACATGACTTTGTTTGTCCAGGCGTGCATTTACGTAATTGTGCACGTGTGCGATCAACACAAGTGGGATTCAACAGGGTAACATCGAAAAACATATACTTTCAAAATGTCAGCTTTTTCTCATAACCATGGCAACATCAAACGTTGAGTCAGACGACTGCGTGGCGGTGCTTCACGGTAAATTGGTGACTTTGACGTCCGACACTTTTTCATCTGTTTTGTTTCCCCTCGTTTGGATGGGTCTGATAACGAAGTGGAAATTTTGTGCCGCGTAATGTTGTTTTCCGGAGGTTTAGTGGTGGTCTGGTCTCCAAGACTTCTGAACGATTTCATGTAATATTTGATATTAAACGAGACATTCAGTTATTATGGCCAATATTGGTACAATGGTGTGTGTAAATAAAAATATAAAAAACACAAGACCAACACAAGATGAGGGGGAAATTAGAGGGAATGACAGTATAATGACAGATGGGCAAAGATGCAAAATGAAAGACATAGGGATGGGGCATAGAGAGAGACAGACAGGCAGATCGACAGACAGACAGACAGATAGACAGACCGAGACAGAGAGAGAGAGAGGGGGGGGGGGGCAGAGGAAGAAAGAAAAGGAAGAAGAAAGATAACGAAAAAAAAGAGAGAAAGATCGGGTGAAGGGGAGGCCGATGGAATGTATGTAAAATGGAAAATGTATGGAATTTCAGTAATTGTTGGAAAACAGGTATGGCATTGGAGTTGAGAAGAACACTGACCAAAAAAAGTGTAATATGTTCAGATAAAGTTTAGCAATACATGTAGTCTTTTGATAATAATATGCTTACGGTTACTTTTAAAGCATGTTCCAGATCATTATTAGTAGCCAGTCTCACAAAAGCTCTTTTCCTCGAATGATGTTTAAATGTCATTATTTCACCTTCCGGGTTGAGTTTTAATTTGGAAGATTCTAATTCAAGTTCCAACAAAATGGTTCACCTTGGAAACAAATTACACATATGGGAAAACTCCTGCCGGTTTCTTCCACCACCCACACATTGTTAAGTGATGATATATGTTTTGAACTTGTAGCCTTAGCAATGTTCTACTTTGATATACAGTTTTCTCCGTTTAAAGGAAATTGATAGTGTTCATTCATTATGTTAAGTCAAGTTCAGGGTCAGAAGTTGTTACTTCTTGTTCTTGTTTTTCTTTTTCCGTTTAAAGGAAATCGATATTGTTAATTCATTATGTTAAATCAAGTTCAGTGATGTTTCTTTTTGTTCAGGAAACCAAACAACCACAGAACCATCGGCTGATGCTGGTGCTGCTGCCACCCCAGTGTATGGAATGTCCTGAAATAACAATACTTTCTTGTTTCTGATAAGCGTTGCCAAGGAAACAGATACTTGTTTGCCTGATATATGCAAGTAACGTAGGGCTTTCGAAGTAGATACTGACAAAGTCGGAAGTAAAGATTAATCATCTTAAATACGAAGTAGACTTGTTTATTGACCACAATAACGAAGACTAACCACACCCCTATTGTCAATAAAAGATTTAGGAACTTATATAGAGCATATCGTAAAATGGTCAGAATCGTCCATTGACGTTTTCGCTCTGAAAGTCATTATCAAAGTCAATATATTCGTTGTTTTACTGATACTCTCCGCAGTAATAAGATTGATTGATCGGTTTGTTCGGGAGAAAAAAAAAATCATAAACACATATGAATAAACACCTGTCCTCCTGAAAATTCATAAATACAAATACATAAGGTAATGGGAGCCGTGTGTATTGGTTTCTAAGTATCGTGTCATTACCATAAGCCAAGCGGATAGCCCAGTGTATAGTGTCGCTGTCCGGCAAGCAGTAGATGCGGGTCTTCATTTCCCCTGCTTATATCTTAACAGATTGATCAATCAATGTCAGTACTACGCAGAGTACCAGTAAAACAAAGATTATATCATCTATTTTCTCTCGGTAAAAAATATAAAGTCTTTGAATAGTCAATAATTCAAATTGATTGTGGGATCATAAACGCTGCCATGTCTTTCTCAATTTACCATTTTCGTTTTGATTATGTATTTACAACTTTCTCACTAACTGCGTAGTATCCAGTCACTCGGTTCTTTTAACATGATTAATGGGTGGGATACAACTCGAACAAACATGGAACACACTTTGGGGTTACCATTGGTAACGTATTGTTTGAAACATTTGCATACAAAACGAAATGGTATATATTTCCCGACCATCCTCTGAAAACATGATTCTTTACAGAGTTGTAGACTTACGTACAAGAAATGAACGCGCTCATGCAGGCTGGCACTTCCCACGTTGTTTTGGGTCCTATCTGATGGAGGGAAAATCCCAGGCTCAACGTCTCCGTTTTTACGATACCAGCGTGGGTTAATTTCCGCTCTCCCTCTCTCTCTCTCTCTCTCTCTCTGTCTGTTCAGGTGTTTTGGGGAGTACAGTGTGGCGTGTTTACCCTACTGAACATCACACTTTAAAGCGCGAACGTGTCAAACTGTTCGTGGATATCTACGTTGCAGTCTGCATGGTCTACGTTTATGATAATAATTTCCGCAGAACTGACAATTAAGATTACATAATACAGAGCTTCACGTCAAAGAGATATCAAAAACTCGAGCTGTGGTATCGATAAATGGATTGAAACAAAGGGTATTAGAGAAATAACCGATATTATCGGTATTCGATGGGAGAGATGCCCCTTTACATATGTCTTCATACGAATGTACATGCTGAAATTATGCAAATCCTTTAAGAGTCACCGTACTTACATCGTCTATCCACGCCCTCCCCACCAATAAGAAAGATTGATAAAAATTGCTTTGTTTTCCAGCATTGCCATGTTTAAAATGAACTGATATGTGTCGTACGCCGTGTACAGTAAACTTTCCTGACAGCCATTTGTTCATGAGGATCTTATTATCATTGTTCAATGACGTCATTACCATTGTGCGGTCAGGTTTAATTCACTATGTTTAACTCTCTCAACACCAAACCCAAACAGTAGCCCTACACTTCTCGCACACTATCGTGCCCTTAGTAACGAGCGGGTTAGAGGTGAAAGTGGGAACTAACTCCTCCCCCGCACCACCGTCCCTCAGATTTGAGTTGTTATGTGGTTCCAGTTCCCAGACAAAAATGGACATGACGGTCATGAAAGTGGTTGACATTGTTGGGCTAATCATAGATTACTATAGAAACGGGAAGTTGACACTGCTCAAATGCGTGGGTGGGGAAAATGGAGTAGAGGTGAGTGGTCTTGATTTTCGTCATTCCCTGGATGAAATAGCATTTACATGAGACACTTTAGTACTCAAAGAATAACAATAACATATAGCCTATCAAAACAAAGCAATGCACCCCACCACTTAATCCCATCACATCGGCCGTCGCGATTCTTTCCTTCATTTATGGTGACTTTTCTTCTCTCTCCTTGAAAATCGGTATTTTAGGGAAAAGCCTACGTCATCACACTGGGAAAATCATTGCTATGACAATCAAAAAATGATGTAACAAAATTGACAGTTAATCTGTAATTTGATATTTAATTTACTTTGTTTCAAAAGTTATGTGTCATGTCATGTTTTCATTGCTCATCTACACACACATTTTGTTTGAAAGCATCATTTTGTCTGAGACCGAAAATTCTAAGATGTCATCTTTTCCATGTCCAATTATATCAATTTTGTTGTTGTTCACTAATGTTCTTTCTACAAGTCACGATCATAACGGTAGGCTATTCTAATATTCATTATCCAAATAACAAAAACTAAGGCGAGCTTTTTTGTAAGTAATAATTAAAGGTCTACCAAAAACGCATATTATCAATATAATTTGTATACGAAAAGAATTGTAATCATTATATCGGGCGTAGAATAAAATATAGAAATACATGCGTGTCGGTATGATATGAAAACACAGAGAGACTAAATCAGCAAATATGGATGGATAGGAACTGACTCGAGCTACCACGTGCTACTGTCACACTCGCGGTCCTCAGGTGCAATCAAATATTTCCCTCGGTTCCTCGTGCTAAGCTCTTGACCGTATTTCATACAAAGAAAACAGGATATGTTTGTGATTATTTTCACAACCATGGCTCCAATCCCCATAGCTTGTCTGAACGTGTTGGTGTGAGGTGAACGATATGGCCATCTTCACATGATTTTTAAGAGTTTTCTTTTCATACCGCTTTGTCTCATGTATTGTATACATAACAATTACAAAAAAATACATATTTTGTCCGAAAAAAACGAATGAGTAACACATGTGCCAACTGGTTTATCGATTGTCGCTCTTGCTGTTCTTCCTTACAAAATCACTGAGATAGCTTCATGTTTGATGTTGAATTGCATGATAGGAGATATGACTTTATATTAGCAATATATCTTCCGTGGATAAAAATGGAAGCGGCATATCAATTAATCGTACGAACAATATAAATTATCATGGTTGATATTAGTATTTATATGGATATTACATTAATCGAATGACAAAAATATATGTATTTTTGACACGACGTTTTTCACTTTCATGATACTGAAGGTCGTTTATATTAAGTGTGCGATCTAAATGGTTCTCTGTTTGAAATTCAATTCGCGGAATGTGATGTGCCCAAGCCATATCTGGCATTGCCGGACGTTATAGGTAAAGCATATCCGGTACTTTTTCCAAAAAAATAAGATAAAATAAAAAGTGTTTTCCACCAGTTAGGATTCTGTTCTAGGATCCGCTTGATATTTACTCTGAAAATAAGTTGATGTCTGGCTGGGTGTGACGGTCGTCACTTAAACAGAAATCGCACATGTAGCCCGATGTAACTACCAGAGGATGCGGTTTTTTTGACTCCTGACAAAAATTCTCTGAATGCGTATAGGCTCAAAAGGGTACAAAACGTCATGAACTTAAAACACGCACCAAGCATGTACGATGGACATGTTTTGTGTTTTTTTTTAAATATCGCTTGTCTTGATGAAAAGAATTTGTGTGTCTCTAGTTGCCTGTAAACGATTGAGGATTGATTACATCATCACACACAAAAGTGTGTCCTTCAAATCTCAATAGAAATTTGATTATTATGTTATTTCGTGATTATACCCAGGCAGCTCATGTTCTGTATTGATTTTGTTTGCCATCGATAATACGGAGCATATAGATAGTCGATGTACGCAAGGACGCGTGTGTCCAAAGCATGAGCACTAGGCGGTCATGTGGTGAACGCAAAGATATCATATATCAAAATGAATAACTACATTTATATTATACCATTATGCATCATGTGATATATTCAACTTTTCTATTCATCAAACAGGAAATATCCTTGTCCCGAGCTCAGCTGCAAATACAATTATATTAATTGTGGTTTACGTGGCTTTATTATCTCAATAGACCATTTTCGCTATGTATGAACATTTCTATGCACTGGCACGTCGTTTAAACAATACTTTCTTAATGGTTACCCCAAAGCTTGCCCGAGGTTTGTCCGAGTAGCACCAACTAATAGATTCAGAGTACATTCCATCCATTGAAACTGAATCACGAATTACAGATGAATGTAATACTACGCAATTTGGGGGAAAGTTGTGAGCACACTACGAAAATGGTCTATTGCAGTTACCACACATGTAATCATTCTTGTATTAAAATAGGTATTATTTGGTTGTCTTTCTAAATCAATGTTGGATGGAGGATATGCGAACATTTGACAAAACGAAATTTTTCATCAAACTAGTAATCGTGTATTAAATGTTATATTGTTCTGTTTCAATCGGGTGCGAAGAAAATATAAAACGTGTACACGATACCGACTCCCAAATGTTTTGGACAAAAAGGTCAACCTTAATATTTAATGCAGACACTCGTGGCGTCTTCTGTGCATAACAAGCTCTCATTTGATCACACTCGTGGTGCTAATGAAACTTGATATTACATAAGCTTTGAGCTTCTGGGCAACATTCAAAGATTGTTTTTTACATGGAATACTACAAGGGTCACCTAACCTCCATCCTGTCGATGCGCGGTTTTCTCCTCGAGTCCATTCGAAAGCGAAACAGACAACCACGTGATCTTCTATAAGCACGTGTTTGCTTCTCCAATTACAGAAGGGAGCCACAGAGCGTCTTGTCGTGTCATCTGCCGCAACATATTTTTCACCTGAATGTGTGTTTTTATTGGCCAGACCACGCAGGCGACAGGCACGACAGGGGCAGAGATAACGCATCTAAGATGACAGACTCCCAATCAATACGAATCGGAGAGACATCATTTGGTCTGACAGTCCACGACAGTTGATCTGGAGCAGAAGTGGTCGAAGTCTGGGAGTTGTAGTTCGAGAAGTACAACCTTGGAAGAATTTATGTTTTTTGCTGCGTCACTGTTGAATAGCTACATCGTTTTGAGTTAGGGATTTAAGAAGCAAGGCCGTTCCGTGATAGATATTAATGTTATCCGTTTTAATAGCGTGATATATTTTATCAAAGCATCAATGGTGTTAAAAATAGACGGATTAAATCGCTGTAGAAACGCAGATGTTTTGGACTCAGCACTTTTCGGGGTAAGATAGGGCCTGGGGCAGGAAGATTTAAGAATGCAAACGGCCGAATGACTCACAATGATGGGTCACTTTGGGTTTATTTTTTTCTCTGCGGAGACAAATGTCAATGTCACTCATTCATTCATATTGTTACGCGCTCTGCCGCTACGGAAATCGCTCACTTCCAATCTTATTTCTCTCTCGCAGCTGCGCTCTCAAACCCTACTCTACTCGAATGGCATAAGCGCAACATTCCATAAAAAAATACGCTTCATCAAATCCTCTTTCTGCGTTGCTAGTAGCAAACAACATCATTTTTTTTTGCCAAATCATGGGAAGAGATTATCAAGATTTGTATCCTTCGTGCCTTGTTGCTTCCCATTGTCTGCAGACAGTGCGTAGTTTGCACCTTTGTAGATCAACATTTGAGCTAAATTTAGAATGAGTGTCTGATCGGACTTTTGGCGGGAATACGATGTCGCAAAGTTTGTCGTCTGATCGGATGGCTTTAATTCCTTGTCCTCTACTTTCTTTTTTTCTGACGCATGGCTTGAAATATGTTCACGTGGGAGGTCTACTGGTTTCACTTATTTATTTTTGGTACTTTCCCTTTCAAATGTTGTTCTTGGTGGAAATATTTAATTTACCCTCGAAAATCAGCTGTAAGAGCACTACGTCATGATAACAAAATATCTTACTTCGTAAGGTAAAATGAATATACCCGTATCTTCTAAATGGATTTCACATCATATAGCATAAAATCACGAAATCATTAAAGCATGTAAAACAACAAGAAATGTTTGCATTTAACATTTTTTTAAAACAAAGTTTTTAGCCTTCTTGCGGAAATTGTGTATGCTATATTACGATGTTTATATTGCTAGTTAATAAAAAATATGAAAAAATGGCATATATTGTGCGTTCATGTCCAACTCCTTTCAACAAGTGCAGTACAGGCATGTGTTAAATTACCACATTTTTCTGTAATGTTTCTGTCATGTTTTTATACCTTTCTTTATCACTGCGTGTTTCATCCTTAAAATATTCTGAGTATATCGTTTGAATAGCGCTGCTGGCAGTTGTGCCCGGGTTAAGAATTCAATAATTTGAAGGATACTTACTCAACACGTATGAACATTTGTATGAGCTTACCTAATTCTAACTCAGGTCTTAAAGATTGTCCGTCCCTTTTGCAAGCTTAAAATTTGAAATCGTCTATCA
The DNA here is from genome assembly GCA_963669155.1 of Arbacia lixula. Lineage (NCBI taxonomy): Eukaryota > Metazoa > Echinodermata > Echinoidea > Arbacioida > Arbaciidae > Arbacia > Arbacia lixula. Next base: position 16,879,131 of record OZ022576.1, on the reverse strand, counting down.
CGATCGTAAATTGAAGAAAGTGTGATTCAAGACCATTTCTAATATTTATGTAAAAAAATTCAGCCGTTAAATTTCAAACCGACTTTTTTCGTACTCCGAAAAAAGTATTAGTCTTTGTTACAGTATCTATGTGGTTATTATGCATGTGTAAAATCCTAATTTTATAAGTAATTACCAAATTTTGGAGATGATTCCTTCTATAGAACAATTTTTTTTTCGTAATTCATTTTATAATTTGATAAACAGATTAATCAATATAAGCAGATATTTCAACACAAACTGCTAAGAGCCTGAGGTAAAGACTATTAATCAGACGTTGTTTACGTGATTTATTTGAATTTTACACTAGATACCAGTTTCAAATTATGAATATACAGATTGCTAACACTTCTCTATATGTTTTTCCAATGTTTCGATGGTTTTGTGGTGATCTGAAAAAGGGAGGGCTGTCTTTAAAGTATTAAAATGATTCCTCGGTATGTATTTATTGTAATTCATAATAGTTATATAGCCTAGTGTTTCAACGTAAGTTTATCGTTCAAAAAATTGCACGCCAACACTTCAAGAGTTCGTTTCGGTGGAAGAGATTAAGACGTCAAGGCGCCATGAGCATAAAAGGTCAACCAAGAATTGAAACCCTATCTCAGTGGTGATTTTTAAAAAATGAAAATGGGTATCTATTACGACGATGACCATGTCCCTTACATTGACTTTTCTAGCGGTTAGTTCACCCATTTCCTAGCGACCCCCGATCAAGCCTTCTACCGTGATGAGCCGAGACAAGATGAGGTTGTGGAGACCTGGCGATGGTGACGCCGATAACGCCCAAGACAATCGTGATTGTATGGGCAGTGGCGATCATGAATCAGATGACACGGGGCAATAAAAATGACGACATCTTTCTGTGACAATGATGAACGAGATACGGGTAATTAGAGCCATCTGTGGCGAAGTTCAAGGCGCAAGAAAAGCGCGAATCACCTTAAGGAGGAGCCACTGAATCTTAATCTGATAACCGTGACTCACAGACCCGCTTTAACCCCATATAAGTCAAGAAACCCAGCCGGTACGGACATCGCGCTTGCCTGCCTGCCTTCCCGCCCTTTTTATTCATTGACTCACATTCCTTTACGTAAATCTCCATCTTCTAACTTTCCTCCAATAATGAATCGCTTACCTGTGGGATCAAACAATCAATAGCGCGCGGAAACCAGCGGCTTTAGGAGATTTACGATATGAAAGCTTAGTAAAAGGCACAGAGATACCTTTTCTCCCTCTCGTATGTTTGTGGTTGTTTAGTTCTCATTTGCACCTTCTCGCCCATGTGTCTCCCCCTCACCGAATTTCCTCCTCAAGGTTTATGTTGTCTCGATGTTATAGGCAAAACAAAGGGTCTCTGTCACGGTGGCGGTAAAGACGGGATTAAACCATAGGAATAAGAGTAAATTCCCCAGAGCACCCTGACCAAATACAGACGTCCGGACAGACAAACCTGTCGTTATGAGCACTCTTCGCTCCAATTCATGAAAAGAAAGGTTTGATTTCAAGCTCACGTGCCCGAGAAATATATGAAGCGTCTTATGTTACTCTTTCGGAGCTTATGTGGCAACATTAAGAAAGTGGATCCAAGGTTTGGTAACCTCGCGAACGAGTAGGCCTACAAAATATATTATAGAGACATAAAGATCTGTTTGAAGAATTCATACATCTGGATCACGATTGAGAGAAATATCTTTGTTGACATTACTGAGCAGATACATGTACTTTATTAGAACCTTCAATTCAATAAATCGAATGTATTCATCTGAATTCATCCAATCGGTGTACACATTATACGAATTTATGATAGGTCTGATTTATCTCAAACGTTTTCTGTTTCTGTTGCATTTTTGTTCTATTCAAGTCAACTCATCAAAGGTCTTTAATTCTCCTTTAAGCGAGAACATCCCTCTAAAACATAACTGCTTCCCTGTTGGACCAATGCCGCCCTGAATACAAGATAATAGCAAAATTAGTCAAGTGATTATGATGCATAATGATGACAGTGTTATGTTAGTACCTTTTTTTTTTATTGAAGGAAATATGCAACTCCTAATATTAATGTGCAACTTAGTTTATTATTTCATGAAAAACCTGAATTGAAGCCGGAAAAGAGAAATAATTGGGATATCCTGTTTTGCAATAAACCTATGATGAATGTCTTATTGTGGTAAATAATGTATCAAGATGCACCTCTCTCTTGTGATTGCTTCCAATGGGCCCGGGGTTCGGGTTCACATGAGTGCTGTCATTGTCTTAGAAATTGAGTTAATATCAGAGTTGGCGTGGATACAGCCTCATGATTTCCCCTCTCACTCGAAGCATAATCCCTGCCGTCAAGATTGATTTTGAAATCTGCTGGTATGTGCTCGGTTTCTATCGCGATAGATCGTCATCACCGCGAGAAATAATATTGTGCGAAAGTTGCTCGAAATCTAAGTTATTCAGTCAATCATTCATTCTTGAATGAGCTCTCAAAGATGTCTTTTTATTATGATTTTGAAAAGGGGATAACATTTATGCAAATCCTAGGATTCTACGTTAAATGTCGACTGCGTATATCTTATCGATTACCTTGATTACGCGCGCGTTATGCCGACACAACGCGAAGTTTCTATGCAAATTATAATTTAGAATGACAATTTGGCGGAAATAAACATTGGTGGGACGCAAATCTATCTATGCGTAAACCTTTCGGACTAAATCACGTCTTAAGTCTCGTTAAACGTCTCGGTTTTGCAATAATGTTGGTTAATTACCTCACTGTTGCGGTTACGTAAGAACTTAAATGATTTGATAAGGGACGAGAGACAGATATATATAGATGGGAAGGGGATGAGAGAGAGAGAGAGAGAGAGAGAGAGAGAGAGAGAGAGAGAGAGAGAGAGAGAGAGAGAGAGAGAGAAGGAGAGAGAGAGAGAGAAGTAAGAAAGAATGGGAGAGAGAAGCGGAGAGAGAGAGAGATACCCTGACCTTACCATGTTTACCATAAAGGTACACCTCACCGATAGCATCTTGCACGTTGACAGTTCGTCCCTTCCGCTGGCGACTGCTCTGTCTGCATACTAATAGAACATCATAAACACGCTGCAATAGACATTAACATCACCTCATACTTATACCTCATCCGCTGTCAATGATGTAAGACGGGGTATTAATTGTCTTATAGTTGATTTCTGATGCCCAGGAGAGATATACACGATATATGGAAATGATAACACAGATTAAGATTGTTGTTGTTACAAATACATACATATCATTAAACATCACCCCCCCCCCCTCACCCGGTGCAGTAGACGAACATTCCCCTATATCTACATTCGCACTTCGCCTGCTCTAATAGTAAGCTGTGTGAGGTAAGCTGCTTATTTTTTCGTGTTCTTCTTGTTACTTTTATGGGAGTTAGAAATGACTAGTAGTAGAATCTCCGTCGTTCTTGTATATCTTATATATCTGTTTTTAACTTGAGTCTCACTTACTTCCTCCCCTCCCCTTTTCTCCACCCCACCCCTCCTCTTTCTCATTGCCTATACGTCTGTTGTTGTCTGTTGTTGGTATCTTTCATGTTTTCTTTACATAATGACATTCATGCAATTGATTAGAAATATAATGGTCGCTTTCACGCATGCACAATCAGCCATAGTTTCAACATAAAATTAAATAAATGAACAATAAATAGTGCGATGTTGAGCTCTCGTTCAATATGCGGTTGTCATGGATAAAAGCGGTGGTCAACTCTGCGCTTCAGAGAAAAGACACATTTACCCCTGGATTCCGCTAGTTATGTTTCTTCGACCGCAATTTAGTTTGGCCTCCACCCCTCTCCATCTCGGAAATCCTAGTTGTAGAGCTTCAGTTCTTTCCTGGAGGCTGATTGGCTGAATCTTGAAGGAAAGAAATCATGTAGTCATACCTCAGCCCAGGTGCATCCCTGGACATTACAGTTGATGATATGAATTCCAGTGAGTCACATTAGTGTCATTAATCGGGGGGGGGGGGGTGCCCCAGACCCCACGTATACACATGATTATATAACTATACACCATCATCAAGAACATTAAGTTACTTCAGTCAACTCACTTTGAAAACAATTAGAAGGATCGTATTTTTATTAGCATTGAAATGATTAACAGTGATTAATGTCGACATTCCTGATTAAAGTACAAGCACTACACCATCACATTTAACGTCTTTATATTTTCCTTCCTCAACTTCTTGGTAGTTTTCTTTATGTCGTTCTTCGTTCATCCTTCTCCTTTTTCTTTTTCGCCTCAGTTTAATTATTCTAACTGTTATTTATTATCTCTCTGTCTTCTCTGTTCTTCTTTTCGTCTTCTTCTCCTCCGCCATCATCTCTTTCTCCTCCTCCTCCTCCTCCTCCTCCTCCTCCTCCTCCTCCTCATCCTCCTTCTTCTTCTTCTTCTTCTTCTTCTTCTTCTTCTTCTTCTTCTTCTTCTTCTTCTTCTTCTTCTTCTTCTTCTTCTTCTTCTTCTTCTGCTTCAACTCTCATTCCAACACGATAAACTCCTTTACCAAATTCTTCAATAAAATGAATTAATTACGTAATCAAGGGCAAAGTTTGAAACTTTGGGCGTTTTTCCCATTACGTTCATCGTTAAGGAATGCAATAATGTGACCACCATGGAGTATTTAGTTCGCAGTTAGATTTCTTTAGATGTGTCAGTAAGAGTCCTCAGTCTATGTCCTCAGCAAGTAATCCAGTTATATGTACACACCCCATCCCCTTAAGAAATAAAGGCGAATTGAGCTCGCTTAGGGAGGCATTTAGCTTGTTTATGTTCTCTCGTCTTGCGTACCTGGATATGTCTACCTAGTTTCACTTGACATATTTAACCCTTACCTTACGGGAGCCTGGATGTCACTGTGTAAGTCCATGGGTATGAGATCATCTTGGGGTCAACTCGTCGATAGCTCAATGAATCGAGTAGATCGTTTTGGGGAAAACTATTCTTTCTACTATTTATTAATCTGTCTTATCTTGATACAACCTTGTAAGATGTCTAACGAATAAATTATATACTCCTTCAAAGTGCACCAATGGCGTTTAAAAAGTAAATAGTAATCACGTGTTGGAAGTAGGAGGGTGTATTTCAAGATCGCAATTTCATGATTAATTAAACGTGACATGACTGTTGGAGTAGGAGTAGATTTAGCACCCATTGTCACGCAATATGCCATTTTGCCGTAGTCAAACATAACATCGCCGGACAAGTGTGGTTGTGTGCAATAATGATTTCAGGATATTTTTACTTAACGCTTCTTGACACACATAAATAATGTTTCAAGATGACATTTAGGCGGATTTAAAGAAAACGTTCGATTTAAACCAATTATCCCACGTAGCAAGGACGAATGTAACGCACTTTGTGGAGTACATTGACACAATGCGTACATGGACACACGTATAGAGCAAAGCACTGCAATCAGAACTAAATCCAGTTTACTAGCCTGTAATCATCGCGTCATGTTCACTCTTTTCTCCCGGGTGCCGGAGAGAAAGGAGTAGTCTGAATGTCCATACTTAGTTATGGTTGCATCAGTGCTTTAGAACGGTGCAGATTTCACAGTCTAAATCCTAGACCATGTGAGAGACGAATCGAGTCCGAACTATAAAGCATGTGGTTTATACCAGCCTTGAATACACATTAATTCATTAATCTGTCTTTGATGGATCAGTAAACTTAACATTCATGCTAAATATGTTTCTCATTGCGGATATAATCGCCAGTGATAATCGTTTGTTTCGCAATGTATGGTCAAAATGGAATCTAAAAAGATAACCATGTTTCGTGCGCTGCTGCAACATCACACCTGCTTGTATCATACCTGACGAAGTGTTGCAGTGGCGCGCGAAACGTGATCTTTTTAGATTCGTTGTTGACCATACATTGCGTGAACGATTATCACTAGCTAAATTTAACATTAATCATTGCCCTCAACGGTAAACGAAGTATAAACAATTAAACACTTCAAAATGGCACTGGCACTGTCATTGGAGTTAGGCCATTGCGTGAAAACTGCTTCTACAGTAGCTCTAGTCTACGTGTAATTAGGTTGATTAGCACTGGATTATGCAGTCTCTCGAGTGTGTCAGACCTGTGCAAAGCAATTATTGGAACGTTAAATTAAAACGGACAGAACAGGGCATGATATTTCCTGGGCGTGAGGCGGTTAATTTATCATTCTCTGTCACTCCGATCCTGTCCATTGTTTCCTTGTTGACATCTTACGAAGACCAGCGCACGCGGCTAAGGCGGGGTCGCGTTTTACTTTGTATGTAAGAGGGGGGGGGGGGGGGGTGATTGCGCATCATAGCGACCCCTTAAACCAATCTCTCGATATATATCATTTGAAAAAGAAAACAAGGTTTGTCGCTATTAATAGACTGAAAAAGTGGTTCGAAAAAGATGGATTTTAATCTCTTAGTCTCCTTTTGCAAAATACATGTATAATAATAATGTTTCCCTCGAGTGCTGCTTATCAGTGGCCGTAACTCGCCGTTAGTCCACCCTTTGCCCATTGGCAATACTTTCACAATCACGATCTCTATTCGACAATGTTCCACACGTATTACTCACCAAAGGCAATTAGGATGATACCCCCCAAGTTCTCTAAAACAATGGGATACTAGCTCGAGTGCGTCCGGCTGTGTGACGTGTGGTAGATGACTTATGGTGGGTAATTAGGGCAAACTAGTTTTACTCCAGATCGTCACGCCTGATTGCTTTTCCTACTTCTGGAGGAAGTCTACGTTTCACGGTGGTTGATTGTCGCATGTGACGTCACAAGACTGACAGAGAAGTGCCGCTTTACTGTGTGTATACGAGGACGAAATTGAATTGCGACATTGACGGATTATTGTAATCGTGATTAAGGTGATTAAGCTCCCCCATGTCCAAATGACGAGGGTTGTCATTGAAACTTCTTTTCGTCATTTTCGCAGGTTTTCGGTTTTTTAAATGAATAAAAAAAAACTAGATCTAGGTAGAATGATTTGCACAGAGAAAGTTAGGAGAAGCTTATTTGTTTGCATCTGAAATAAAACTAAATACACTCCTCTTCCTCTTCCCCTTCTTCTTCTTCTTCTTCTTCTTCATCTTGTTCACTAACCCCTTTTCTGTCTTTTCCTATCATCATTACTTTTCTCTTTTTCCTCCTCTACTTAATCTCCCCCTTTCTTCTCATTTTCTTTCTCCACTTCTGTTTTTGCTTCTGAAATATATTCTTACTCTCAATATTGTTCTTACACAAAGTGTAACCTTCGTATACATATCTCTCAAAGGAGTTTCGACATAATTCTGGCAACAGTTTGCTCGTGTATAAAATTCATGTGGTTGTACGGTAAAACTGAGCTTGCCGCAACAGCTAATTAGATACCTAACACCGGTTTGAGGAAATCTAATAGTCCACCGTGGTAATACTCTCTTTCATTTAGCGTGTCAGATTTCAGCTTTTCCCAGACTTCGGTATTACAGCCCGAGCGGGAAACAAATCAGCAGTCACCGTCTCTAACCTGAAATGAATCTCAACTACGTCGGTGGATCCACCTTTGAAAGGAAAACGGATAATTATGCATTTTGTGCTTGAGATTTAGTTCATTATCACGTTCTTTTTCTTGTTGTTAAAGATTCCTCCCTAGTCGTTCTGTATTGGTGCTATCTATGTCAAGGAAGCGAAAGTTCACTTTGCTCTAAGAAGCGGTTATGATGTGTGAAGTGGTTGTAATAAACAAGGTCATGGGGCTAGGGCAGGCGCGTTTGTCATCGAGGTTTGATGTCATGGTTGTTTGTTGCTCATCAACCAAAATAACATAAGGTACAAATTGGGGGAAGATGTTAAAGTCAATAATTGGTTTTTGTCCGAACACTTCAGGATTGTGTGTGCGGTGTGGACTACGGCTGCGTAACGGCTGCGTCTCGTAGGCCGCTCTCCCCGTCGAGTTGTCCTCTTCCTCCCGATGCCTCCAATAGTCAATAGCTATCTTAATAAAATGTTTTTCAACTATCTCAGATATCTATGATATTTTGTTTAGACGGCCCCTGTCCGGATCTCCGCTCCCATTTGCAGTCTTTCTCTTTCTTTCGTCTGTCCTTTTCCCCCATATTAAGTGCATAGGTCTGATCAGTTTATGATTATACTCTTTCACCATGCGCCTCCACACGTTTATTTCGTTCGATCTATATGTACTTTTCCATTATTGATCACTTCGAGCTCAACACTTTCTCTATAATTTACTCATTTTATTCTCTCTCTTTTTGTTCTCTGCCACTTCTGCCACTTCCCCTTCTCCACCCCTCTCTCTCTCTCTCTCTCTCTCTCTCTCTCTCTCTCTCTCTCTCTCTCTCTGCCTTTCACTCCTTATACCCATATGTTTCAGACTTTCACCATTCTTTCTATCTTCTCCTCCAACTTTCCATCACTCCCCCTCTATAGTCTCCCCTTTCATCTATTCCTACCTCTCACTTCTCTTCCCACCATCTTCCTTATATCCATTGTCCACCCACCCCCCCCCCCCACCTTCATTCTCAACTACATCCCACACATCTACCATCCCTTCTCTTTCTCACACCCTTCCCCATCTCCATTCTCCACCCAGCCCTCTCCTATCTACTTTCCCATTCTCTTCCACACCTCCATCCTCCACCTCTCTACCCCACCTGCCTCCTCCACCCATCGCTCTTCCTCCTCCCGTCCCCACCCCTCTCCCCTCCGGTCTACCCCCCTCTCTGTCACAAACGCTTTTCCTCGGCATGCCTGGATGTGGAGGTGAAAAGCGTTGAGTCACGGTGGGATTACTTGTCGCAGGAAGCAGGGCATGACAGGTGGACTAAAGACAGGGGGTGTACAGACACAGCCTTCCGCCCCCCTCTTCTCACCCCTCACCTCACCCCTCCTACGTTGAGTTCGAGGGGATCAAGCACACCTAGCCTTACGTCCATGTTCCGGCATATATACTGCACCCTCTGGATCAATAAAACCATACCATGGTGAAACAAAATCTGTTCAATGTCGAGTTGTTGTCGAAACATCATTTATCGAAGAAATACCAAACAATGTTTATCGAGCATATCCACAAAAAGATTATATTATACATCATATACTAAAAAGATCCAATTCCTTCAGCCAACAACGAATCCAAATTGCTGCTCTTTACACAGGAGAATGTGGACCTAGTGGAAGGGCATCGACAATTTGAATGGATTCTTCTATCACCATATTGTAGCAATAATTTTGAACGCTTGGAATGCATTCTCCCCAGTGGATGGAGATGGTACACATACTTACGAATGCTTATGTAAACTTAAGCCATGGATTAAAACGGTAACATCACGTATTACGTGGTCTGTCATAGGTAAGACTTATGATATATATCATCTTGTGATTATTATGCTCGATGAACAAGGATGATAAGAGAAGTATAAAATCACACTCGACGTCCAAGTTGCAAGTTTAATATCTCAGCAACATATCTACCTGAAAACTCAAAACTCTAGCCCCTTAATCGTAAACAAAAGGTTTATTGTTCTTTGAATGTAACCATGGTGACAGTGTACTTATTAATGCTATTAAGAAAGTAGTAAAAACGTTCGAGAACAATATGTGGTTGTATTCTTTTCTGGATATCTGACCCACTTATGGGGTGGAGAAAAGAAAAGAAAGAATGAAAAGAGGAGAGGTTATAATTTTTTTATGTATTTTCAAAAATACTATTAAAAGGCTTTATTTTCAATGTGTTTAAAAGGCTTACTATATAACGCGGTAATGTCAGGGATGACCAATATAATCAAGTTTTCAATCTTCGTCATAAGAATCGCTGTTTTCTCCCCCAAAATGAAGGTACCCGGCGCCGCAAAGTACATTCTAATAAACAAATCAGTCCCTCAAGATACAGAAGACTTTTGAAGTTTAATTGTTGTAGCATCGAAACAATGAGTTGGATGTTTTCCAAGCAACGCCCTATCAGGTCCAAGGAACCGAAAAGGTGACAAATAACTGTTATTCGTCAGGATGTAATTTCTCATGTTTATTTCGTCTTTAAAGAGTCAGAGTTATTTAATGTTCTCTTTATCCCTCTCCCCTCTTTGTCTCTCTCTCTCTCTCTCTCTCTCTCTCTCTCTCTCTCTCTCTCTCTCTCTCTCTCTCTCTGTCTCTTTGTCTCTTTCTCTCTCTGTCTCTCTCTGTCTCTGTCTCTCTGTCTCTCTCCCTCTCTCTCTCTCTGTCCCTGTCTCTCTCTCTCTCTATGTCTCTCTGCTTTTTCTGTATCTCTCTCTTTCTCTATCTCTTCCTCACTCTCTTACTCTGCCCCCCACTCTCTCTCTCCTTCTCTTTCCTCTTTATCACTTCCTCAGTTCTCTCCCTCTCCTCTCTCAGTCTTATCTTCTTTCTATCTTTCTTTCTCTCCCTTCTTTCTATCTTTCTTTCTCTCCCTCTCTTACCAAGTTATTTTATGTCTGCCACTGTCTCTGTTTCTCCTGTGTGTGTGTGTGTTTGCGTGTGTGTGTGTGTGGTGTGTGTGCGTGTATGTGTGTGTGTGTGTGTGCGTGTGTGTGTGTGTGTGTGTTTTTGCGTGTGTTTGTACACTTGGTTAAGTAGTTTTTTTTTTAGTTAGGTGCATGAGGGGGTGATAGGCAAAAAAAAAATATTTTGCTAAACTTATTTCATTCCTTTTTGTATTTTTGTATTTTTTTTTTACTTTGAAATGATTGTATATCATAAATATGTACATTTGTTTTCAATTGATTGATAACTGTATTTAATTTCCATTGCTTCTGCATACTTCAATAATCGAAAGCAACGAATTATGTAATAATTTTGTTTGAATGAAATCAAAATAAAGATTACAAAAAAGAACAAATGTGTGTCTCTCACCCCTCTATAATCTCGCTCTTTTCCGCACTTTCTCACCTCCTCTTCTCTTGCCCTCTTCTCGCTCCGTATTATCGTTCACATCTCTACTTCCCCTCTCCTCTCTCAGTCTTTTTCTTCTTATATCCCTTTCTCACCCTCTCCATCTCTCCAATTCTCTCTTCTAAACAAAACAAAAAAATATTATCCGCTACACTTTGATTAGAGTAATAAACCTGCCAAGTTCTCTCTCGTCTCTCTTGATGAGGAATTACTATATTTCTTTGATCCGTCGCAGAATTGGCTCTCGCGGGAGACGTTACAATGGGGCCTTTCCTGACACTACAGCCCCACTGACGCACCGGCGTAGGAGGATGAGCAACGTAGCCTAGTCCCATCTACTGCGATAAAATCATCACGCTCTGGTTATCTACATATGGCTGGGGTTCTCAACAACATTCCTCATTATTGTCATGTTGTGAATCATAATCAAATGAAAGGTAGTCGTAGCCAATGTTCAAAGACTTGCTTAACGAATGATAGTGAATAAAATAAGTTAGGAAATAATGTGAATGAGAAGACTTTGGAAAATGATTATAGTTCCGTGGAATTCATAAATAACCGATTTAGATCATTTGAACAAGGTTTTTGTACATGATTTTGGTATATTTCAATCACATTTTCATTTGACTGGATTTTTCAAATATGTATATTTATTGAGTGAGTGGGGAGGATAATATGTTTAGTACAAGTCACCAACCAAAAAGATCGGGGGTAAATTTGTGAAATTATGTTCAGGGCCTATTTTCGAAAACGCTTCTCGGCTGATTTTGATGGGAAGCGGAATAATACATTTCAGAAACAGGTTGTGCGATCTGCTATAGCTATTAAATGCCTTAACCTAAATGCAAGAACAGTTTCGGAGATATCACATGAATATTTTTCCAATGAGCATGCTATTTGTTGATATTATTTGCTATGTTGTTGTTAAGGAATAATTTGTATTTCATCCGTGCTTTTATTACTTTTCATTATTTCAAACGCAGTGTCAAATGTATTGTCGTAGATGAAGAGTCAGAGTTATTCATTGTTCTCTCTCTCTCCTTCTCTCTCTCTCTCTCTCTCTCTCTCTCTCTCTCTCTCTCTCTCTCTCTCTCTCTCTCTCTCTCTCTTTCGTTCGCGTGCATGATTATAGATTTAAAACAGCGTTGGGTAAGATGTTAATACAATGTTGATATTATTATTCTCGACAATTTGAGAACCTTGAAATTAATCCCTCCTTGGCAAACAAGCGAAGACTACTTCGACACGTGTGTCGCTCACTGTCACTCTATATAGTGCTAGACCTATCTATATACCATATCTAGGGTTACTATACACATACGCCTGCTTTAAGAATGCCTGCACACTCTGTACCTCCAAGAGCCAGTCCCGAAATAACTATGGCTCTAACAAACATTAATTTCCTATGATTATCTCTCCAACACTTCTCACGAGAGCTCTTAATCACAGCGGCAATTATTCGGGATCTTAGTTGAAGCGGGGAACATTTGGTGGAAGAAAATAGTTCCTTCTTCATCATCCCGCCCCTTTTCGCGTCCATCCCACATACCAACCCGTATGTTACTCATCAATATAATTACGATTGTTCGCAACGTGATCCCACTTTTTGACTCTCTGATATCCTTTTAATTGGGATTGTTTTGAAGATATGTTTATAAGGTGTTAGTTTGATGGTTTTAGCATTCTAATCATGTGTTCCTTCTATAATCCGTCATTATCATTGATTGCTACTAGTATTATTTTGCACGTTTTTGTTGGTTTAATTAGTGACCGAAATATTCATTTTGTACTTGTCGTAATTCACGTACGTCATGTCTTATCCTTGATAAAAACATTTTTAAAATACATTTTTTTATTTGTATTTCTTAAATGAATCAACTTGCTATTGTCGCCCCTTCCCTCTGTGTATGTTTCAACCAGTACATAGTGCATGACAGCACGTGTAGGTAAAATATCATTCCGTGAGGAATCTGTTGCTGTTAATGATAGCAACGATTTAAGATAAGAAATGAATAGTAATAACTACAGTGGTAAGAATCGTATTAAATCGTATCGTATCGTATAAAGACTTAATGTATTACTAAGGCAAATGTCTTATTTTCAGCGAGTAAACTTGATCATATTACAATACTCAATAGGGATAGGCATGTTGCACATTTGTGCTTTTATCTTAACTCGGAGTGCACTTTCCATTTACATATTACTTTTTTAAACAAAATCCCATATGCATGTTGCAACCGTTTAAACGACCTACTTTTTAATTTCCAAAGGGCTAGTCATCGCAAAAGTGAAGTCACTAAATTGCTTTGTAATTCATCAAAAATAGAGACAGCTTTAGATACATCGTAGTCCTGGCATCTTCCCCGTCCACCTGATGGGTAGAAATCGATTGATTACCACGTTCACCTGAGCACAATTCAATTACTATTTTGGTATTACATAGAAAACACCCCGCTGACTAGCTACAGATAAAACTATTACTCCCGAGTCTTAAAATTTGCCGTAATTGATGCTGGAACGCGCTCCTATGATGACTCTGAATTCTTGGAGGGTAAATAGTGGTATCGTGTTACCCAGGCGATGGCTTTTGCGACAAACGATGAGCCTTAAATACCAAACTCACGCGCAGACGTTAATCCGTCGCAAGACAGATCTTTCATCGCATAGCTTCTCGCCAAAAATAATACACGCTGCCTCGATCGGTGCTCCCCAGTCAGACGTCCATTTTAACTCCTTCAGCTCCAGACGGAATGTTCCCCTATGGGATGAATGTGCAGTACTTGTACTATGATGAACACGAGCAGCACACACTGTGTTAAAACAAAGCCATTTAAAAACCGCAAGTAAAGCTGATATTACACACTTGAATCTTAATAAGCAGAGTCACACAGATTAGTTCTACCGCTATCACTTCATTTTAAAAAATCACAATGTAAAGCAAATATTATTTTAACAGTAACGCATTGAATAAACATACACTTGTTGAATGTTATGTGCAAGTACACGATAATGTGTAATTACAGTGCTTTATGCTACTCTAACTAGGAATTGCGAATGATACATTTGATTAATATACAGTGACGTCAGCTCAGATATTGTCTACAAAGAAATGTTTTTGGTAATTCCCCTTACCCGAATTTCTCATCGAATAAATTGCTTCCTTCTGCTTACTTCTTGATGGTCACATGTTGAATAATGTCCTTTCATTTTCTCTCCCACTTTATTTCGGACATCCTTAGTACTTTTGAGTGGTCGCCGCTTTCTTTAGTTTCGACTTAATGCGTAGCGGATTCTTCTGGTCAAGTTTTGTGTTGATGCATATCCCTACCGTGTCACGTGGATTTTTGGAAATCGAAGCGTGGGAATACAACTGTTAGGAAATAAAGTTTATCTTTTTGATATCTTTGAATGTAAGGTTATTTATGGTGTGGTAGTCATGGTAGTCGACATATTTGCAGTTTAATTCCACTGCTCCATGACTTTGTCATTCCTTCAACGATGATCTATATATTTGACACCCGATGGTGTCAGTGCAAGATTCAATATACAGGTGACTTGGTGTTAAGTATTATTTCGAGCGGCATTGGAGATTTAACACCAGATGTGTTAAATCAAATGTGGTTGAATATAACTAGTGTTGGTTATCAACATACCAGTAATATCATGTACAAAAGTAGAGTAGTAGTAGAAGTAGTAGTAGAAGTAGTAGTAGAAGTAGTAGTAGAAGTAGTAGTAGTAGTAGTAGTAGTAGTAGTAGTAGTAGTAGTAGTAGTAGTAGTAGTAGTAGTAGTATAGTCGTCGCAGTAGTATTATTATGTAGTACATATACCACTTTGCATTATTGCTACTAGTTCTACTAAATGTATCACTGTTGCTACCACTAATGACTGCAGCTAGAGGCCTGCTTCCACTTTTCTTATCGAGTGTGCCATAGTCCTTTGCCACCATTGGTCGCTTTTTGCACATTTTATGCGCCAATTCGAGCCATGAATGTGTGAGAGCGGTCTTCCTGTGAAGACGGCGCCGACAGCCGCCCGGTAGTAGTGAGTAGAGGTCCCGATGGTATGAAGCATGTATGTGTATGATTGCTATGTTAAGTTCGTACAGGCGGCATTGATGATGCCGTTTGATGCAGGCGAGCAGCGGTTCAGAGACATAGGGTCGGTGTCGGCATGAGCCAGCTCGAGTTGGTGTAAGAAAACCTGACTTAGAGAGAAAAAAAAGATTATATTGCATAATCGGTTTTATTTGATCAATAAGCCTATTGTACTATTGTGCACCACTTTTCAATCGCATCTGCCAACACGCTAATGATATTCCTCAAACTAGCCTGTATAATTACATTAAGTGTATTTCTAACATCATATGCCGAAGTTTTGCAAATATTTCGTATAGACAGCACTGAGAGAACGTAGAAAAAACGTTTGTTTTTATTTAAAAAATCAATATTGTTATTCATTATTCATATCCTCAGAAATACAGAAATATTCTCAATTTAATTCAAGACCAGCATTTTCCAAAATGGTGGTCTCTCTTACTCTCCCTAGTATTTTGAATTAATGCTATACTCACTCGTCACTACATCATTCCTTAGATGTGCGACGATAGTTTTCATTATGATTGAATCTTACGTCTTGGGATAAAGCCAAAAAGCCAATGCGTCTACCCCACTGAAACATAATGATGATGAACGTGTGAATCTCCACGTGTAATTAGGAATCTTAAGAAAATTCTAACATGATATTATACGCCATATCCACACATTAATATTGATTAACCTACGAGGCAGGTTAACCACATTTAATGTGCATATGTGTATGTTTTCTTTCTGTTTCTTTATCTTCTCTTCATGTAGAAGACAATATTGAGAACAACTCCTTTAATGACATACAAAGCATCAGTTCATCATAACCAATTTTAATGCTCATGTTGCAAAATCGAATACAAATATTCAACGCAAATAACGCTGAAATTGTTTCAATGTCGATATTTCAATCATCCTTCATATCTTATTGTTGTAAATTCTGAGCATGTTTTGTGTATTAATCAACACCACATCGATAGAAGCACGCGTCTCGCCTTGGCAGAGTGGTACTTAGTGCAACCTCGGTAAACCGATTTGGATCAAATTCGTTCGATATGTCATTACAAATCAGCCCACAGATGAATAGGAGCTTTGAGAAAACACCTAGGAGGCGTGTCAGCAATTAAAGTGTAATTTATTCCTAATCTTGCTCCAAACTTTGCTCGGCCCACGCAGCTCCCTGGTGGAAACAGCGATGAGAGATGAGAATGTTTTGAGTGGCGGTCGCAGGGGAATCGCCGCGCGCAGTAATCGCGTCAAGTCAGGCGTACGGCCGAGCTGCAACTCACGGGCAGGGCCGCCGACACTCCTCCCGCAGTGCTCCGCTATCTTTTCCGCCACGGTCATCACTGGGGAATTGAAAGAAAAGACAGACAGAGAGGAGAAAAGGGGGAGGAAAATAGAGCCGAATGTTGAATTCTTTAAATTGTGCAATTGGATTTCGCAATGATTAAGGCAAAATAAGGCTCATGTTGTGAGCACAGCTATATAAACGGCTGTTTTCTGTAGCTGTGTAGTTACCAACGATGTGGAGTTCACAAGTTTAAATCGAACTTCGTAAATGTATTACTCAACAGAAAATGCGATGCGTAATGAATTGTTTGTAGATTTAATACTCCAAGTGGACCAGAAGAGTGGACTGCGATTAACGGTCAACCGGTAACAATGAAAATTGCGAAGTTAAAGAGAGATAAATATATGAAAGGGAGGAAATTTACTCATATTTATGACAATTATTTACTTCACAGTCGTGACCAAGCGTGACCATGTGCTTCCGCAACTTTTGATTTCTGTATTGATAGCTTAATATTGCTTGTCCGAAAACAGTTAAGTTGCAGGAAATCTAAAAACTGTCTCCGCATAACAATCAATTTACGATTATACGCTAAGGAATGCTGATTCATTAGTTTACTCGCTTTGTCTCGCTCATTCGTTAATTCATTGTTCTTCAATAAACTTTTCCCCTTCAAAAAGTTGATTTCTTTACTCTTTCCCACGGATATGGGCTCTTGCTTCTAATTACATTCAGAAGATCCGTTAAAAACTCCGTCTCGATGCTATTTGCATTTGTTCATAATGTACTCTTTCTATGTAATTTTTTTAAAATATTGTAGTTGTATCCGCTTTGTCTGTCTTCTTTTACTTATCTTCCATGTTCGTGAACTTCTTTTTGTTGTCCTTCTTCTTCTAGTAGTTTTTTTTTCTTCTAGTAGTTCTTCTTCCAGTAGTTCTTCTTCTAGTAGTTCTTCTTCTAGTAGTTCTTCTTCTAGTAGTTCTTCCTCTAATAGTTCTTCTTCTAGTAGTTCTTCCTCTAGTAGTTCTTCTTCTAGTAGTTCTTCTTCTAGTAGGTCTTCTTCTTCTAGTTCTTCTTCTAGTAGTTCTTCTTCTAGTTGTTCTTTTTCTAGTATTTCTTCTTCTAGTTGTTCTTCTTCTAGTAGTTCTTCTTCTAGTTGTTCTTCTTCTAGTAGTTCTTCTTCTAGTAGTTCTTCTTCTAGTAGTTCTTCTTCTAGTAGTTGTTCTTCTTCTAGTAGTTGTTCTTCTAGTACTTCTTCTTCTAGTAGTTCTTCCTATACTTCTTCTTCTAGTAGCTTTTCTTCTGGTAGTTCTTCTTCTAGTAGTTCTTCTTCCAGTATTCCTTCTTCTTCTAGTAGTTCTTCTTCTTCTAGTAGTTCTTTTTTCTAGTAGTTCTTCTTCTAGTAGTTCTTCTTCTAGTAGTTCTTCTTCTAGTAGTTTTTCTTCCAGTAGTTTTTCTTCTAGTATTCCTTCTTCTCCCATACACATCTTGTAGGCCCTATCATCTCCATTTTTTTCTCTTTCTTCTTCCTTTTCTTAATTTTATTCTTCTGGACATAAATAAGAACATTTTATGAGACCATTAATTAGAACGTTTTTCTCCTTTTCGGTCGGTATCATCTTACTTCACCTGGTGCTACTCAAAAGCCGAATTACAGGCCTAAACTTATTTTTGCTTTGTAATTTGTATATTTGTTACACTGTGTGATATAACACAGGAAAAAATTGATATCTCTTTTCTATTAAATGATCAGGTAATATTTAATTTCCTTCACATCTATCTGATGCACCACCTAAACCGAATTTCAATTCAATTTTTAATCAACTTGTTTTATGTACAATTGTTTCCAACAAAAGTATAAAAGTACATAATTACAATTAGGATATGCAATAAAGTGTACAATGTATTTATGGAAAATACAAATAGGCCTACTTATGGACGCAAGTGTGTATCTAATATGTTTCACCATCTGTCCGTATGACAAACACCATACTCTATACAACCCAACGTATAAAATCATGTACGTCAAATTTATCATCCCGGCCTTTTGCACTTGTCGGCAGATATCGCGTAGACGGTAGCAAGCTCGTCATATCCGCGAACAGTTTAGGTGGGAAAATTGCTAGTGACAGTAATCATCACAATGGCTGAAATCAAGGCCCGGATGCAATTAACACAAGACTATTGCTTGTAAGTTTCTATTAGTACGCACTGCAATAAACGTTGCCCTTACTTTTGGAATTGACAGTGAATAGGCTACATGAAAACAAACACGCCGTGAAATTGCATTAAATTTAAAGAAGAGTGTGAAGGTCCAAATATTAATTACACATTTTTAAATGAATCAACAAAGTGATACGCGGAGGACTTAAGACTTAAAATAATAGAAATCATGAATCACATAGTAATCCGATCACATATGACATTGAGTAATCAATTTCTTTCAAATTCATTATTGTTATGCTATTTTCAGGAAATTTGTTGGAAATCTTTTCGTAAGTCGCTTAGATTTAACACCTTCTCAGAGATCACTGTTTCTGTCGTCACTATTTATAAAGAAAATATTTATAAAAGAAAAGCATTTTGCAAGATATCATTATTGTATTGCAATAGTTCCTCATATTATCATATTTGATATCACTAAGTTCAAAAGTGAGAAGCAGAAGGGGTTATGATGGGATGGATGGGGGGGGGGGGGGTACGGAATGATGAGACATACATCTCATCTAGAAAACTAAATAAAAATAAATGTCCATCTACAAATATTCCTGGCCCTTTCATTAACACCTCGAGTATATAGTTCGCGCGATTAGCATACCCCTATTTATAAAGTGACACGGTAGCAATTAATCAATTTCCCGCCAACTCGATTCCTTGTCGGAAAAAGAACTTCATTATCCAACCATGGATGTAGGTCTCTTGAATTGAACCACCTGTGCGGCGTTGGATGTCTAATCACATTGCGTAACGGGTGTTAAACGCTCTCAGAGTTGTTAATAGGCATTAACGTGTCTGTCGAGTTCGTTTAGGGATTAAATACTGTTCTAAGGCGAGATGAGAACAGATACCTAATGACAAATACAAATGGACAAACCATGCACAATCTGGAGTGGATCGAATTGTTTATTTATTTTAGTTAATAACATTAGTTTTATACCGGTGGTGGTGATGTTGAAAATGAAACTTAATTCAAACTGCTATTTTGCATAGAACAATACCCATTTTTTATTCTTTTTTTTTCTTCTTTTAACACTGAAAACACAATAATACTTTATGCGGTGGCTGTTGACTGAGGTCCTCGCAACAACAAAATGTTATCTTCGTAAATTTTGTTCAAAGTTTTTCCATCTCGATTAGTTATTACTCACTCTTTAATGATAACGTTACTTTCGATATTGCTGTCTACAAATCAATAAAATCAAATTAGCATGAGCATAAACCGTTAAATTTTAAAATAACTGTATAAATGAAGCATGGTGGAAGAAGTATTGAAGCGGAACTCCCGGCCTTCACTCACGTATCGAAAGTACGCTGTTGGTGGTCACTTAATGTGTCATCTTGAAAGTATTCTTTTTAAATTAGATCACATTAATTTACGAAAGTTCGAAATGACGGGCGAAGAGCTCTTCACGCTCGATCAACATCGAATAGGATAATGAAAAATGGCGCCCTCGGCATCCTATCTGGGTTTAAAGGGGGAGACAAACATCTCACAATGTCTTGGTTATATGATATCTTTGATGTTTCCTGCTGATTATGACATTGAAGGAGGGGCAAGTTCAACTTCCAGCGCATCATCTGAAAGTGAAATGTCACCCATTGGCGGGCTGAGGCAGTGACACATACTCACCCACGATGCAACGATTTAATCTATTCTTCTTTATCTTCTTCTTTATCAAGCGCGGAGATCACGCTGGTTTAGATTTAACAAATATGATTCAGTTTCTTAAAGGAATTTGATTTATCAAAATACATTGTTGGTGTACGGTATCGTATTACTTGGTAAGCCTAATAACATTATTGAAAAAGTACCATGCATGTAAATTTAAATCTGCAGATCATTTCAAATTATATTATGTATTACACGAACCACAGGAATTACAGGAAGCAACATGAACGTACGTCCAGTTTGTGGAATATGCATATATGAATATGACCCAGAATATAAAATAACGTCGTAAGCTTTGAATAGAGTATGTCGAATCAATACTTTGTAGTTTAATGCTCAGCTTCCTTTTCAAATACAAAGTGTAATTTTTAGTGAGCTATGTCATCTTTCATGCTTCCACGTGATTATATCTTATTACGTCTTTCATATCTTTTCATATCAACAATAATCTGATTGTGATGTTCACATAGTCTGCATTTTTTTTTTACTTCATTGTTGACGAACCGTCGAAAATATCAATTTGTAATTTTCAGGCGGAAATAAACCCATTACAATTCACACTGTGGGTAACCATGGTAAAAGTGGACTAAAACTCAAAACGGTTTGTTATCACTCTGCCTTAAAGTAAGCACCCGTATATACGGCGCGAGAAGCTTAGCAGATCTAATAATCAGGTGCGCACCTAGTTCACCTGGGCTGAGAAGGGCGAGCTTTGTCCAATCACGAATGCTCCAAGCCAGGCTCGAACCCAGAATTTCTTGTACTGGTTAGTCAAATGCTCTCACCACTAGGCCACAGTGTTCTCACAGTAATCATGGTAATGCGTCTATGACACACCGTGATTTCTCTCCTGATGGATGTTTACTGAAGATGTGTCCATTCCACCCTTCCAGTTACATGCCTGCAGGAGATTGTGACCCAGTTTTACTAACGACTTGATTAAATCTGCCTGTCTTTGATATACACGCATGGGTACAATCTCAGGCAACAAACCCACGAAAGGTACAACTGGATATGATTTTAATTGCGTCTACTCTTTGATTCTGTAACAATATGCGCTCAAAAAATGTGATGGAGCAGAACGTGATGAGGAATCATACGTGGGAGGCGGAGGATTCATATTATAATTTTCATATCAGGCGCTCTTTATTTTAAGTTATGTTTGAACGGGGCACGATTGGAGGAGAAATTAGGAGGAGCTACTTAAGAAGGGGGTTAGTTGTGCCTTGTCATGGTGGCGTGTTAACTCTGAGCTTAGCCCCCCTTAGTACTGCCCGTGTGATGGTGACCACTATGGAATAAAAGATTAACTATGTCTTGACCCGCACTGATTCACTTCCGCTTCAATAAAAAAAAAATGAAACAATTATAGCAAAAACTTATAAGTGTCCGGAGTCATCGTAAATAACGATGATGTCTCAATAACAGTTGTATGGTCGAGAGCGAGTGTCGTCATTGGGTATGCAGCAAGTGGGATTAAGCAATAAAGTATGCCTATCGCCCATATTATAGACCCTGGAGGTGTCCGTAGTAATGATCACAGGGCATACAGACACATCATCTTTGGTGAACATTCTCTGTTAAATGCAGAAGTTTTAAGAAGATTAAAAAAAACCCATTCCAGTGGTATTGTGAATGTATGTAACAAATCAAGGCAAAACCTCACTATGATATGATATGATACTCATATATAATATATCTGCTAGGGGGAATCGTATGTCAGTTGTAAGTAAATACAATGTAAGATAAAGACAACATGAGAGAACCAGACAGGCAGACAAACAAACGGACAGACATAATCTTTATATACAGATATACAATTAAACATACACTGTATTTAATACTGTTTAGTAGATCTGCTAGAGGTAATCATATTTTTAGTAAAGTTAAGGCTGCTAAAGCAAAAGAGAAAATGAGAGATACAGACAGGCAGACAGTCATAAAGAAATATATATAAACATAAATATATGGAGAGAGAGGGAGAGAGAGAGAGAGAGAGAGAGAGAGAGAGAGAGAGAGAGAGAGAGAGGGGTACTTTGTTCCTCCCAGTAACCCTGCCAAAACGTACAGGAAGAAATGAATAGTTGCATACCACTTCCATTACTATCCGCACTTCCTACCTTCCGTTTCCCCTCTTTCCTGCATATCGGACAGCAAATGTATCCAGCTGGCTTGAACTTTCTCTCGTTTAACTGACGTGTAATTATTTAATCCGTTAATATAATGCATCCGAATTGTTGAGTACGTTTCACTGTAGCGAACTGCAGAAGGGATCCGTTTTTCCCGTGAGTGTGTTTTCATCGAACTGACGCGATTTGCGTCAAAAGTTCGTTGTTATAAGGTTGTGCATTCCGGCTGGTTATTTTACCGGTATGTTCTTTTTCATCTGCGAACAATGACTTGAACCTGCTACTTCCGCCACCACCACTACCTCTGCTGCTGCAATTTCTTCTTCTTCTTCTCCTTCTTCTTCTTCTTCTTCTTCTTCTTCTTCTTCTTCTTCTTCTTCTTCTTCTTCTTCTTCTTCTTCTTCTTCTTCTTCTTCTTCTTCTTCTTCTTCTTCTTCTACTACTACTACTACTACTACTACTACTACTACTACTACTACTACTACTACTACTAATACTACTGCTGATTATGGTAATGATGATGATGATAATAATAATGATAATTCTACTTATAACAATGTTACTACCCATACTACTGTCACTACAATTATTAATGTACTCATAATCATGATTATGACCACTATTAATATTTCTGCTCATCCCTTATTACTGCAAATAAGTAGCACCACTCCTCCTACTACTACAACTACTTCAACTACCACTACTAGTGCTACTACAATACTCCTAATTTATATTCTTAATACGACTACAATGACATACTTCTATTGCTCCTGGTAAGCGGGACCAATGCTGTTAACCGTTTAAAGTAGATATAACGGCAGTGGTGATGGTGGTGGTGATAATGAAGATGATGATGATGATGATAAGAAAATATAAAACCTATAAAGGAAGATGATTTGCAGCAGTGATGACCACATGTTTACTCGGTCTTCATTGCCAAAAGTTAACCATGTCCACGCAGAGCGGATCCCATCATTATAACAGTATAATGTGCTCTGACCTTTCCCCTGCACTCTCAGGTATCCACACAAGAACACAGCTATGTTTAGAAAAGAAAGTAGTTTGAATCATCAACCAACAACTCAATGCGGACAATCCAACTGTACTTGTTGAAAGACTGAAATCAAGACGTGACGAAATAGTTTACATAAGATAAAGCAAGACCAGCTTGGAATGCTAAGTGGATAGCAGTGCAGAGGTAACTAAAGGTTGTGATGTTTACTAAAAACATGTGGTTCAAGTAGGAGTGGATGGGTAACTGGCCGATGTACTGTTCATCACGGAAGATACAAATTAAAGTTTGTTCTCGTTCACACACAAAAAGAATCACAACTTCAGCCCCGGGCGAAATTATTCATACGGTGCCTTCATTGGGGAAATAGATCAGGAATGAAAACAATGGAGGGGGTGGACAAGAAGAAATAGAAAGATAAAAAGGAAGGAGATGAGCAGTAGGATGGGGATAGGATAGTGTATTCATACCAGGTGTGAAGATGGAAGTACATGTCCATCGATAAACATATCCCAAGATCTCAGTGACTCTGGAGTGAAAAGTCAACGGCCTTGAGGACAACGAAGCATTATTCACGCTAGACAATACGATGATTTTAAAGAATGCGTTTGTGTCATTGTAACTCAAAAATATAAGCTTGATTTCATTCCAGGCCACGACTCTATAGGTATATATAGAGATCCATTGTTTAAGTGAAAGTACTAATATTGGATCTTTACCAGATGCCGTATAGGAATTTAATTATTTCCCGCGCGGCTTAATACTTTCTTTAAAAATAAACTTGGTAGTGTTCCCGTAAACCTTCCCTGCCGTAGGTGCTTCACATGGGTCAATGGGCTTTTTACTGCTTTGGTACTGAGAGGGTTAAGAGCAGGTCATACTCATCGGCAAAACCGGGAGAAATGTGGTATTCGGACGGACGTTTCTACTTTTACATTCATCCCCTGCGACATTTTAAATAGTTCAATATCAGTAAATCTCGTAAAATACGGGCGCATAGGGTTTCATTTGAAATAGCATATCGACAAAATGAAATACAACCGCCGTCAATTGTGTACACTGGTAACACTGGTACCGAAGGGCAGTGATAGTGTGATACACAGGTTTACGATATCATATAAACTATATATAATGAAGGCCATATGTCTTCACTGGACTTTCCCAATACATCAGGTCTTAATGTCCGTACAGCGTTATCACTGTTGTAACCGCATAACGGAGCCTTGTCACGCAGTTTCTGAGCTATGGTCATCGCCGATTTAAAATTCAGTCAAAACATTTCAAATGATAAATAATAAGATGAAATGTCAGTCATTTTTATTTAACAAGATATATATACACTTTTTTTTACTTAGATACGACGTTCATTACAGTACACCTTTTCTTCTAACGAAACCAACATGACTCATTATTTGTTCTAGTCTGTTAGTTTGTTACATTTTGTAGTTATCTGTTATGTATGTCATATGTGATTTATCTATATGTATGTAAATTATTGTATTTTTATTTGTAAACTGAATGCCATAAGTCTACGGACTTTCTTTTTCAGTATGCTTTTTATCAATAAACCAAATTGAATCTATGAAGCTTGCATCATTTTGTCTGGCAAGAGATGGCTTAACTCTTTGTGTGCCAGATTATAAGCTGCTCTAAGGAGTGTTACATAGTACTTGTGTTATGATAGATCAATAGCGCATTAAGAGTTAAGGATCACGAAGTAGCTATATCGATATTCGTATACACAGTCTATCATGAGCACACAAAATTCTATGGAGGAACTTTCGCAGAAATAATAATTTAATCGTTATTTTTATGTCGTTTTCTCGCACATTATAATGTAAATCAGATGAAGAAATCTTGGAGAAAAATCAAGATCTTAACGTATCAATTCCTTTTTTTTAAGGAGATGTTGCCTATACGTTATCATTTCTTATCTCCTTCAATTGGCTTAGACACCGATGTGTTAGAAAAAAAAAGGCGATGCGTAGCATCCTGTATCAAAATTGGAATAAAACAAACAATGCCCTCCTACTGTTAAGATGTAAGAGATAAGATGCATCGCTTTAATAAAAACCTTTCTTATGGAGTCATAGAAGATGTAGTCTGCATTCCTGGAGAGGAAATGTAGGCATCGTTTTACACGGGCCAGCTCACGCGAGGGGGAGATGAGATTAAAACGGTGCGAGGAATGAAATCATCTTGGCTAGAGGATGAAGCAAGCAGTGATTAATGGACACACTGTCTCCGATCTCAAGTTCGGGAGGGATCAAGAAATAGATCGGTTTAATGCGCGATGGCCTTCATACTCTATATTAGAGTAACTTTGCTGTGATATACTATCGTTAAGAATCAACTCGCCACACTCACCATCATTGTCGCTGTCCTCTTCTTCTTCATTCTCCACCTCATGAAGTTCATTTTCATCTTCATCATTCTCACATTTTGATCAACAGCACCATCATCGTTAATATTACATTTTATCACTTCTATCACATCATCATTACCACCATTATTTCCATCAGAACTATCATCGTCACGTTAACTGTTTGTGTACCATGTGTGCCAAAAGTAACATACATACAGTACATCCCATGCAGCAGCAGTTTATCTGGCACTCAGAAAGTTAAGATCAAATCATTCACCAATACAAGTCAAGTCAGGCAGGGATGAATTCGTCATTCGTCATCATCGTTACTACCACCGCCATCATGACCATTAGGACCATTATCACCATTACCAACATCACTATAATCTTTACTCTCTTCTTCACCACCATTATAACCATTTTCAAAATCACTGTCATAATCGCTATGATCGCTATCGTCATCATCACTATTGCTATAACCATCATCACCAAAAAAAAAAATCCGTATTATCCATATAATCACATAGTCTACACCGTCATCAACAACGTCGTTGTCAACATCATTGTCATCATCATCATCATCATCATCATCATCATCATCAGGGTGATCATCTTCATTACACTCACCATTGATTGTTTATTTTGTTATTATTGATTTGATATGATTATGTTTCTTCAGAACCATGAAAAAACTTTAAAAATTAATTAAAAAATAAATATTATTATATGTATCTTTAACATTCTGGGATACCATCGAATAGAATAAATCAACATTGGTTCACATCATGGAAAATGATGGATTAAAGTATTTATCTAGTAAAGTTCGGTGAGCTTGCTACAGGCTTTTTGCTGAAGCTGAACAGTCATGTTCTTTACTGACGAAACTCAGAAATGTATCCTATAAAATCAGTTCTGCGAGGTCATGAACACATGAAACACCGTCTACTTTGATCAATATCAAAGTAAATTAGTAACAGATACTCTCATGATAACATACATTTGTTTGCTTATCTTGTCTGAAATTCTGAAATAAACAATTAGTCGAGCATGGTCACCCTGGCTATACGAATTAACTGTACGTCATCCTATCTTACATTATTCAAGAGCTTAAAGAAACGCCTCGGAAACATAAAATAAATATCATATTCCTTCGATTTCAACGCATGATTACGCTTCCCACTATAATAATGTGAATCTTTGGAAAGTGACAATGTAGTGTCGATTTAGGGGTATCGACATCCGGGGGCATGGCTCTCGCTTGCCTTACCCTCCGCCGAGCCTGGCCCGCTGGGATCGTCGCGTGTTCGCCTGGGCCTCCGCACACACGCGGGGGAGAGGGTGGGGCAGGGCATAACCGTTATGAATCAGCCGAACAATTCGCACTTATAACACCCCCAATATTCCATGACGCTGAAAGTTAACAAGAGCCTAATTTTGCAAAGTCACCATTGTTTTATGGTTGTATGCACGCTATTAACAAGCGGCTCTGACTAAGAAACATAAGCCTTGCCCTTATATTGTCGATCATACGTCCACGCGCTAGCTTGCATTAACATCTATGATGGTGCTTCTGTACTAAAAATCCTGTTCCTTGTTTGCGTCATCATCATGATCAAGATCACGTGACGTCGATTTCAGGCAAGTAAGTAATTATTTTGATACATTTCCTGTAGCCTTTTTGAGTATGTTATCATTAATTTCATGCATCGAAGTTGCATACGTTAGAGCATAACGCAACATGTTAATCATTGTTGAACGTTGTCACATCGAGATTACATGTATTTATGCAATTTAGAATACAAGTGCGTCCGGCGTACGTATCAGTTACAATTCTTTGTCTGATAAAATCATCGTCTTACCTTTCCCCTCTCAGTCTGTTACCGAAACATAAGAACGTATCAAATCAAATCAATTTTAAGATATTTTCTTACTAGCGAAAAGCTCTAAATCATTTCGCTGCAGCTCTTTATGAATGGCAATGTGCGTTCATTTCTGAGCCATGACGTGTTCTCTGTTCCATTTAACAATCTCATCTAGCGCCGGGCACATTAATTCATCCGACTATCTCACATCTCTCGGCTAGCTATCCACCGCAAAGGGCAAGTACTTTTTGGCAATGGGCATAATTCAAACCAGTTTTACGCGGGGACTGAGATAGAGATAGCCTTCGTTAATTTTCCGCAACTGACCCGGAGATAATTTCTGTCGTCGTTCATAAATTGTTTCAAAAAGAAATCTTAACAAAAGCCCCAGAGCTCTAAACCACAACGGTCCGAAGACGAGGGTTGCGTCCCGAGTTTCCCCTTGCTTCGGTGAAGGGGTATTCCTTGGGGAGCGTCACTCAGCCATGTTTACATCATTTTAAGAGAAGGGAGGGAAGCTTTTTCGAAGACAACTTTGATTGCCGAGAAGGCCGTCACCTGTTTGAGGATGATCGATAGAAGCCAGAGAACTAGAACAAAGCCAGAGCATGGGGGAGATGGGAGGGGTGGATGAGAGAGAGAGAGGGAGAGGGAGGGAGGGGGGGGGGGAGAGAGAGAGAGAGGGGGGGGAGGGAGGCAGAGAGAGAGAGAGAGAGAGAGAGAGACAGGGAGGAAGCGAGAGAGACCTATAATTAAAAGAGTTGATGTTTATAATTATGCCTTCTGAATCACTGGGCTAGATGATGAATGTAGTTGACCCCCCCCCCCCCCTCCCCACCTTTCACCCTTCCCATCTCCTTCCTTCTCCTTTCTCGCTGTCTCAATTCCGTAAAAATAAGCATGGTTCTTTGTAATGTAGACTTACGCAAAGTAAATATGAGAATGATTGTTCTTATGTAGGTTAATACTTTACACTCACTGGCTTTGCACGAATATCATAAGTTCATATTGGATACGGTATCAGTAACATAACACTCGTGACAGTTGCGCTAATAGATATGTAACTCCGTCAAGTTTCATGGTTAGTTGTTCACGTTAATCAACAAACAACGTCGTCAGGCTGAATTCTCTGTAACGGATGAAGTACATGTTAGTCTTTCTTGGAGCACAAAAACTGCGAATCATCCTGTCTTGATATTGATGAAGACCAGTGCCGAAGAGGGTGACGTGTTTAGTAGCGCCCGGGGTTACTCGTGCTTGTCACAAGAAACTCACGGAATCTCAAAATAGTTGTCGAATTGGGAATTATTCTTCGCATGGCTAACGTGGGTACGTCAGACTTTTCGTCCGACTGAAACCGCATTTAACGGTGATATGACATGAGGACATTTTGTCTTGTTGATTAGCTCGGGTAGTTGTACACCTTTCCGGACAACTCATACTACATGCCCCATCCGGGAACTTGAGGACAATGTGCACGTGGTCGTGACGATAACTTAATCGAATCATGAAACTTTTTGGAAATGATGGATGTACAAGGGAGGGTTTGAACATATACAGGAAGAGAATAACATGCCAAGAAATTAATTTTGTTTGTCAACACATGTATAGTTCTCATGAATGTATCATCTTGGTCGTATAACCAAAAGAAAATCAGCCATTTCCAAAAATCATATCTTAACAATTGTTTTATAGTGTTTGGGGAATAACTTCTGTTGTGAAGATGGTATTTCCCTTTTATGGACAAAAACATATAAAGTTGTATAAATTTCGGTATGTAGAAGAAAATACAGTTGAAGAACTCCACTGTGAATATGTACGGACGGAAACTTACTTCAACTGTTAAAAGTGTCATTACAATGATCGTTAGATTTCAAATTGAATTATTAAATAGTTCTTGTTATCATAGTCTAATATCCACAGAGCGTTGAAATGGGAAACTTTATTATAAACATTAATTAACGCGATTCAATCAGATTATTGTATATGCCTAGTTTTTGTGATCTCTTGTGCTTAAAGACGCAACTGTGATATTTTACTTCATTTGTCTTTATAACAGGTACGAAGCCTGGCAGATTACCCACAAAGAAGTGTGTTTATCAACATTATTTTATTCCTAGGTCATATTTTCCAAACTAGTTTTCTATGATGATACAAGTAATTGACTACATTTCATAATGTCTGCAATGATAGACACAATGCTTAAGCGTAGGGATGTTTAAAAATAAATGTAAAAATGATAAAAGACGAACGAAATGGGTGAATGGATCCTTATATGAATGAACGAGTACATGCCTCTATGGATAATTGATTGGATGAATAAAGGAAATAAAGTGGAATAAAGTGAAATAAAGGAAGAACTTTAAATACATGAACAAACGAGTGAAGGATCAAATACAAAAATGTACAAAATATGAGTGAGTAAATTGACGTTTGACTAAGTGAAGGAATGAGAGAATGAAAACATGTATGAAAAACACAACAAATGTATGAGAGGGTGAATGAATAAGGCAATAGATGAATGAGTGAGTGAATAAAACAAAGATGAATGAGTGAATGAATAAAAATGACAATAGATGAATGAGTGAGTGATATATGAACGTCAGATTGAATGCATTTTTTATCATTTATGATGGGGCGGGGCGGGGTCCATTTTTCAACGCGTGAATGGAGAAATGGGAAAATAACTTGGTAGACATGGATTAATGACTCAATGGATGAGGAAGTAAAGGATTGTTGAACGCATGAATGAAAGTGTGAAAATACGTATGAACAAACGAATGTGCATGTATAGGATTGTAAAGTTTTGTGAAGGATATAGTAAAATGTATGGTTGGATGAGTTTGTAAGTACAGGGATTGGTGAACGGATAAATGAATGTATGAGTGACTGCTCGATGAATGAATGAGCTAGTTCGTGATTGAGTGAATGTATGAGCACACTTATTCAAAGAGGCAATAGTTTAATAAATGAATGAACACACGAAAAAATGGAAGGATAAATTAGTGCATAGAATTATAAACATGATAAAATCATGAATGGTATAATCGATGAATAGCTAACAATATTAGTAAGTAGGTAGAGAATAAATGACTGAATAAATACATGGGTGAGCGTGCAATGGAACCGTGATTGTTTAAGGCTTGAATAAGCAATTTGATAAACGAATAACTTGATTAAAATATCAATATTTATAGATAAAAACTAAAACTACACATCCTCGTGATATTGCCCATTGGTAGAAATTGAAACCAAGAACTTGTGCTGTCAGGAAAGATTCCCGTCCACAGGCAAGATCGTGATCAGGAAATGAAGTGAGCTGGGTGATATCCTTTCACCAATCAATCTTTTTTTTACTTCCAGATTGTCTGCTTTGTATACTAATACCGCTATCTCGAGGTGAAAGTTGTTCATCTGCCTTCTTGTCCCTTTTACTATCTAGCAGCAGAAAGTTCTGTGGTCGGTTTGAACTAGAATGGACGGGTCCTTCGAGGCACTGGGTTTGAGGATGTTTGGATGTTGCAACCGTGTTGTTATTCGTTGAGCCAGGTACCGATGTTTGGACAAACGATCTGAAAGCGAGGTCTCAGACTCGGGATCTATTTTCGATCAAAAGGGCAAGCCGTAATCTTGTTTGGATTGGCGTCGGGGGAATTCCTGGCGGGACTTTGACAAGAAAAGGTGAGAGTCTATAACCAACGTTTTCTGCGCCCCTTTTGTTCTTTCTTTGTTTGAGCCAAGTCTGTCCAGAGATAATTAATGTCAAAAAAGAGACGACAGATTGAGGACACGATATTAAAGTTGACAGCAGTGGGGATATTTAGTGTGAGGAGCTGATCCTGTGTCGTCTGTGTGTATATGCTGACGAATCATACCATGGTTGTGACTTTTCCTTAGACAAACTCAACTTACTATCTCTACTATTCCTTCTACTAATGGGACAATGGTCTTCATAGACTAGGGTCTTTGTAGACACGTTTGACTGTACTACTACTATTACTTCTAGTATTCTACTATCATGTGAGTACACCTTCTCCAACTACTACTACTACTATAACTACTACTACTACTACTACTACTACTACTACTACTACTACTACTACTACTACTACCACCACCACCACCACCACCACTTCCAGTCCTACTACAACTACTACTATACTTTTAAGCAACTTCTTATAGTTCTACTATTACTACCGTGGCTACTGTCACTATCATACCTTTAACATGGCTAAGACTTATACAGCATACATTTTATTTCTTAACAATTCTCTCCGCCACCTCATTAATAAAAAAATAACAAACATCGGCTTTAATTTCACGTTGAATTCTTGTTGAAGCGTGATATTATCAACATGATGAATTTATCAAGAAAACTTCACCAGTGCCTAAATATGTGTTACTATGATTAAACGTAAAGACAACCTTAATCGTTTTTTAAGGAATTGTAGAAAAAAGAAGTTATATATTATTGAACTACAAACGTAGACGTAGACAAGATAAGACACGTTTGGAATAAAGAACTTCAAGGAATGGTAAAGGATTTATCCAAGCACACTGAATTCACGTCGCCCCGTCATATTTTGCTCTGGTTTCCCCTTCTATCTCTCTCTCTCTCTCTCTCTCTCTCTCTCTCTCTCTCTCTCTCTCTCTCCCTCCCTATCCTCCAACCCTCTCTCTCTCTCTCTCTCTCTCTCTCTCTCTCTCTCTCTCTCTCTCAGAGGGAAAGGGGTATACGTCACATTTCTTCTTCAGACAGGGATAATACGATTATGAAAGCATATGGTCGGTGCGTTTCATACGTAAACAAGAATAGTTTTTCAGTTTTCCTGAAAATGTTCGTGAAGCTATCACTATGAGATTTCATATACATTATTGTAAGGGTATACTGCTAATTTCTGCCGAATTTCATAACTTTTGCGAATGGGACACACTGTCTTTAATATTTGATTTCATGATACGTTTGAAATGAAATACGAAAGCAATATGAATGTCTCACAAAGAATGTAAGTCGCTAGGCAGTTAGTAACAGCACAAGTGTGCCATACTCTCAGTTGTTTTTATTTTATTTGCTTAACCCTGTTTTGTAAATAACCTTTAAATTATGGTTCTTTATATCCTTTTTGGGATCATGCGAAATTCTTGATGTATTACCATATTTATGATAACCTCAAAGAGGACTTTGGGGAGATTGAGTGTGGGGCCTTATCTAAAAAAAGGTCGCATCTGGACCTAGACATAGTTTCATCCTGTTTCACCCCCTCTCCCCTCCCCCTACCCCCTCTTACACACACTCACACACAAACACACACACACATACACACACACACACACACACACACACACACACACACACACACACACACACACACACACACACACCATTCCACCCCTCAAAGTATGACTTTAAGAAGATGCACTATAGGCCTAAGGCCAGCGCGTTACTTTTGAGGTCATATTGAAGCGATGCTAAATTTAGAAAATCAGTTGCAAATTTTCCTCATTTAAGAAGTTCTAGAAAGATACACACGATATATGGAAAACACCTGCGTCTTGTGTAATGTACTTTTAAAGTTCGTGGCAGACGGGGCTTTAGTTGGAATCAAATTGATTTTTTTGCCTCGTCACGTTGAACTCTCCGCCTGTCATCGTTGAGCTCTACGCGCTGGATGCGCACGTGGATTTAACTAAGCCCAATCGGAACACACAATGAGCGCTTCTCGTGTCGCGAGCAGCTAAGTAAGATGGCGGACGACGAGAGGGGCAGAATGTCGAGTTCGAATTACGAAGGAGGTAGCAGAGTTTCAGCAGCCCCCCCCCCTCCCATCACGCACACATACACGTATTCATACACACACATACACGCACACATACACACACACATACACGCACACATACACAGGGACACACTCTCCCCTTCTCCTCTTGGTTTGTTGTCTAGTCCTCCTGATCCTATCAGAGCTGGTGATAATGAGAGATGAATATGGCGTCGTGCTGGACCCTTTTGAGTTTGTTCGATCTCTTCAGGCCACGCTTGATGTGAGCAGTACCCTAACGATGGGATGATTTGTAAGTCATTCAGCACTCCTAGGGGAATTCGACAAATGCATCACACTAAATGGTCCTCATCTTGTAGATCATCGTTCTTCTTTCTCCGAGTAAACTCTTGCAGAGAGGTCACATCCCCTTGCCACTTTGTTTTGCGGTATCAGCTCCTTGAGGTCTGAAGAAACGAAGCTCAAGTCACGGAGATGAGTCACTTCATTAACACAATTACCGCGCAACTCACAGGCTCGGCCGTATCGTTTGGGGTCCCTACTTCTCACCACCTCTTGGGGATTGGCGGTAGTCCCGAGGGAAAGGCAGCGGTCCTGGGTTGAGGCCAGCGATGGCTCAAGTTCAGAGTTGGGAACGGTATGCCAATGTTTACGTGATATTTGCAAATGGGTAGTGAAAGGAGAGAAGAGGAGGAGTGGGGGGGGGGGGGGGTGCGTAGACGAATTTAAAGAAGTAAGGGGGATAGCAAGAGGAGGTGAAAGAGTAAGGGGTGTGGATAACATGATGAGTATGAGTGACAACAAGGGAAGGAGGAGGAGGAGAAGGAAGAGGAGGAGGAGGAGGAGGAGGAGGAGGAGGAGGAGGAGGAGGAGGAAGAAGAGAAGGAGGAGGAGGAGAAGGAGGAGGAGGAGATGGGGCAGGAGGAGGAAGATTAAATGGAAGACAGATAAGTAAGATCAAGGTGCAGGTGAAGGAGAGAAGATGGGGAGAGGAGAGGGCATGTATAGAAAAGGCATGGTTAAGTGAGAAGGCGGAGCAGGTACGGGATGAGATGAGGACAGTGAAGGCAATGAAAGGAAGCTCTTCGTAGGAAGAAATGGGCGAAATTAAGAGAAATAATATGAGGTAATGATAAGGATACAATTATAAAGACGAAGGAGTAGTATATTTCACCAAGATGGACAGAATCAAAATGATAGCCAAAAGGAAACAAATTAACGAGATAATCCAGAAGTACAAGACGAAAAGTATATGAACACGAAGCAAATAACAAAGTAGAGAAGAGAACTCATGTTGCAAATAAATGGAACACCGATGACGTATGAACTTCAGAACAGTTTGGCTACGTCTTTGGCCCCGGGGCTGTAAGGCTGTCGAACTGGCTCTGCCGCGGACCCAGATAAAACTATACTACAGTGCTTAGCTCACTCGGCCCGTTTAATTCAAGGCCATGACCAAGTTGATTTGGGTGGCTACTTTTGACTCGAGACTGCATGTGGCAGTTACTTAGCGGTCCACTCGGGAGTCTCCCCGCGCGTGACGCTTGTCGATGACCAACAAACACGACCTGTTGCCAACTCAGGCATTACGGCTGATGGGATCTGAATAGCTTTGATTTTTTCATTCGACATCCAAGACTTCCAAACAGCCCTGTTTGATACAAAACTCATAACTAATCAAAATTCAAAGTGTCACAGATGCAGGCACAAGACTGATAAAAGCAAATTTAATGGACTATACATGGTTGTTGAAGTCCATCATTTACTCTATTCTTAGTCGGCAATGCAGGTAGTGTGTAGGGCACGCCATGAGATATCTTCTTCATTCCTTTCTGCATTCCCGGTAGGCTCTGCCCTCCATTTAACGTCTTATCCGTAGGACGAGGGAACAATGATCACGATGTGGTGGATGATGATGAAGAGAAAGAAGAAAAATAAGTAAGATGGTAATGATGAAAGAGAATGTGTTAACGTGGAGATCGTGATAATGATGAATATGTTGAGGCAGGTATGGTACCTAGACTATTATGAATAATATCCATAATGATGAGTCTAATACAATTTTATAAAGGAAGCTATATCATGCCACAATGACGATACAGTGTTCATTAATCATAGCATACAAAGCTGTGGGTATTTTGCATGCACAAGTAGTACGATACAGAAATAACTACGAATCACTGGAATGTGTGTCTTAAATGTTCAGTTTTCTTGCGTTCAAATCTCCACCATATAAGGTTATGGCTGCTTTAATCAAACACTGATAGCTGCTTATAGGAAACGGGATGAAAGTCAGTCCAGCTGTGCAATGAACACCATACGTCAGTCAATCGTGCTGAAGTATCGCATCATATCAAGGAATATAAAACTCATGAGATTCCAATAACTTCATGAAGTAGGCCGCTCAGGAAATGCGGTTGCATGGCACGTATTCTACAGTTATAAGTCATTGAATAACTGTGTTGAATTCATTTCCAGAAGCTACAATGTGACGGAGTTTACATCCATGAATAATTATGATCTCCGTGGTGAAATATCACTGTTCACAGATAATTTTCTCATTTCAATCTTAAACGTAGCTAGGCGGATTCAGGAGGAATATTCGATATGTTTTACTTATAAGTGAAAATCATACTAACGGCAATCCATTTTACATGTATTAGTGAAAATGTGTCATCTGTGTTTGATACATCAATGTATAAAACAGGAAAGTTAATATTATAATGTATACTTATGATTAATCAGTGATGGAAATCTTAATAGCGTCACAACCTCATATATGAAAATCTCTGAGCATTTCGCCAGACTGAAAAGACGATCCTGGATATGCAAACCTTAATATGACTTGGAAATAACGCTTTTTAACGCTTCATTTGTCATATTTTTTGTTTAACACATACCTTCATAACATATATTCAGCCATCCATTTGACATATATGTTTATTCGCAAACACTTATCTGAAAATCTCTGATCGTAACTTTTGATAAAAAAAAAGCAAAGTGGTGGTATGCCAGGAAAGTTCTCACGTTATTTGGTCTCACGAGTGTTTCGTTATTAAAGGATGGTTGGTGGGTGGGTTGGTAGAATGACACATTAGCAGTCGCCTTGAATCACACCATTTCGTGTAACTCTCGAATCAAACTTAATAAGCATCAAATTGCTAACAGGGTTAAGGACAGATAAAAGTCATGTTAGCTCAAGAGACAAGAACAAGGCGCATCATCATGATCATGGGGATGGGTGGGATGAATAGACGGAAATGAATTATTCAAGTTGTTTAATAAGATATTGGGCATGAAGTCTTGCTCGAAAGGGGTACCCAGAAGATTGGCCGTGTCATTTAATTGAAGAAGGATGAGTGATATAGACTTCTAAATCATATGTTGGGCCGTCTTTTGTGGCAATGCGTGACCGCATGTCGCTTGAACTTTACGATTAATCGCAATCATTCGTTGTAAATGTCGCGTTAGGCAAATAGGTTGATCTCTAAGAAATCCTCGGAGGTGACGGAATTATGAATCATTATGAATCAATATCAGATGTCAAGCGGTGTTCAATGTTCGTATGTTGTTATCGATGGTATTCAACGAAATACAGAAGGAATAAGGGATTAACTTGTGCATTTTATTTGAAGGGAATGTACGGTAATGCGATGGGCGCCATCTTTAAGGAAGAAACCGTTCTGCCGTGACCATGGATTCCGTTCTCGTCTAAGTTGAGGGTCGCAGAATTCTTAAAAAAGAATTGATTTGTCTAAAGGCCACCGTAGACGACACAATCCAATCAGTCGTATGACTCTGCTATTGGCTGAATCGCAGGACCCGGTCATAGCATTTGTGCAAGAATATGACGTCATATCTCCAGGCGTAGGTCTTTACGACTGCAAAATCGTGTGGTGTGCGGTGGCCGTA
Organism: Arbacia lixula; assembly: GCA_963669155.1. NCBI lineage: Eukaryota > Metazoa > Echinodermata > Echinoidea > Arbacioida > Arbaciidae > Arbacia > Arbacia lixula. Next base: position 16,841,839 of record OZ022576.1, on the reverse strand, counting down.
AAATCCTGGAATCAAACGAGAACAGGACCGTGGTCCTTGACAATAGGTGTCATTATCCTACCACGGCTTTGCGTTGCCTTTAATTAAATTGCATCATGCCAAATATAAAAGTGGATTTTGACTTTAATTCATCCATTTAAAGGTACGTGATTTGTATTTTGTAATCAGGTTGCCACGTGTAAATTCGATGATGTAATAGCTTGCTTTGCAACTTTAATATGTCGCTGTATTCATTGAATAAAAAAACAACTGCACTCCTTAGGATTAATTAGATTATATTAATTGAACAGGATTGTCTTTCTACTCTCTTTTGTCTTCTCAATGTACACTGTTAGAAATTTTCTCAGTAAAAATACAGAAAAGTGCTTTGCAGCAGAGTCTCGAGAACTCCTGTAAGTTTACAGCATAATTCTTATCACAATTTACTACTTATCTGTTTTTAACAGACAATCTGTGTGTGATAAATACAAATTTCTTCTTTAAAAAAAAAGAATCTCGAGAACTCCTGTACTTTTACTGCATAATTCTTATCGCAATTCACTACTCATCTGTTTTATATAAGCCAATCTGTGTGTGATTAATACAATTTCTTTTTTAAAAACACAAAAGTATACTTACAGAAGTCTAGAGAACTTATGTAATTTTACTGCATGATTCTTATCGCAATGTACAACTTTACTGTTTTATAACAGACATCTGTGTGTGATAAATACAATAAATAGAAGACCAGTAGAATCAAAATGTTAATCCAACGTTAAAAATATTGATCTAAATTTATCTTAGGATCATCCGAATCATGGCATATTCCTAAATTGTCTAACTTAATCCTATTCTATCCTATACTTATTCCTATCCTATCCTATTCCTATCCTATTTCCTACGCTTATCTTCACACACTTTCATATATATAGTAGTACGGTTATAAGGTTCATAAGATATTGGTTAGTGCAACTTACATAAGAAGATCATTTTTGATTGCTGTTATCATTATTGCCTTCAACTAAGGAGGTGACATTCACTATTTTATGTTTAAACTTCAAATCATGTATTGGTATATATACTTTAATATTCCTTTTATCTGGTTATGTGGAAGTTATCTATTTAAAAGTACAAAAGTGTGACACGTGAATGCTCATGAATATTCATGAGGTCTCACTGGTTCCTATTGGTTTCTATTGGTTTCTATTGGTTTCTACTGGATTTCACTGGTCTGTAATGGTTTCTACTGGTTTGACTTTGTATTTTTCACACTCCTTTTCAAACCATTAGATCTCTGGTTTCTATTGGTTTCTACTGGTTGGACTTTTAATTTTTCACACTCCTTTTCAAACCATTAGATCTCACTGGTTTCTATTGGCTTCTACTGGTCTTCAATACCAGTAGATTTCACTGGTCTCTAATGGTTTCTACTGGTTTCTACTGGTTTGATTTTGCAGCTCCTCAGACCAGTAGACTCTACTGGTTTATGAAAAACCAGTAGAAACCAGTAAACGCTCTCTACTGGTTTTTACTGGTTTCTATGGGAATTTCGACCTGGGTTAGAATTATTCTTTAAAATTACAGATGGTCTGCGGCAACAAAGATTCACAAAACAATTTTGTAAGAAAACAGATCTTTCGTTAAAAATGAGGATTATACTTTATTTCAAGAAGCACTCTGTGAACTTACAGAAAATCGTATACATGGGGTCTGTAAGCATAACAATTTTCTGCATAATAACTTTTCTTCTTTTTATTTATAGTAAAATAAATGAAAAATTATGTTGGAAACCAGTTATTTCGTTTCTTTTAGAATTATTATTTAAAATATAGATGGTTTGCGTCTACAATGATTCAAAAAATTATTGTGTAAGAAAACAGATCTTTCCTTTAAAAGTGATGATTACTTTATTTCGCGAAGCACTCTGTTAAATTACTGAAAATCGGTGCATTGGGTCTGTAAGCAAAAACATTTCCTGTAAAGAAAACTTTTCTTCTTTTCATTTCGAGTAAAATAAATGATAAATTCTGTTGAAAAATAGTTATTTCATTTCTTTTAGAATTATTCTTTAGAATTAAAGATGGTCTGCGGCAACAATGATTCACAAAACAATTTTGTAAGAAAACAGATCTTTCCTTAAAAATGAGGATTACTTTATTTCACGAACTACTCTGTGAAATTACAAAAAATCAGTACATGGGGTCTGTAAGCATAACAATTTTCTGCAAAATGACTTTTCTTCTTTTTATTTAAAGTAAAATAAATGAAAGATCCTGTTGAAAACCAGTTATTTCGTTCCCTTTAGAATTATTCTTTAAAATTACAGATGATCTGCGGCAACAATGATTCACAAAACAATTTTGTAAGAAAACAGATCTTTCCTTAAAATAAGAGGATTACTTTATTTCACGAAGCAAACAGTGAAATTACAGAAAATCGGTACGTGGGGTCTGTAAGCATAACAAGTTCCTGTAAAAAAAAAATTATTCTTCTCTTTCAGAGATCTGTACTGTTAAATTAAAGGAAATTTCCAGTTACAACAATTTACAGAATGATTCTGTATTTTTTTTCCTGTAAAATCTACTGTTTTTTTTAACAGTGTATAGCTAGATTCTTCTTCGGTATGTTCGGGACCCGTGAATGGAAGCGACGGCGAAAGTTTGAAAAATGTATGGACGCACAAGGAGAACCCAGTTACATTGTATTCTTCTGGCTATTTCAGCTTTAAAAGATCTTAACATGTCGTGATAACGAGTTTAGACAGGTCGCACGCAAACTGTCAGAGACGAAAATATGGACAAACGAGATTTGCTTCTGTGAGAAGTGTAACGGTAATGTTGAAGCCACTGGATGGCTCCCGCTACGCAAGTAAGTGACAGTCGAAGTCATTTTCTCCTTTCCAAAATGTCTTTTTTTCACCAAGCGAAACATTAGAGGAGCGTATTACCAGAGGAAGATGGTAATTTAGGCGCGCAAACACAGTGGAAACGACCAATAATACAAGTGCATAGAGACCGCGGAAGCCCACTACACCTTCTCTGTTCGACCCACTTCGGGAGAGGGGCCTATAAAACCGTCTGCGCTCTGCCCCCTCCTTAGATTCTGATTTGCTGAGGGATGATATGTAAATGACGTGTAGCGGAGGTCGATTTGCATAAACTTGGATAGGGTTGCTTGCGGAGCGGTGAAGAGGAAGGAGAGAAGTTGCGCATGTATGCATGCATGGCTGAGGCAGCTAGCTATGATGCGCTGCTGCCGAGGCGAAGGGTTTTACCCGCGCGCCCGGGCAGCGGGGCTTCATTTCGAGCGCGTGTTCGGCACACGTTCAGACGCCAAGCACGAGCCATGGAGTGGTGCTACCGTCAAGCAGGCTACTACCCCCCGCACTGCCAGCCGGGGTATAAGCCGACCCCTGGCTGCTACAAGCCCTCACCGCCGCAGCAGCAGCAGGCCTACACGAAACCGTGTCCGCCCGCGAACTCGAGCGTTCCTTACAAACCCAATATGCCACCACCGCCGCCGTCGTCATGCGGGATGGTGAGCGGACATCCGAACTCGACGTCGACTCAGCATCATCCTCATCAACATCCCCAGCATCATCGACATCATCATCCTCAGCATATGGCGCCTGGGAAGAGCATCCCGTCCCGATCGGGGTATTGTGAGCTGAGGAAGATGCCGTACCACCCCTACAGATACTACCCCCAGTACGCCAAGGTAAGACATCTTCTCCTGTCTTCCCCGCCTCCTTTCACATCCCTTTCCTCCCTCGTGTCATCTATTCTCCTCACCTTTCTCTTTTCCCACCTGTTCCTCCAAGTGGCGAAGCACTGAGAATATAATAAAGCGAACTTTTCAATAAGACCTTGTAAATCGAGAAAGGAAGTATGTTATGCTGGTGGGCTCATCATAATGTATGAAATAGGAACGTTAATGGATAATTATCATCAATCAATGATGTCAAGTCTCCATCGTGAGTAGTAAAACAATAATAATCATTCAGAGCATAAATGTTATACGTGCTTTAGTTTGTAATTCTTAAGCGTTTCTCTTAAAAAGGCATCTACAGTACATGATCAAGGTGACGAAAGTTGTAAAAATGTCAGATTACGATTCAGAACTTTATGTGTATATGTTGATGTAGCGGAAATGTCATCTTAAATGCTCATCTGGGATATTCGCCCTCTCTTCAGAAATTTTATTATCTCTTTCAACTACCTGCATATTTTTACATCACGTATTTCTTTCATCGACCAACAAATACTGAGAGTGACAAAATGGACACCTTGCGTCGCTTTGGAACGGACTCTGCCCCATCCACGAAAAAATGGAATAACCAGGATATATAATTGCCATCGTCGTGATCATCCACAGCAGCAGCTGAACACGACATCAGAGCGTATTGCCTTGCACGCCCTCCCCACCGGCCCACCTTCGCGCCGAAGAAAGGGGTATCGGAACGAGGCATGACACGTATGGACTGTGTGTACGTTTCTACTGCAATGTGATGGACGTTTCTGCGTCGAGAATTTTGGATGTTGCCAGCATTTTTATATGCATTAACTGTTCATGTGCCAGATGAAACTGCTGCTCTTTGGGAATTGTGTGTATTCACTGTGAAAAAGTCACATGCGGCACACAAAGAGTTAAAAGGAAAATAAAAAGCAAACTGAAGCTTTGTTTCCTGGACTGTGGATCATTCGTGAGGGATGGGGTTGGGATGGCTTATAAAGAATCCGCCATCCTTCGGCAAATAAGGGAAAGCTCTCCTCTCCATATCTCCCGCAGTTTATTTCACAGTCGATCTGAATTTTATTATATTTCGATGATGTGAATTGTAATGTAAATTGATTATTGGCTTTCATCTCCTATTATGTCAGGTTGTTTGAAATGATATGTGTAAATGAAATCGTACGTAGTTTCAGAACTTAGCCATTGTTTTTGTGCAAATGTGTGATTTAAAAGTGATACTAAATTATTTGCTAATGATTACTTAACATCAGAAGAAGGAAACTGACCTTTATATCGGTGTTGCGAAATCATTCTTATAGTAGGTACAGTCTATATGTAATTGATTACAGGAATATTGAATAACGTCTTGCACACAATTCCGTCCTAAGAGCGTATACTCGACCTCGAAATTAAACGAAAAGAGGAACATAAATTACTCTGGATTTAATACTATATTTCCTGCATTTCAAGCAGCGACATCACTACCGGCCTGTATCGTATGTGTCTGGAAATGTCACGATTTTGCAAGAATAATTCACCAGGATGAATATTCTCTAATTAAGAGTAGTTACGACGCCTCATTTTATGTTTAAATCTCCCTCGAATGTACTGAATGATTTTATATTATTGAGATTATATATTCTTAAATTTGAGAGGAAAGAAAACTTTTCCATATTTCAAGATCATACGACATCAGAGTGAAAATTTCAGCATCAAGGAATGCTTAAAAACTATGGCTAGCGACGATGATTAACACGTACGAACAATGTGAATATGATGAATCTAGTCGTATAATTTGAAATCAGGGGCTACGCCTAAATCAACTCGATGTGTCACACGTAACATCACTCCTGGGAAAATTGATCAATTTTTTGCCCAAACTACTGTAGGAACAATGCTGTATTACTGTATTACTGTCTGTCATTCTGATCTAACACCACACGAAGAATGAACATTTTGACAATTGTCATCATCATGCCAAATTGTTTGCAAAGATTTTACTTTTAATTGTTCTTACCCACATAATCTAGCCATTCACTTTCGAATTTTTCAATCTGGAAATCATTAGTAAAATTAATTATTCATATCATATGCAATGAGCGGCTGGTATTAGCCTTTGTAAAGTGGAAAAAAGGGTATTGAGAAAAAAGTTGTCTTATATTTATTTAAAGAAATCATGCATTCATTCGAGTGCTCAACCTAAAACGCCCATTTCATTGTAAAATCGTTCAAAATTCTATTTTAAAAATGGAATCCAAAGCAACGGGATGACACGAGCAGAAATAACATATCAAAAGACTGACTCACAAACTGACTCATCTCCCCATTGTCATGATTGTACATCTTTAAGTCCTTATGTACCATATCTCATGCTGCTCTAATGTCGTGCTTATAAGATACGTTTGTAGTATTGGCAGAACACGACAGTGGCAGAAACAGGCTTAAGAATGATGACGAATATAGGGTTCACTGCAGTCGGATGACACACAAATACCACTTTCGTTTTAAGAGTTCAAGTAATGTTTTAAATTAATTTGGTGAAATGTTTCTTTGTTACTGATTATCGTTCCTAAAAATACCCGTCATCCACCGCTTCTTCCGGCAGTTGAACACGCATTTGAGGGATATTTGGTGAGAAATAGCAGATTTCTTAAAGAAAAGGAGACGCCCTATTTTTAGCCTGAAACAGTTGCTTCGACGCAAGGAGAATGAAGAGGGAAACTGTGGTCAAGGAAATTAGGAAATTGTTGTTCAGAATGGAGGTGTCAGGAATGAGTTTTCATTCTCGGTTCTTCATCAAATTTGGTAACTTTCACGAAAGGTTAATAACATATTTAAATTAGCTTTTTTTATGAAGCACATCTGCAGGTGTCAACGATTCTTCAATTTGACATTCCTTCTGCACCTTCTACATTGTTGTTTTATGATATCATATATTGACTTTGAATACATCGCTTGCTTTAGTTTAAGTCCTTTTTATTCCGTGCATGATTTACAAAATAATGCTTATAATGCCTCGAATGCGTGTTCAACTGCCGGAAGAAGCGGGGGATGACGGGTATTTTTAGGAACGATGATCAGTACAAGGACACATTTCACCAAATTAATTCAAAACATTACTTGAACTCTTTAACGAAAGTGGTATTTGTGTTTTATCGAAGAGATTATGTAACAATTTCTTATAATTTTGTCTAAATAATTTAACATGTCATTTCTTCATAATTTTACTATCCTACGTCCTGAGTGACAAACTGAACATGAATGTGTAAGAAAATGTTTGAAATGTAAGAAAAAGTTTTTCAACCATTCATCCAGTGTAAAAATGGGATAAACTCCGAAATCGCGCACAGTTTACTCGTGTTGATACCAGGCAGCATAGTTATTGACTAATGAAATGTGGAAAAGTAAAGTAAGAAAAGGAGCACCACATGCCATTCATTGAAGAAGCTTTGTTGCTTCCGAGTATCACACAAAGCCCATCCGTTATGTAAGCAATATTTGTTAACAGCCGCTCCAAGCTTTTAAACAGGAATAACGGTAATTAATTGAGACAAGATACATCTGGGATGTTTCAGGTTCAACTTCTGTAAATAGCTCGTATTCTCTGGCACCATGACCCATCCGTCAGTGGACAAACAAAAGTAATTATTGATCTCATTCCGCGAGATGTCACAATAGTTCGTGCTGTGATCACCGGAGTAGCCGTGAACTTGACTTTAGTTGACTTTTTTTTTTTTTTTTTTTTGGGGGGGGTGCAGAAACTCTGCTTGTATACAATCGGCTTTTAGATTTTAATGAAAAGTTTACATTCTGGGTAAATTGTTGGTAAAAGCTTTGCCATGCACTACTTTATCCAGTGATATCATTCACCTTTAGTGTCCTTCCAACTTTCTTTATCTCCCTCTCTCCATCCTTCTTCTCATAACGATGAAGTCATCCAAAAGTGAAAATGTTTGAACGGCTTCCTCGTGTGTATTGTTGTGTGAATTGTGTGAATTGAACAAAGATTCAAGATGATTCACCAAAGATAACAACATACATGTATGTCTAAAAAGATACTCTTTATTCATGTGGGCGTATACCCCCACGGGAGTTCGCGTCAATTTAACATTTTGGGGAAAAAGTGGGAAAATGTGAAGTTAAAGTTTCAAGCGAGTTATGATGCCTCTGGACCTCACGTATGTTCGGGAGTCAGAGTAACTGATTTAAATCTGATGCAGTAACCAGTAAAATAGTGAATTTCCGCTCGAAGTTCGTGCACTCTGTTACATGGAATCATGAAAGAAAAAGGGCCTGCCTCTCTGGTTCTGTCACATTTCTTCGATTTGGATAACTTGTTTCTGACGTCAAAGAACTGCAAGCTGACCCCCACCCCTACCCCCATCCCCACCCCCGGAAAATTAATTGCAGGCCTCGCGTTCATGTATAAAATACGTTTTCTTAGAGATAAAATGATGCGGATACGAAAAAAAAAAGAAAATATAGAAATGTACATTTCTACGGAAATGACAACGGAAAAGAGACTCCGTTAATACGATCGTATTTCTAATGAAAATCACACTTGAGGACTTATACTCTTTCATTCATAATTCACATGTTAGTCCCTTATTATAGTCTTTATCATTGTGGTGATTATGTTAATAAACATAATACATAGTGCGCCTCATCCACGAAATTGAGTTCGAAACAATGAAAAAAAAAACACCGCTTGTCCCCCTTCTGTTACAATAACAATCAAACACGTCCCTTTACATGAGGAATAACGTAGTTGTCTAGCTGATTATCCTGGCTATGGCTAGTGCGTAGGTGGGGAAGCCAGGGATGAAATGTATTGACACATTGGCATAACAGTTTCGTTTTCCACAATTCCGCACTGGAAATCCGTTTAACTGGGTCCGCTGATATCGTCTTTCCTGGTCAACAAATATTGCGATAATTAGCTAAACTAGTACTTGTATTAAAGTTTTATGAAAGGCCACTGTCACTTCTCACATGAATGTTGGATTTTTGTACATAAGGCCTATATTGATTTCAGAAAATTATCGCATAATGCTCTAACGATACTTAACTCTATGTTTATATTCTCATACGATCTCTTGGTACATGCATGCACGATGAACAATGCCTGAATCAAATATTGCCAAATGATAAAAGGAAATTACAGCAATAAGATAAAATACAGTTGTGAATATGCCCAGCGATTAATGTTGTCAGAGATCAAAGGGCGATAACAAAGCTTGCAGTAACCAAAATAGTTTTTGAACAAAAATAAAACACAACACAGTAGTACAATCTTCTGTTTGGCATTTCCTGTAAAACACGTGCAAGCTCATGAAACGTACGAAGCTCGTTGTTGCCTAGTGATATTTTTGTAGTATTCTTATTTTACTTCGCTCCTTTCCTGTTTCTGTTTAAGCTAATTAGTAAGTCTATGATGTAGCACATTGTACATACATTCTTGTATTTGATATTACTGCGCTCTTTTTCTGTTTTCCGTTTAAAATTATTCGTCAGCCATTAGTGCAGCATGGTTCATCTCCTTATTTTGATCTTCCATCGCTTATCTCCTGTTTTCTTTTCACAACTTTTTAATAAATGTTTCATGTTTCATGCTTTTTTCTGCCCCCTTCAATATTTGCTCCAACTAACCCACATCCGAATGGAAGCAAGGTGTGCAATGTCTATTTTGGGACACACTCTGCCTGCTCCGCCGCTTTCATCGACATTTCGCCAGATATTTTTTTTTCACTGACAGAGAAAAATATATTAATGATTCGTCTATCAGTACTTGTCCAGTTTCCTCGGGTACGTTCTTCAAGATATGCCTCGCATATATGCTGATTCACTGCGCTTAATGTGATGTAGTTTACTGATAGAGGAGAAGGTCATTTCGGTTTTTATTTTGCTCTTAAAGCCACCCTTCCCAGGAGCCCCTTACCCGATGCAATTGCTTTGCTCATTTCTTTCATCTGTCGAGTTGACGTTTTGAGGAACGCCGAGCAACACAGTGCTAGTGGTAGTCAAAGCAAACGGCCCAAAAGCGACTATATTTTGGGTCGAGCACATCTTTGACCCAGTGTTGTGTGTTAAAGTGGTGTTTTCTTTCTAGCTTAGGCTCTTATATCCTTATTCGTAGTCCCTTTTACTTAGGGCAGTTTACCACTTCCGTAATTACCCATGTACCGGAATTACCTGGAAATACCAACAAAGAGTGGGTACGCAACTACCAGCGTCTGGACAAAACATGGCTTAAGACCTTTTATCTTAGACAAGTCTCTTAGGAGAAACGTAATCAATATAAACAGGTGTCCGTAAAAGCGTTATATATTGTATGAATAAATTAATATGTAGATCGTATTTTGATTGGTATCATTTTTTTTTTTAATTATGCTTACGAAAAGTGATGAAGACTTCTAAAAGTTAGTCGTGCCCATGGCTGTGCGCTTTTTCCGGGAAAATTACAGCTTGCTTCGGAAGTTCATGCAACTTTCTTCTTAAGCAGTGCATAAGTTTCAACGTAATTGTGTAATGTATGATGTTAGTTTCTAGCACGAGAATTGAGAGTGATAATAATCGAAGGTGAGTTACACAACTGTTACAAGAATTATTGGGATACCTTCTATCCAATCATGTGCCACGTATTCATCACGGATGCATGCTTAACGAATGTTCAAGATTTTAGCTCCTGCGATATAAATGCTCAAGCGTGTTTTTTTTTTAATAAGAAAATGTCGATGAATTATGTTGTTTTCTGGTTTATCTTAAGTGTAGAGGGTAGCCATAAATATTTCTCACGTATCTAATCGTTTCTTCATGGTATCCTGCAATCAAACAAGAATGGAAAACATGGTCATGACATAACCGCACTTCTTTGATTACGGGCCCTACAGTTTTTATTGCTACTTCTTCTTACTTTCTTGTTAACAGTTCTTATGTTTTAACGTAATTGTGTAATGTATGACGCTAGTTACGATAATTAAGAAAGTATTTTCTGACGCGCCTTCTAACCAAAGTCATGACCAAGTAGTCCTTGACCCGCACACTCTTTGCAAATCCATCACGGTTGTTATCGCTACATTCAATCCAGCGATGTTCCTGTGGCGGTTCTCTCACCCTTCACCCGCCCTCAACTCTAGCAGATTAAGCATAGAGCGCCGGAAACGCACCTTTGGTATCTCTGATTAACGCCATTCAGATCTCCTGGTATCAATCAGGCGATCGGAGCAGGGGGCATGGCGGAAAAGGAAAGGAATTAATTTATACAGGAGTGGCGTGACGTCACACAACCGCATGATCATGAGAGCATTTTTGGCAACCGCGTCTTAATTACATATTGTTGTGATCATTGATGTCGAAATGATATTTTCATGTCCCCCTTGCGATAAAACAGTTCACATTTATTGTTAAGTTTATGTTTGTTGTCGTATAAAAACATTCAACGTACTAGCTCAGAAAGATTTTTTTTTTAAAGAATGTGCAGTATAAGAGCTGCTGTCATTTTAGGATATAGTGCAAGAATAAATAGTTATTTCACACAGAGTATAAAGAGTTAAGCTCTATGTTGCTGAGTGATGACCATAATGATAAACTGTGTGATATGAGCTCTCGTCATCCCGGTACTTCTGTCTCCTCAACCTGATTGAGTTATTTTGCATTACTCTGTTCACATCTAATTTCTCGTAGGGCATGTTTAGAACATTAAGAAAGCGTTAGAAAGGGTGTGTACTTGCATTGCTCATATTTGACAACGGTTCTCTCTCTATCTCACTCTGATCGGAGCAACTTGCTGGCAAGTACACGGCGCAATGGAACAGCCGCTCTCTGCTTCAATCAAGTTCACAGTTTCGCCGGTGATCGCGCCACGAAAACATTCCAAAACACCTAGCGTCTGCAATACTGCTGTGTCATAGTAAGAATAACAGCCCTCTGCAAAATATTAATCATATAAAGGGGCCCCCTTCGCCATATGAAATGTTTATGCGCGTGATTAAGGCATAATAATGAGGCACAACCTGAGTGGACTTTATAAGTTCACAACTTGCCGAGAGTCTCCCGCGGTAAACTTTCTTTAAGTGATGCCATCGCGGTGTCGACTGTTGCACCTGAAGATAAGTTGCGAAGAGGGAGATGGGGGACAGCCGAGCTGGCTGGATTTGATTTAGTTTGAGGGCTGAGTGGGTGTGTGTGTGTGGGGGGGGGGGGGGGTGGGGATAAGAAAACTGTTGTATGTATCTTATTATGATTTGGTCTATATGAGTAGTATTAACTGAGAATAATAAACATGTGAAATCGGGTGACATTCTATAATGATTGGAGGGGCGGAAACAATTGGACAGGGCATTGTTTGGGGAGGAAGAGACGGGGAGAGACTGGGAGGTCGAAAGGTTTATACCCGCTCGAGCAAGCATCTCTAGCTGTCAGTACTCACACAGTACCACAGCCAGTGTCTCGGCCTCTGTCTTTAGAATTCGTGTCATTTGACATTTCGTTTTGCTTTTGCAGAAGTTAATTCACAATATATCAGTTCTTAATACTGTAGTATAAAGAAGAGAATGTGCAGATGATATGAATGAAAACTCAACGAGCTTGATACACGAATGGGTAAGACAAAACAATTTAAATAGCCCCCCTCACACACACTCACTGATTCTCTTTAATAAATAATAATTCTCTCAATAAACGATGAGCCGTCAATGTGCGACATTTTTACTAAAAACTCAACGAATATTTTTACAAGCTAACCAAGTTTATCGCTTCTTTTTAAAAGCATCTTGATGCAAGCTTTGCCCCTCGTTTAATCAAACGTCTTTGAAAATTGCGATGTGATGTAATTCAATCGGGGTTTTAAACAGCTCGTTGTGTATAAACGATTGTACTTCACACAAAAATGCGGTACTATACTTGATGTAATTTCACTTTGTTCTTCCAATTTTTGTTTACGGTATTATCATAAACACTCTCTGGTTTGCAGGATTCTTTCTTGGCTTTGTTATTATTATCATTGAGGAGGAGGTGGCTTAGAAGAAAAATAAAGGGATAACATTCATTCTATCCCACAGACTAGCCATCTTTTTATATCCATAGAAATAGTTTTCTTATGACGCATCATAATTATTTTAAGACCAGGGTTTGTTGACAAATATTTATTAAGTAAATCATCACCCGCACACTTCACATCCCCACCCTTACACCTTGTTTTCTCTATTGCAAACGGAAACATAATTAAAATGAGCGTGAAAATAATAAATATAGACACTTCCTCATCCTTTCATGTTATATACTTTTAACCTTGCATCTTACAATCGGACGGCTGTTTTTTAAGCGTTTATGTTTAATCAAAACCAGTTACTTCCTTTAAGACAGCGGCATTACGTGCTGAGTGTATGACTGGACGCTGTCACGGCACTCGCGCTCTCCCGCCAACACGTACACAAATCCATATTTTTGCCAATTCATTGCTCCAATATTCGACCCGAGGCCACTTGCGCGCGCCTGGACTGCCGCAAGAAAAAAACATCCAACAACAACTAAAACAACAAGAAGGGGGATACAAGAAAACAGAATCTGATTTAATAATGTCCCCGCATATGAGTAAAGACTTGTCCAATACGGTAAGCGCTGTCCCGTGGGAGCACTGGTGACTGTATTATGATGAAAGGTCCATGAGTAGAAATCTTAACTTGAAAGAAAATCTCGCTGCACTTGTTTCCTGCCCGTGCCGATTCTAATTCGCGTAAACCAGATTTCTTCTCTTGACGCAATTCGTCTTTCACCTTTTCCCCCTTGCTGCCATTGCCTGCCTGCCTTGCACACAAACACGCGGTATGGATCCTGCTGTGAAACATATTCACGTGTTCATTTCTCTCTCTTCCCGATCTTTTGTCTGAATAAGTGAAAGAAGGAAGATATATAAATTCTACATGCACTACTTCTACTACAGCTACTACTACTACTCCTCCTCCTCCTCCTCCTCCTCCTACTACTACTACTACTACTACTATTGCTACTACTACGAGTACTACTACTACTACTACTTCTACTACTACTTCTTATACTACTACTACTACTACTACTACTACTACTACTACTACTACTACTACTACTACTACTTCTACTACAACTACTAATGCTACTACTACTACTACTACTACTACTACTACTACTACTACTACTACTACTACTACTACTTCTTCTTCTTCTTCTGCTCCTCGTAGTACTACTAAGCCTACGTCTGATAATAGTACACGCAGTACGATTAACCGTCTTGTTTAAATCTTGAATATGATTATGATTTGAACGAAGATTGTTTACTTTCCCCCACAAGTATTCCGGCCAGAAAGTTGTAGTAAGGCAATTAAGAAGGGAAGGTCAGAAACTTTCATTTTCTGTTTCCTCATACCGACGCAGCAATACTTATTAGTGAAACTTGTAACTTAATCATCCTATCTACTAGTTTCAATAAGACAATGCGGCCCACTGCTAAATGTGAATAAGTGAATATCAACGATTTTAATTACATACACATCGAAAGTTAACATGGCGACGTATTATACTCCATGCGGTTTATAATACGCCCTCTCGGTGCCTTTTAAGATGATTGTGTACTACATTATACTAATACGCGCCTGTGGCACTTGTCATGCATATGAAAACATATTATCAATTCACTTAGAAACTCCAGTACTGACTTTCTTTACTACTAAACATTTTCTAGATATAGCGTTCTCTGTTTGCCGCAAATAAATATTCTAATGGCCTCCCTTTAATTAATATATGAGAAATGTCTAAAGTTTGAGCAGCTTCGTTATTACTGTAGAAACACACTGTTTTCAAGCAGAAATTTCCCACAGATGTATTCTCCCTTCCCTGTTTCTTTTCTTGTGGACACACTCTTTTGTTCGAGTTGCTGTACCTCGGAATGAGAGTAACAGAATACAATGACAGCGCGGCTTGCCAGTCACCGCAGTCGATAAGATCCGATCAGTCGTACGACTCTTGCGACTGGCTAAATCGCAGGACCCGGTCATGGGATTTGTACATGAACGTGACGTCACATCTCCAGTCGAAGGCCCTTACGACTACAGAATCGTGGCAATATCGTTTCATCTGCGGTGGTCTTTTATAGATAGTGATGACGACGAAAGACAGTGGAGCAGCTAGGGTGCTAACAAACGCTGAACACGAGAATGGGATCGGGAAGTGGTATATCTCTTCAGATGACAGCGGCTTGAGTTAAGGGGGGAAATCGTGGTTCGAAGGAAAATGGACCCAATTCAATTTTCTCGGTAAGAGTTGGGAGGGTAATTAATGAGTAAATAAGGGCGGAAGAAGCTCAAACCCAAAACGTCTGCAGCACTGCGGCGTAGCCAGCGGGAAATGCCCGTTGGGAGGGGACCGCTGGAGGGGGGGGGGGGGGGGGTAGGTGCGGTAAACTTGTTTGTCTGTATATAGATGTTCATAAGTTATTCGTCCGACTGCAAATATATACTCAAGTTAGATATTTCGTTTGAATGTTTACATCTAAACCGTAGGCGGCTACTCGTCCAAATCAAATTGCATCAATGATAATTAGGAATAAAGGAATAATTACTAATATGTTAGGATATAAAGAGAGTCTGGGAAAGTCGATGGACTCAGAGAGATCATTAACGCAAAAAACACAAATTAATTGCTTCCTACGCACGTGCGCAGACTTTCCTAATGAGCATCCATAAGAAGGGGCGAGCAAAGAAGCAATTAGATTCGATACTTGCTCTATGAATCAAGTCGACATCGGTGAAGATTGGCATGATTGGATTGACGACGAGCGCAGCACCCTTTCCGGACATGCGAGGAGAGAGGCGCGGGATGGGTCGAGTGGTTTCCGCCAAGAGACAAGTTCACATCGATGAGGAAGACACTGTCGGAATGAACTTCGTAGTTGTCTTTTATGTGGCTAAGTCACGACGATTACTTTTGCATGGTATTATGTTGTATGCGGTTACCACCCCCCCCCCCTCCCCGCGTCACACATAACAATGTCTTTCTCTCTCTGTCGTTAATTATTTTCATAATCCATTGCATAACCATAACAAAACCTTGTCACTCATTATACGAACATGCGGTTATCTAACCAATGCTTCTATCTGATCGTTGCCAATTATGTTCTGACTCAGAAATGAAGGAATGTATTGGGCCGCTCGACAACAATATTAGTAAAAACTTGGCTTCTTATATTCTCACACAGTTTGAGTGTATTTGTTTTACTCTGTGTTTTGAGCAGACCCTTCGTTCCCCTCACTCAGCCATTCAACACGTAGATATAATCAAACATTCATTATTATTCATAATCATATGGGTTATGATCAGCAGTCACGTATGAGATGCAACAGTGAGGCACAAAAGAAAGAAGTAAAAGAGGAAAAAACATTTTGATCGTATCGACAGAGAAGTAGTCACCACCGGCGCTGCCTAACATCTTTCCCCAATCACGGCCCAATTCAGGCGAGAAACGCTTCCCCTACCAGCCGGCCCATCCCCGCTGCTGCGACCCGCTCGCACCGCCAGATCTCGGTGCCCGCTTCCCGTTCTCCCTTCTCATCTCATTCGATCCAGATTTCTCAGTCGGCCATGCGCGAATCCATCGGCGCACTCCATGCGTGCTGTGCTCTACGCGCATCCGTCGCCCATCCCGCTCTCTCCAGCTATCTCTCCTTTTTTCTCTGTATCTCTGAAACGATGCTTAAAGGAAAGGCAGTTGCCATGCAAAATAAAAGCATGATCAGATGAAATTCACTTTCGAAAAAACACATGAAATGTCTTGAAGCCTCGGCAAAATGTGAACATTATTTTGTATCAAACATATCGTTAACACATCGTTACGTCTTTAATTTGTCAATGACATCGATCTGGTTCACACACTTACGACTATCATAATTTGATCATTATCCTTTAAAATGAAATTCATTCAACGTTCTTACAACCCTTTCAATCTTATTCATACGTTTTTGTAATTATCCATGTATAATTTTCGGTAGGCATCTATCTTTATCTCTAGCCTATTTCTCTCCACTGCTGAAGGAAGGCCTCCTCATTATTTTTCCATTTTGATCTATCTTGTGCCGTTCGTTTCCATGTCACACTGCCATATTCTCTGATATCGTCAATCCACCTTTGACACATTAACGACGTAATGATAATGTTGAGACAAAAAAAAATGTTCACATTTTGCCGAGGCTTCAAGATATTTTATGTGTTTTTTCGAAAGAAATAATAATAATATATGCCTCAACATTATCGTTACGTCTTTAATTTGTCAAACATGGATGAACGATATTAGAGAATATAGTAGTATGACATGGAAACGAACGGCAAAAAAAAGATCAAAATGGAAAAATAATGAGGAGGCCTTCCTTCAGCAGTGGAGAGAAATAGGCTAGAGATAGAGATAGATGACTAGCAAAAATTATGTATGGATAATTACAAAAACGTCTGAATAAGATTGAAAGGGTTGTAAGAATGTTGAATGAATTTCATTTCAAAGGATAATGATCAAATTATGATAGTTGTAATTTGTGTGAACCAGATCGATGTCATTGACAAATTAAAGACGTACCGATAATGTTGAGAAAAAATAATGTTCACCTTTTGGCGAGGCTTCAAGACATTTTATGTGTTTTCTTTCGAAAGTGAATTTCATCTGATCATGTTTTTATTTCGCATGGCAACTGTCTTTCCTTTAAGCATCGTTCGGTAGGCATAGGCCTACACTTACCCCCCCCCCCCCCCCGCCCGAAATTAATATATTACATCGCAGTTGAATTCAAAAACCTTTTCAGAAATGACTGGCAATGTTCTCACGGTCCATTCCTAGAATCCCGTACATGTATTGTACAATCATACCCATACAATTACTTCATAGGTATTTTCCATTTAAGTATCGTTCAATTCAAGGATGTTTGTTCGTGTGATTTTGATGACTGTTGTGCTGCACTGCCACAAAGTTAGGCAATCACATTTCCAACACTGCGGCTTACTGTCTATTGCCGATAGCCAGAGTAAACCTTGTGCATAACCATTAAACTTAATTTCCCTGACACGGGTCCCAAGTTTTCATAGTATTTCAACAAACGTTGCTGGGAGCCAAACACACGCCATGATTCGAGCAACAAACTTTACCTACATGAGCAAGGAACAAGCGGGGAGGAGATGGCAAGCAATGGCTAGGAGACATATTATCAGCCATCTTGACACGATGGAGTCAATAAACTCCCTCAGTCACTCAACCTTATTACAAGATGGCGTCTGGATTTCCTTAGCCGTAAGGGAGAAAGGTTCGGGTCTTTCCACTCCAGCCCAGTTCTCGAAGAAGTTCGCTGGTTCATACACACAAAAAAAATGGTTGCCATGGTAAAATGTCGTGTTGGATTAGAAGACAAATTCTTGTCTTAGCAAACAGGGGGCGGAGGACAGAGAGGGGAACATGTATAATTCAATTATGATTTATGTCGTATTCATGGTCAAGATCCTTTGGGCATGAACGCCGAAGTGACCAATTTTTAGCAGTAAATTATATTTAATGGCAAATAAAGAGTCTCGCTTTAGATTGTTACTTGTTATCACTTGGAATCAATGGTCTTGGCGAGAAAGAAAATTCAGTCAAGAATCTACAACCACAAAAACTCTATGGTATGATTTGTGGTGTTTTAAGTGGTTTGAAAGTTGTGAAAGTATAGATTGGCAAAGGGGTATTCCCGGAGACGGGAGCTCGGGAACGTTCCCGCCTGCGAGAAGTCAATTGAGGCTTCCAGTCTAGATATAATTTCCTTTGTAGGGAAAGTGGATATATCATTAATGTTCTAGGAGATACATTAGCGATTTCCATGCAGCAACAGAAAATGATATATTTTACTACATACACAGCGGTTTACAATATAAATTATTCCATGGATACGGATGAGTTGATTAACATTTTTACATGTTCAAGAAAAAATCTTTCATTTAAAAATGAATTTATCCTCCTTATAAAAAGAACATAAATCCCACTGATGTTGTCAATGCATAATTTAAACTGTACATGAGCTTGTATATAAGAATGTGTTTGTGCTTATTCAATTTTTGCTTTCACACGCATATTTGAAATGTATTATGCGTCTCTAAGAATTGAATATTATTATTATTTTATTATTATTATTATTATAATCATCACGGGTTACTAGTATATAGCATTTCTCCTTTACACATGCTTTAAATGAAAAGGTATGTTAAACACATACATACAAAAGCATGAATCGTGAAAAAAGAACTTCAGAATATAGGAGCTAAAATTTAGTTTAATGGATTTATATTGAGGTTTACACGTCGTCGCTATTGGCACTTTGGACGGGTCGCTTACAAATATAGTCTAGAACCCGCAAATCATTGCATTGACAAAATAATGTTGATCATCACAATCTAGTTGATTTAATCAGATTAATGCTGTTATCATGAATATTTCTTGTCAGCTTTGAAATAAAATTTTGTAGAAATATGGCAGACTACATAGATAACTCCAACTTCTCTTTGCATCTAAAAAAAAAAGAAAGAAAATGAAGCTAAACCGGAGAGGCAATTTCAAAATAAGTATGTATTTCATGCTGTATTAGAATTAAATGTCAGCATTGAACTTCATAATGCACAAATTAGACCCACTCTATATTGTGGTTCGTGCCATGTTTGACAGCATTTGATTTTGTCAGCACAATGGCTGCACTCCATTTAACTCACCTCACCACACCACGTATACGTTCGGGTAATTGTTTGGGGACATCCGGCACTATTCACAGAATACACGCCACATTAACTGATGACAAGTAATCATACATTTCAGAGTCAGAAGGCAGGCCCATTTAAACCCGTCTGCAAGAGAACATTTCCGAACGTTTTCCGCATTTTTCAAAATTCGCATAGAGATATTTCCCGGAAAGTTATAGACTGCGAAAAGAAAGTGAAGTGGAAATATTTCATTCAACAACTGAAAGTGGAAGGGGGATTGGTTTTAGCCGCTAAAGTACCACTTGTCACGCACATGCTGTATAACCATGCTTTAATGAGGCCTTGGTTTCAGGCGGTTTGTATTTTCTTTTATTTTGATGTAATGTTGACTCCCATTATATCTATCATGTTGAACCAACATTATATTGATTGCTGTTTTCGTCATTGGTACTACCAATGATATCATATCATACACCCAAGCGTAAAACAAATGATAAACTGATTACAACATGCATGTAAAATCAGGTAAGTGTAGAAATATACATGTGTGTGTGTGTGTGTGTGTGTGTGTGTGTGTGTGTGTGTGTGAGGGGGTAGGGGGGATGGGGGCAGGGAGCCGCACTATTGGTATTGCGCCCACTCCCTCCCCCCTCCCCCCTCCCCCATCTCCACCATACCCATCGTGTGCCATATGGGTTGTAGAGTAATATGAATCCAGCGTGTGTATGAGAGAAGGGGATGGGAGAGGGGCCATCTATTCCCCAATGATTGCACAATACTTTGAAATGATGCATTCAGGATGAAAGCAGGGCTTCCGTTTACAAAAAGTCCTGTCTCCAAATCCGCCACGCGAGGCTTCGGAAACCCCTTCCCAGAAGAGCTAGTGAAAAGTTAGATAAATTGCGGATCTATTGTGAGAGGAAGGGGTGTAAGAAGAGGGATTCATGTAAATATCGAATATTTGAGGGGGTCACTAATTGTGCACAGTACATTGCTTTACGGGGTTAGGCAACTATGAACATGAAAATGAGTTAAAAACACTTTTAACCCAGTTTGTGTTGGGGGAGGACGTGTAAGAAGAAGGATTAATGTAAATACCAATTATTAGAAGGGGGTAACTATTAGCGCACATTATACATGTTGTTTGACGGTGTAGGGCAATCATCATGAATATTATCCTCTACCCAGTTTGTGTTGTGTGTGTGTGTGTGAGTTGTAAGAAAAGTGTTTAATGTAAATATCGAATATCAGAAGGGGAAAATAATTGCAAACATTATGTTGCTTGACAGATAACCTGGATAAGGCAAGTATGAAGATGAAAATGTTTACAAATCCTAATCTACCCAGTTTAAGAAAATATAAGATCATGTGTCGATTAGTTACTCCAAGAACGGTTTGATGAGATGCTATGATATTCTGTCCTTTTGCTTGTTTTAGTCTCTGCGCTCTTAATTCAAGCCAAGTGAGACTCAAATAATGAACCATTATCATTTTCCCCGTGCGACGCGCTGTTATTGCTTAATAAAACGACACAAAGGTATAACAACATTACGGACGAATGATACTGCCGGAACGGACTTTTACTTTTGAAATAAATTGAAATATCAAAACTTAGTCTGATGATATCATTGTGACGTAGGCCCTATATCGTGTAAACTGGATCCACACAGTAACAGTCCGGTTCACGTGATTATGTAATACTAATTGTGACACATAGGCTTCAATTGAGGAGGCAAGTGCGCACTTCACACGCAAGCATGCCTATGCTATTTGGCAGACGATCGAAGTGGAGCGTTCGCGCCCAAAACGGTGATTTCCCGCTCTATACTGCTATAGAAAACATCGCGTAAGGAAGAGTTTTGTTTTTCCCCCTACGAATATCCAAATGGCGCTTGTATCTGTTTGGTTCCTCTTTGGGACTTTGACTAATTGTTACGTGATGGTAAAACCTCAGGTCTGTGATATAAAACGGGCCCCTTCCTTCTCCCTGGACATTTTACTGCATACATGTTTACTAAAGTAAGAAATTTGATCAGCCGTGGAACTATTTTTCACACGACCAACCCATTTTCATTTTTGGAAGTTGCCTTTTCGAAAATGGCTGCAAGGCGCTTCAGTGGAAGAGATTTGTCTTTCCTTCTCTCTTTTTCAACACCATTGGCCGAGAGAGTAAGTTTATATATTTCAATATCTACAGCGTTTCTAACATTATTCTTGAAAATTGTTTGTGAAGCTTATATACATGTACGTAAATTACAAATATTTGTATAGCATTTCCTTTTCAAAGGTTGGAAACAATTTTAATGAATAATGAAAAACCAGGTGAATACGGAGATTTACGCTAATATGACGTGATGATAAAATAATTTTTTCTGTAATGGGAAAATGCAGAATCATTTTAACGCAACAGCCCTATTTTGTAATGATTTTCTGTTTTTCCATGATCTGTTTGAACAATATGATTTTCGTAACATACGTATTCTTTGTTATTTAAGCTTATGTGGTTATACTTTGAAAATACTTCTAATCTTCATAATTTGTCGCTTAACTCTTTATGTACTATGGGTGTATTTTTATTACCAAAAAAAATTATTACCAACAATTTTTATTACCAACAATGACATAGAGGAAATTGTCTTGTGCACATAAGTGTTTCTTTCACATGAGCGATAAAGCTTTAAAATGTGAGGCATCGTGTGTTCTTCTCATTACTTCCAATGATCATTTCTGAAACATTAATCTATTCCAGCTTTATTTTCACATCATTGTACCTTCGAAGCAAAATATGAACAAGTGGCCCTATGAATGATAAACTAACTCGACATAAAACTTATTGCATACGCTATTTGCATAATCTTAAGTGTGTATGCATTACTTTCAGTGTTTGGACAAAGGCATGATTATTTCTTTTCACCTTGGTTCGGAAAGGCTATATCCTTTTCATCCGTCCATTCAATTATAATATCAGTGGTATCATTACAACTTTTATTGATATATTTCATCAATTTTTTTTTTTTTTTTGGGGGGTGGGGGTTCAATCTGACGACGAATTCAGTCTGATTTGCGATTTACTTCTATAAAAGGGAAGGTTCGGAAATTAAAACGCGAAGGCTTACCGTGTTGGCATATTTTGCCGTGTCGATGGCCTGTCGGAACGCCGGGTGCGTCGGCCTGGTGATGACCAAACAGTCGGTTTTAGATATCAAGTTGTGTACTGGATTGTGACACTCATTGTGGTCACAGGTGTTTCTTTGGCGGCAAGATTTTACGGATTTCAGATTGATGAAGAACAACTGAGACGGACAAGGGGTGAAAAACTGTGGATTTGATATTCTCTAGTCTAAATCTTTCATTAAATGATTCGTAGGCTTATAGGCCTAAGCTCTTATTGTATTTTTGTTTGTTCGTAGAGTTTTTTAGTTAGTTAAAATGCTGACAATAAAAATGATACATTGTACTTGCATTTCTAACATCAAACAATCTTTTTCGCCTATTTGTTTGAAGAAGTTAATATTCATTTTTACTTTTTTGACGCTGCATGAATACATTCGTCATACGAACATGTACATATTGCAGGCAAAAATACTGTATGTGAAAGTTGTGTAGGCTTTCTGCCAAGCGATTAGTGTTCGATTCATAATGCCTGCATCACAGAAGTAGGACACTAAAGCTTCACGCTCCTCAACTTAGCTCGACCGCATATCGGTGTCTGTCAATTCTAGCTCACATATCTGACCATATAGTTGGGTTGCAATACGTGTACTTTGCCTTTCATTTTCCCAGAGCTTTTGAGCCTATATATCCGTGATCAACCTATATGGTTTGGAAACTAACCGCTAGACTCTCAGTGTCCCGCAGCCCACAGCGGGAATTCTCCGCATTATCTTCCCCGCGCTCCTGCCTTGGCGTTCACGTCTGATTTCCGTTCCGGCTGAAAACCCGCGGCAGATTTTCCCCCGCACTCTCTGTCTCGGCTAAAAGAAAGAAACGGTGCTTTCTCTTCTCCTTCTGCTACTAGGCCCACTACTGCTCCCCTGTCGCCTCAATTTTCCAATATCACTCCATAAGCCCTATGGCCCTGTGCCCGTCTTACTCACCCTAGTGTGTGAAAGCTCAGTGGATCAGCAAAATTGAGAGTTTGCATGTAGTTGCTGGGAGGAAAGAGCTAAATTGATCAAGACATTTTGTAACAGATTCACTTACCCCGAACAGGCGTATAGACGTGAATCTATGTATTAGAAACCACAGTAATATAGTCATGCTAGATTGCAGATTCCTACTACCGCAGTAAGTTTCGGCTGTTGTGGACAGGTAGTTCATGACTACATCAACAGGCATATTCGATAGTCATCTGCCTTGTATTTGTTCGGTTTGCATTTCACCCATTATTCCATAAACCTAACGGGAACATGTTTTTGGAGACCGTGCCGCGACTCCAAATTTGAGTGAAAAATCGTAAACCGCAAGTGTTGCTCTTTTCGCAGCTATATAAACCATTACAATGTGGCTTATGTTAAAAGTGTGAACAAATATGCTCTCATTGCTTTTTAAAATTCAAAACGACATAATCATGCCTGCTAAACATCAAAACAATACGAAGAAATGTCTTATTTTCTTGAATGGCTTGTACCAGTGTATCCCTTTGCGGGCTCTCATACCACCGTATATTATGATATACTGTTTATACTTTACATAGAGTATACTATAGGAACTGAAAACTTATTTGAAATTTCAAAATCATTTATCGTCTGGACGTCTACTATTATATCTCAGTACATACAGACTCCTGTACTGACAAGTTAAGTTTAAATTGACCCAATCGCGTAAATGCTCCACAAAATGGGGATTTCGTGTTAGAATCGTGATAAATAAATTGTTATGAGTAATATGATATGATTGTTTACCCTTAATTCAATACTGTATTGGATAAACTGACCACAGTCATGTCATTTTTGGTATATAGAACGTGGTGATAATTATTAACGTTCAACTTGAGACTCTAGTTAGAAAATGAAAACAACACTCATATTTACTTTATACGAAGATTAATAAATATTTAGACCTACATGAAACAATTTAAATCCAAAATATGAGCATGGAGCTATATAAAGTTAAACGTGTACAGTTAAAGATCGAATTGCATTGCGACCGTGCATTTCGCGGTTATTGTTGATTTTAGTTTATTTTTCATAGACCAACATGATTAGGCGGCATGCGTCTTGATAACACAAATTAATTTAAGTCTAGGCCTCTTACTTCTTATTTAAACTCATGAATTGGATTACCACATATTCTTCAGCCCCTCCTTCCCATCATTACCATGTTCAACGCATGTGACCCTTCTTGACCAAAAACCCTAATTTAGACCGTCGAAACAAAGGGAGGTTGACCACTTTCCCATTTTAAATGAGAGGAAGATACATCAATTACAATTTCTCATTGTACAACCTTATCAAAAACGAAACTCAAATCCCATTTCGTGGTAATCTAGTAATGGTGTTAAAGGTGAGAAAGTGAATTGCAATCGTAATCAGTCACCTGTGCCGATATAGAAATAGCTCGGTATGACTTACAAATTGACGGTCCTGTCGTTATCTTTGTGCGGACGGCCCGGCGAGAGCCGCGCACACCGAATTACCCCCATTACGCAAATTTCATTTGTCTGTGCCGGACACTAGCCCATTACCTGGCCGTCATCACACCGCTGCATGTACCGGACCTGGTCCTAATTAATGAGGTTTTGGTTGGTCACAATTAGAGAAACTCGTCTGGGGCCTCAGACAAACAGAAACATGGCGTATTATCAGGATTGTAGGTCTATGTCGAGTGATGCTTTGTTTCCAAAGTCGCATCGTTGAAGATTTGATATCATTTTTTAAAACCAGTGTTGTAAGTCAGTCGTGTGACTGTGTGTGTGTGTATGTGGGGGGGGGGGGGGTATGTGTGTGTGTGTGTGTGTGTGTGTGTGTGTGTGTGAGAGAGAGAGAGAGGGAGGGAGGGAGGGAGGAGGAGGGAGAGGGGAAGAGAGGGGGAGGGAGAGAGTGTGTATACAATCACATGGTGTCACCGACAGTTTTACTTTTTTCCAAAAAGTATTTATTATCAAACCAAATGCTGCACATTTTACGGTTGACACTGGGGAACCCATAGAAATCCCGTTAGCATCACAATGACACCTTTCCAGAGGAATACTTTGCGATTAAGTATTCGTTAGATCACAAGTACACTCTACGCCACATTACCATCGTCTCATACCGTTATCCGTCGGTCTATTTAAAGGTTAGGGGTAGAAACGGGAATGAATGCGGGCCGTAATCATCTCAGAACTGTTTTGTCGTCATCAGCGGACGAGAGTTTGTGTAATAATAAAATATATATATATCTAGAGGATACCTTCCTGGTCTCCTAACAACAAAAAAGAATGGTACCCTTGGTCATAGCACAACGGCACTCTGTTGATAACGGAGCCCATAGTCTATAACCACTACTATGCGTGCATCAATCAATGTGTTACGCCTATATTGTCAGAGTGCATTATCTATACCATATCAAACGCTTTCTAAACTGTCACTTGTTACTACATGAGAAGTAGTGGGCGTAGTAAGCTCAAAGCATGAAAGCATATTATGTGCATGGTATACAGTCATTGCGGAAGCTAGAGGATTTTATATCGTGCACCAAAGGCGTCCCAAGTCCACACGTAGGCATCCTCCACCTGACAATGTCAATTTTATGAAAGCGAGGAGATCGTGTTATAGTTTGTATTGAGGAGTACTCCCGAGTCACTTTACCGATATAGTAACTTGTTTTCATTGTGGAGAGAATGTGGATGGGGGCTTCCCTACAAATTGCTTTTGTGCTCACTCGTACTTTGTTTATATATATAATAGGCCTTTGAAAAATAAACGCTGAGTTGTATTGACTGGGTTATCGCTAAAACAAAACGAAAACTCTGTTTACGTGGAAAGGGACAAGTCTTGTAAGACCTTATTGTTTTGTCATCATGTTATAATCCCCAGAATAGTTCCCGTTTTAAATTTAGCTTGTGTAAATAAATGAAAGAGAGTGAGAGAAAGATCAACAACAACGAAATGAGAGTGCATGTGTGTGATTATGAATAATATTCATGCAGCGCTGCGTGGCGCTTGTTCCATTCACAACTAATTTGACCGTTGTGCGACGCAAATAAAACTAAAGCCAAGGGTTTTATTTTGTTCATCGTGTGACCACCCCCTACCCCCTGCCCCCGTGCCCCCCACCCCTTTAATACCCGCTTTATAGGTATACACGTAATTCACCTCGATGACTTTGTGTAACCTTAGTATTCAATGACAGGGAATAAGTAAGGATTCCAAATTTGATGAGCAATTAAATCAACAATCGAATGAGCGCAGTCGTATTTGAAAATAGAAAATTAGTTTGCGGATTAATTCTTGCAATACATCTCTGACTTTGTGGAGCAGTCTGCTCAAAATGTGAAGAAATCTGCCCAAAATGTGTAATAGGTTGAACCGCTACACCAGGAAAATTATTCACTGGATGATTTGCAGGAGGAATAGCTAAGCTAATGTCAGCGTCTTCCGATTGCCGCATGACAGTCTCTACTCATTTCCGAGCACCACATTCATGATGTCACCAACGTTCTACTGCAAAACCATGTTACACAGTTTCCTTCTTTCTCTTTCTGTGTTTTCGGCGTCTTGTGAGTGTGAATAATTTTGTGACATTACAAAACGGCTGCATTAAAGGTAAGATATGGAGAAATATCAACACGTTATCAATATGCAATATATCCGCAATTATTGAACGAATTACCACACAAACAAATCAAATGACTAAACAGAAAAATATTAACATGATTAATATGAATGAAGAGTTAATCAATATTGCTTAATGCAATTGTATTTTAAATTCATGCCATTGGATTAATGTCAGATGGATATCCAGCAAATCGTTTTAACTTTCCTATATCTCTGTACAATGATGTTCAGAGTACCCGTTGGACTTCTCAGCATTAAGTTATTCACGCATAAAAAAAAGTGGACGTGGATTATAGCCGTCCATTTTTGTGAATGCGAAACACACGTCTTCATGCCGACGGTAATGAGAGAGTTAAAAGCAAACTGGTGAAGTTAAACTTGGTCTAGACGTGGAAAAAATGGGTTTCGTAAATAACTGCGGGCTAATCGCGTGTAAGAAAACAATAGGGAAAGGTCACGGGTGTACACTAATTTTAACCGCGCGCTGGCCTGTGGGTAAAAGGGGTCGTCTGCGTGTTCTTACCCCTTGATTTTGCTTGTTTCGGTGTTGCCAAATTTGCCGCCAAATGCACACGCGCGTGTAAGCCGTTCAGTCCCGGGGGTGCAAAATGGATGCACAGTGGATACACGGACAGGAGATGAGGAGATAGGTCAGAGTTGCAGATCCGGAGATGATCACCAATCTTCGGACCTTGCGAAGGTGATCCCGAATGATAAACCATAAACCATGAAATATGGGTCAGATTTGTAGGCGGTTGCTATAGCAAATTTATAGAGGGGGGTTGGGGAAAATACCTACTTCATAAATAGGATCAGTCACCACTTTCATTTACGAATTATGATTATGTTAGCGCCAGGTCGTCAGGAATTTGATATTTGTGTTTTTGGCTAAGCATTGGAGCTTGGCTAATCTCACTTTCACTTATAATCGTTTGCGTATGCTTATTTATGGCAGGCGTACTCTCGCAATCGTAAGCAGATCACGTAGTCTTAATACAAAATATTCATCTCTATCTCTTTCGCGAGCTTAACACAAGAATGATGCGTTCATGATAATGTTTACTTTTCGTGTATGCATTTGTTGCTGACATTAGTTGGCTAGGTGAAGATTCACCGCAAATGTTGGATGTCGACATACAAATATGGAGAAATCGCCAAAAGCTACTAGTACCTTGGATTCCCAAACCCACATAACGCTTTCCGACTGTCATCCAAACACTGCCGCAAAGAGAATTCTGAGGAAAAGTCGGATCGTTCGATAACGATCAGGTTTTATCAACTGAATGTTTTTGCACTTTGGGAGTTCAGCTGTGGTTGACAAACATCCAAAGTGGGCACAGTTATGATTGGAAGAATTGTGCAACTGAGACAGTTGCCAAGGGTTTGTAACTCGTTTGTTGTGCTCCGTTGTCTCTACCAGTTGTTTTATTTTACCTGATGCGACTTTCTGGGTACATCAGACCACAAGAAATTGACAAGCAGTCGCTCGGAATCCTGAGAATGGCTGACAGATTGGATTCATAGGTTTTTGTTCATATCAGGTTTGTTACTGTGGCTGCATTTGTATCATTATTGCTCGCTTCATTTTCATATCTTCCTGACGGAATGACGTCATCGCGTCCTGACCATGCACACATTCGTCAGTGATGGTGACCCAACTGAACAGAAAGTACAGGAATTCTAGAAACTATTCATACGATAATGTAATAAAAAATATATGTTATGTTTAAACACCTAGTCTTTAGTAGGCGTTCTTAAGGGTCACTTCTTTCTAAAAAGCGTATCATACATACTACAGCGTACCGCTGACCTATACTTTCTCCAATTTCATACGTTGTTTCGTGTTCACTTTAATTTGTCTTTTAGTCTCTTAGTAGACTACTGTCTTACTTCATGTTTCCCTTTAACCATTTTATGTGTCAGCTGAATTGTTGATCTATGAGATTGATTAATGGTCACGAGGTATATGCTAAGTTGATCACATGTCAATCCTTGATGTTCTAATTGATTGACGTCACCGACAGCAAGATGCTGGTATTGTACTGAGATCTACGCCTAGCGTAGATCTAGATCTAGCATATCTAGCATTAGCATCTAGGAGATCTAGCATTTACAGTGATAGCATGATGTCATCACAAGGACATTAAAATACTTCTTGTGATATCAGTGTCGCAAATAGCTTACGAGTCGTATAACGAAGGTCTTATCCCAGTGGTCATAAGTGTGCCCCCCTCTCCCTACACAACCACATACATGCAATCATACGCACATATAAACACACACACATTAAAAAACATTCAACATTAATTTGATGGTGGATAATACATTTTCATCATAATGATAAACATCACATGACCTTACGCCGCCTACACATGGCAAAGAACACGGCTTTAAACAATTGTAATTGGAAAGTGGTCATCAACCTTTCGTATGGCAGGCAAAACGCTGTTCTGTGTCTATTACTTGTTCAAAATGTGTCAATGGTGCATCAAGAGTTAAGTTTGTATACCGACGGCAAGAACCGCTAATTATAAGCAGGATACCGTTTATGTTATTGGGTAGTAGCCTCATGAACTCTCTAGCTGCTGAAAGATGGAGTACAGATAACAGAAGATAGCACAATGCTCTTCCTGCGGGAGATAGGTGACTGTATTGTCTGGTTTTGTTGGTGATCTGGATAATGGTGATACAATTATTCAAACCATTACGATATCCTCTTCTTATTCTCCATAAAAAATAACTTACCAATGTACTATGCTAAACGTCTCAAAACATTGTACTTCTTAATTTTTAATCTCTGGTATTAGCGATACTCTAAAAAAATCCATAATTCAGATATAAATGTATGTCAAGAAAGATCAGTTGATCTTACTGTCATTGCATCATATTATCATTCATACTGTGTTAAGTGCATGTCAACAAACATGATAAGTCAACGATGATATTCTCAATTAGAAAAGACTCTTCTGAGAATGAAGAGGGCACATCGCGGCTACGCCTTGGCCTTTCACAGTGGGTCACGATCTCAATCAGATCTTAAAAAGCGTACGCAATATTTCTTGGTGACCAAGGTTATTTTTTCATTAACGCTTTCTGTGCCAGACAAATTGTATTTGCACTACAGGTGAACACTACACATGGCACATGGAGAGTTTAGACCTCTGCTGCTCGGTAGAAATTATTAGGGCACCATTCGCTGATCTTCTTTTGAGGTACACACTATGAGCGGACTAGGACAAGCGAACGACCACACCCATTTTTCGAGTAAACGTGTATTGACCATCATATACGGATCGACATTGCCTGTGTTTTCTCATAGAATGAGCTAGGTCCGTCGAAAGTGCGGCAACTCAATTTATATCAGATCCCGGTGACCGAATGCCCAGGTATCCTGTCCGATTTCCGATCGCGATATGGTGTGGTATCGCACCAGGGAAGGGCACGGTGCGTGGGACCAGAGCTGGATCATAAAGATCGACCATAGCTCGATGGTCACTTCTCATCAGGTTGATTGATTCCCGCAATAGGTATAAATAGACATGACATTAACATGATTTAAGGCAGGTGAGATAAAACACCCTGATGGCCAGTTGCCGCTTGTCTAAGCGTACTTTGGCATTGCCTAAGCCAGAACAATAACCGGCAGGACACTGCAGGATGACCGGTACCTCGGAAGGTAAACCTACCGTTCCAGGTATGCGCTATGCATCTCCTTGACATTACAATGACTGCGAATGGCACACGCGAGCGGGAGCGCCTATCACTCTTATTGCGCATCGAATAAACATCTTTTGCAAAATATTACCTGATCGATCTGTTGACCGCGATCAACGTGGGATAACTTCTACTCGAAGAATTAGAACGAAACTGGTTAATTCTTGAAGTAATGTTTGTTCCTGTATATTGCTGGTGATCAGCTTACTAGTCCGCTGCCCGACTAAGCCAGATCGACAGCACACGGAAGGTAAAAGAAATTATGGTATGAATTATGACTAATTTGATTGTGTTTCACCATTTTGGAGGCAATTTGCAGAAATGTGATATAGGCTAGCCATTGAAACGGATTTCCTGGATGTATATATTCACCAATCAATCATATTTATGACTAGACATACAGTAATCACATTAACGACTGTATGTCACCTCTATTTTAGGAGAGAATAATCTGGCGAGTACATTGGGTCAAAAAGGTTTTTATAACGGCGGTCGGTTGTTCAAACAGCACCGTTCTTCTTTTTTTACACATGATTTATTTACATTTTCATATTATTTGTCTCCCTGTCTCTGTCTCTGTCTTTGTCGCTCTTTCTGTGTCTGTGTCTGTATCCCTCCCTCTCTCTCTGTCTCTTTGTCTCTGTCTCTGTCTCTGTCTGTCTCTGTCTCTCCTCTCTTCTTGTTTCTGTCTGTCTCTGTCTCTCTCTCTCTCTGTCTCTCAGTCTCTCTCTCTCTCTCTCTCTGTCTCTCTCTCTCTCTCTCTCTCTCTCTCTCTCTCTCTCTCTCTCTCTCTCTCTCTCTCTCTCTTGTTTCTGTCTCTGCCTATGTATCTCTGTGTCTTTCATTTTGTTTCTCTCTCTGTTTCCCTCTTTCTCCTTTTCTCCCATCCACTCATTCTGTGCTATTATTGCTTGTACAATGGACTTTTTTTTTTTTTTGGGGGGGGGGGGGTTCTTGTAGGCCTCTATTTCCCACGGTTTCTGAACAAGTGTATTTTGGGCACAAAATCATTGGGGGATGATCGGGTATACGATGACGGAACGCTTCTTCGTCATCACCGACCACTCGTGGCGAAACTCGATCAGGGCGCCGAGTGACGACTGTCATCGACGTCGACTGTGGGACCCGTCATGTAATACCATAACTATGGTGCTCTTATGACAGGGAGTCTCCCACTGGGGTCACGGTCAGGACGGTAAGATAGTTCGGCTGGGGTAGGCTGAGGTATGGGTGAGGGTGGGGGTAGGGGGCTGGTTCGTGGCGGGCTGGTTCGTGTGGGTGGAAGGAATGTGATAAAGGGTGACACAACTGAATATCCATCCATGATGTGGTTAAACAATTATTGCTGATGATCGTTTAAAACTTAACGAGCATTGATAATGATAAAACTTCTAGCAACTTCTAGCAACGGAAAGAGTGTGAGAGGAGAAAGATGAACTCACACCTCCCCAGTGAGAGAGAGGTAGAGAGAATATCAGATTGAGGGGGAGAGACAGAGACAAAGAGGAAGATGGGAGGGGGGAGGTAACGAGAGAGAGAGAGAGAGAGAGAGAGAGAGAGAGAGAGAGAGAGAGAAAGAGAGAGAGAGAGAGAGGGGGGGGGAGGGAGAAGTGAAGAAAGAGAGACATTGGTGATTTGTACGTTTCTGCGACTTGCTTTGAAAACCAGTTTTTACTGTGTGCTTTTAATATCAATGTGGCTCGTTGCGTTGTTATAATGACAATAGCGCCCTCTCTTTTATTTTCAACAATCTTCTTCCCGAAAAGTACGAAGGCCGTTTGAGTACCTTCTAAAAAGAAGAAAGTGTGACGTGAAAGGAGCCTTTGGTTTAATTGGACTCTGAATACCTCTGACTTTTTAGTCGAATTGCAGTCTGAAGAGCTCCGAATTTTTGAAGGGAATTCTCCAGAGAGAAAACAGTGTGAAATCACTCGCTCATTCCCATCTAATTGTATTATATTGAGGGCTCATTTATTGTCGATGCTTATTCTTACTTATTGTATAATGTTTTACGCTTTTCCTTGAAAAAGGTTGTGTGGCGTCAAAAACAAAAATGGTATCCAGGGATCAATGATCAATGAAGTTAGTGTGGTGTGTTATGTTTAGGTGTGTGTGGGAGGGGGGTGTCACCATTATTTTGCTTTTTGTTTCCACTGACGTGAAGCAGTTGCCAAATCTTTCACATTTATGACTAGATCTTTGTCTCAGTAATTATGCTAATGTGACTTTATTTATCCCATGGGTCCTACACCATATAGTATCGGACGATACAATCCCAGTCTACCTGTGTAACGTAGTGTGCTGGTGGATGCAATACTCCATCTTCATTATACGTTAAGCTCAGCTGAGACATGGGTCATAATCGTACATAATTTTATTCGTATATTACACTCATTTTCAATTCGTCGTTTGGTTGCCAACGTGCACACATGTTGGGGGGGAAGGCGGGAATGGGATGATATTATTGGAGACCATTCCCACTCTCTGACGGTCTATTGTGTGTGTGTTCCCATGCGCAGCGGTGTACATAGTGAAACCTCGTTCAGACCTGGCACCGAGTGGTACTGCAATGCCTAATAATAGAGCGCAGTACAATAACCGCCAGCGAGCAAGCAACCTCTATTCATAACGTGCGTGGAGATGAATTCCAAATCCACGAGAGAGAAATACAAACAGTCCCAACCCTTTGGAAGTTCAATAGAAAAAAAAGGATCGTTTTAAAGGTCTAAAGTCTAATCCTGTTCCAAACACTACCATGTATTAAGAGAGCGAGCTTATCAACTGCTTGATGATAATATGTGTTCTCATATAGAAAACAATACAACCTCATGATCATAATAAGCGTAAAAGTTATACTCTGTACTGGTCGCTAATATTATACATGGTATGGAGTTAAATGATGTCAACCACTCTTTTTATATTCTGCACGATATGCAAACTAATTACATGTATTCCAAAATAACAAATAGGCATATACGTTATCATAACAAATATGCAAAATTGAATACCCTCGATAGATATAATGCCTTGTGAAGTTTGACAGAGAAGCCTAATTTTTTGTATAGACATTTAAAGAAAAAAACGTATCATAGGGTAAATAATTGTTAAAATAGTGTCGATAGCGACGAGTTTAATACGCTGAAAAGGCAGCAAACCTTGGTTGGTTTGGGCAACGCTATAGAATAACTTCAACTGAACCCCCACTACTAGTATATGCAAGCCCACTCCGCCTTTAATGTTTTCCCATAAAATAACAAAATGTTTGACGTCATTGGAGTAGAATGGTTATTATGTCTGTCTGTGGTCTATGAAGCCTAGGGGGAAGAGTCGGTCTCGTACCAAGCACAAGGATCTTCATCTGTGTTTTCGCCCCTGGGTAAGATTATATTTCACACGTAATTATCCATTCAAGCTCTATAAATACACTTGTTTTCTAACTAAATGAAAAAAAAATGACCAACTAGGAACAAAATTATGGAGAAAGGGGCTTTCCAGTTGACAGCGGTACAGATGGAATGGAAACCATAAATAGAAAATGACCGTGAACAATAGACACACAATCATAACATTTATTGTGGTTGGAATTAGGTAAACATACATATTTCCGTGTATTTTATGATAATTTGAGTAATTCAATCTTTTTTGACAGCAGGAGGAAATATTCGAAGGTTTTATGACTAATATTCCATGTACCATCATATTCTGATTTGATCTTCCAAATATGGGTTGTATTTATTATAATTCTGAGTTGTATACAGTGCAGCAAAGTTTACTAACGAGGATAAGAATTACAAGAGTAAGACATAAATAGATAACCTGTCACATTATACCCAGTTCTCATACTGCGAAGTAGAAAGCAGCCCCCCCCCCCTTTTTTTTTTTTTTTTTTTTTTACTTCAGAAGTAGATTCTAAAGGGGTGTCATTACTCTTTTAAGGATTGACATGGGTTAAATTGTTGTTGCCAGTAAGGTGTGCCCTTCCTCTTTTTATTCCAGAATGGGTTCCTTATCACACGTAAATCCTCCCCATCAATGTCCAACCTGCTGGTCATAGCAAAGATATCTTGTTTTTTGTTTTCTTTTTCTTTTTCAAATGCATTGCTGTACTCTGCTCTTTTATGGTACACATTCAGAGCTAACATAGCATTACTATAAATGTATATCTCCCATTCTGCGCTAAAGTATTGTGCCATATCTCGTCAATTATGCCATATATATATATGTACTAGTAAAGTTTATCTCTTTTTTACCTCCTGCACATGCTGTCTAATCTTGTAATGTACCAACAGGCGTGATGTTTGGAGGGTAAACATATATAGTAGTCTATATAGTTAGGAAGCTGAAATCCGTCGAATAACAATTTCATAAAGCGCCAAGATATATTCTTTTTATTCTTATGTCTCGTTTTTAACATAAAGCATCTGAAAGTGACATTTGCGTACATCTTGTGTGAGTGGTTCCTGTCAAAACAAAAATGATTTCCTGACACAGTTGCATTTGGCGAAACACTTCGCGTGTTCCAAATTTGGACAGCAGTTATTGACGTCACAATAGTGGAGAGCACGCTTGGCTGACGATGACATCATCACTAGGGCCGTTGATTGGTCGACTTTTCGTAGTTGCTTTTATTTACATATTAAACATTTGGCGACCCCTGGGTCAACCAGGCGTGCCGTGCGCAATGGAAGTACTGCTGCGC
The DNA here is from genome assembly GCA_963669155.1 of Arbacia lixula. Taxonomy (NCBI): domain Eukaryota; kingdom Metazoa; phylum Echinodermata; class Echinoidea; order Arbacioida; family Arbaciidae; genus Arbacia; species Arbacia lixula. Next base: position 16,806,223 of record OZ022576.1, on the reverse strand, counting down.
TCAGCTGTAATTCACGCGCGGTATCTATCATTTGTATATACCACGGCAGTAGGCGGACACGTTCGGGCAGTAGTACTCCGGGAACGGCACACAAATATACCCCCAAATTGACAGGATAATCCAGTCTGGAATTCAACTCGACAACTGATTGAATCTCATCAATATAAACCCACAACATCGAATCATTCTGATCCAGGACTAATTCAGGAATGCATTTTCAGTGAAATATACTCCACGCACCTTGAAACCTTCGTATACGCATTCCGTGAATACCAATATAGTAAACAGTACGTGTCATCTACTACCAGTAACTACCACTCACGAACGCTCTACAGGATTGTGACAGTCTTGCTCCTGATTCTGCTGTAAACCAGTACTACTTGATGAACCACTAGAGACGACACGTTTTAGTGAGGGATAAAACGCAACCACACAGCCAACATGGATGTAGACTTCGACGAAATGGGCATTGCCGTAGTCCCACAGAAGACGTTTCCACGACTAGACACACAGGAGGTATGAAAGGAGATTGGGCATACTATATTTACGATTACGAGTAACAGAAATGACAGTATTATCAATCTATCATATCATGCGATACCTTCTTGCCTATGACTGAGTCTTACATCAGCTCAGTTCTGAGCTCTCTTTCTCTATGTCCTCTTATCTACCACATGTTTTCTCATGTATCATAACATCATGGCCATTGTTTCAGTTTTATGCTTTTGATTTTGTGCAGCGTACCGTGTTCGCTATGCAAAAACATGGCAGGTAACCAACCATTTTGTCATGCTGGGAATTCATTGTTGTACCAGACATCGATACTAGTTGAGTTGTACGTGGCCAGGCCAGATATGCATGCATGTAGCAGATATACGTGCATGATCAAAGCCAGTACGTTGGCTTTCAAGTTCAGTGGACTTGCACTAGTGTAGTACTGTTACAGTAGTGCAAAGTCCCGGTTCCATGGTTCATCGAAATATTACCGGAAGATGGAGGTGAGACCAACCACCTCTCGATCTGGTCTAAATTTTGAACATCGTTCATGGTAGACAGCTGACCTGGTAAGGAGTATGAACTCAGTACCATGCTAGTTTTAATAAAAAATAATGTTTCTTGCATAATAATGAATACCAATATCATGATGATGAACATTGCATATTGTATCATTAAATTGATCATTATTAACAAAAAAAAACAGCTGTCAAGGAATCAAGTTCAGTGAGCTCATCATTATGACCATATCAAAAGACAAGGTGCATAATTTATGTTCTTACCTTGATCATTTAAGTATTATCATAATTTATGATGAACCATGTATATGCCCTTGGTAGTGTGTACTTCAAGTTGAATGCTATACAGATTTAAATGTAGTGTACCCTTCTTTAAAGACAAAATCCAATTCTGTAAAACATTGCATTATCCACAAGACAGTACAAAGTGAAAGTCCAGCTTATCAAACATGACAGTGAGGTGGAATTCAACTACTCCATGAAAACATATTCGTTTGTAGATTGCCTCTCTGGTTCAGGTTCCTTTTCGAGTGCAAAATGAGGTTGCAGTTTTCAATATAACACTTTTGTTAACATTTTCATCACAAGAAAATATGTTCTCATAATTGCTCTCTAACACATGTGATGTTTTAACTTGTTTTCTCAGTACAAGGGTCTGTAAGTATAAAGCCTTTGAGATGGCCGGGTAAAATTCGAGATTAAATGCAATGGTCAGCACAAACCCATTCAAATTAACTTTTGACTTCCTATATTCTGACGAAGGAATATTCTTAAACATTAATGTTCTTCCATTTATGTTTTTTTTTTTTTTGGTACAACCTAATTTTGTTGACCTGTAAGAGGAGTACACTATGTTTAAGAGAGCGATAACCCTCATGGAGGTAGAGAATCATTGTTTGAGCCTCAGTCAAAATGAATGTTTCTTTGACTTTATATTAGTACCGTGTGCTTTAAGTTTTCATGCGTAAACTCTTGTCAGTCAGTATTAACAAGTCTGAAACTGAATATATTACCCTCGTACATGTCATAAATGATTGTACATCGCAACCGGCGGGTCAAACGCTAGTCTAGTCTAACAGACCCGCATTTGTAGACAATGATTCAGACTGTGCCTGTAGACTACAGTGTATATGAGGGGGGGGGGGGGGGGGAGTCTGCTAGTCTGAATGATATATCTGGCTTCAAAACACACCTATATAGGTAACTTTCCTGAGAGTGAGTACATTACTTCAAGATTAGTCCTGTATGTTTGATTTAGAAACATCCCATATGGTCATGTCCCTTTCTTCGTCTGTTCAAAGATGGAGACCAAGGGGGAGTGGTACCTGTTGATAGAAAATGGAGGTGTGTGCACAGTTCAGGTTGAGATTAAAAAGAAAACTGTTATTGCCAGGTCTGAAGTTCAAGAGTTGGCAGTAATTGTGATCACTGATTATATTTGCTTACTCCTTTCTTCTCATACTTTGGAATGGATCTATCGGTGGGTTGTCTTATAGCGATGATTACTAGTGTTCATTATTCAAGGCGTCCAATTATCTTACAAGAATATTGCGCTTATTGCGTCTAGTGCACCGTGCATATTTGCCTCTATTTGGTGTGGAAATATAAAAATTGAAATTGCTTCATAACTGTCCCTCAGGACGTAATTAAAATTGTTGTCGTTGCTCCTTAGTCCTTTCAGCGTTTTATATGACAACTTGCTTTTTAAAGCATCGCAGGCAGAGGTGAAAATAGTTGACCATGTAGCCTGCATGCAATCCAAATACAATAATCGATAGATTAGACACGTCTTATATTTCCTTTCTTTCATAATTGCATAAAAAAAAAAATTATCACTTGGGAAAGTGTTACTCATAGTTCTGTTAATAATTGCCCTTGCACCTAAAGACTGTAACTATTTTCTGGAAGAACAAATATTTAATCTAGCACGCCTTTCCTCTCTTTCTGTTCCATTCTAGTACTTTGTAATCTACATGTAAAAACAATATTGTATAGGCTGAAGTGTTATAAAGTAAAACTATCTCTCCTCTTTCACTCTTTCATTTCCTTTATCACCCCATAAATGGGTCAAACTTTTCTGGGTGAATGCGAAAGCATGTTCTTACCGAAATGTTTTATCTTGTCTACATAATATTTATTAAATAAATTATTGTGATAAATTGTACACTCGACGGATAATATCGTGGTCTACTTTAGTGACTTCATGATTAAAATCACAACTGTTTTCCATGTTTAGCCATAAACCTGTGTGGGGACTACCTCGCAAGATAATTAATCAGCATTAGCTCATGACAGCGGTCATCATATAACCTGTCAGCACACCGCGATAGCAGGAAATGGGTAAATGACAAATTGGTTCCCCGCGACTCCGGGAAATTTGTCTCGCAATTCATATTATGTCGCAGTAATGGGTCTGCTAATTAAACCATCCAATGGCTCCACTTCTTTTATTGCTTTTTCGTGTAATAAGTAATGTTCGTGGTGGTTTATTTATTTGGTTGCTAGCTTCTTTGTGAAGATGCCTGGATGATTATGTTAATTTCACTACGAGTGAATAGTAGTTACATAACCACACCATTGTGCGGTTTTATTTGCATGGTAATGATATAAATATGATAAAACCTATTACAAAGTCCTTCATTCAAAGGTGACGTTCATAATTATATCCATCTTGCAGGCCTAAAAATGTTATGTAGCACACATACTTAAGAGAACACCGTTTAAATTTCATCAGGATGAAGAAACTCACAAATTACTCTAGCATACAATGTACATGTAAAGGCCTATATCGACAGGTATAAACACAACAACAAAAAAGTAAGCCCCCCCCCCCCCAACAAGCAAAATAATATAACTTTTTATTGCAGAGGTTTTGGGCCAAATAATTTGGCAGGATTGCTCCTTAACTTATTGACTAGCTTCTCTATGAAAATCACATTAATCCAATCAGTCATGCATGAGTGGGTACATTTTGAAAGGCAAAAATATCATTTTCAAAAGTCACAAAGGTAATCGTTTATGCCGTTTGAATAATACATTTTATGTGTTTTCACTCAACCATGAATGGGCAATGACTTTGTATGTTTACATAACAGGTCATGTCATATCTTTGTCAAAATATCCAGAGTTTCATTTTTTCGCCAAAATAAAGGGTTTTTAAAAGTTTCAAACTCAAGAGGGATGAGTATTTTGTTACACGGTGCTTACTCAACCAGAAAAAAACTGTCCAGAACAATGGCTTAAGTGTCGGGATAGGTGTTAGTGCATCGAGAGATGGATGATGAACATTGAAAGGACATACATTAAGCACCAGAAATGGAATTCATCAAAAATTCATATGACGGAATCCTAAAATTACCCTTGTGACTTTTGAAAAGTGACATTTTTTGCCTTTAAAATTTGCCCACTCATGCATAACTGATTGGATTAATGTGATTTTCACACATCAGTTGGTCAATAAGCTAATAAAACAATCCTGCCAAATTATTTTGCCCAAAATCTCTTCAATAAAAAGTTATGCTATTTTGCTTAGAGGGTACTTACTTTTTTTGTGTGTGTTTATTTCAAATTGACTTCGGCCCTACTTTCGGATCGCCGTCAATTTTTTTGAGGGGCTTTCAAACTTCCGGATCAAACTTCACATTTCCCTATCACACCTTCTAATGGAAATATGATTTAAGATTGAAGTTTACGGTCAACGTAACACATTTTTTAGTGATGTATCGTCCAGTTTGAAAACGGGTATGGGTATGAACTTATGAGGGAAATGTGCCTACGTTTACCGGAATGAAAACATGCCTCAGCAACTCAGCGATTAACAACGATCTATTTATTATTTTGTTATTCTGCTTCTATAATACAGCGGGTGTAATTTACTCAACAATCAAACTTTATTTCATATTTTTTCTTATATATCCGCAACTATATGTATATATCCCGTTCGTGGTACTTGGCGACAACCTCATTGTTTGTTCGTTCACGTAACACCCCGGAGAATCACGAGGCCAACATGTATGGTATCATGTTTGTATTGTCTAAAGGATCGTTCTGGTGGGGCGGGGCTCCACGTTTATGTTAGTCTTGTTATTAGACTCACAGTAATATATCCATGCTGAAAGCATGATCGTTGCGAATACGTTTATTACAGGTTTCAGTTATGTTTCGAATTGTGATCCAAACACTTTCCTGAATCATACCAGATATTGCAACAAATTATTTGCCAATTGTTAGTTTTAAGTGAATATATATATGACTAAACTATTTGTCAATGTTAGTCAAGTTTGCACAAAAAAGTGGTACAGAGGTGACGAACGTGGCCACTTGCTAGGTCAGTGCTTTCAAATTCATGCATGAGCTTCGAATTTTGGAATTTGTCGTGCTATTTTTATTCCGACGCATGGCTTTTTTAAGTGCCTCGATAAGTGAGTGTTTTATACCCAGTTTTCGTGGTTGACATTATGAACCAGTGGCAGGGGGATACATTTTTTGAAATATTGATTTTTTTTTTCAATTTGATTAAATGACAAAAGTGTTTTGTTTAGCTACCTGTTTTCTAAAAAACAAAGCATTCGTATTTGATTTATTTATTTATTTATTTTTATATTTATAAAGGGCTTTGCTCAACTTGAAACCAAAATAGTTCAGAAAACATCAACACTGCTCGTTGCAGAGGGTCTGCGGACGAAGAATAGTGTTATTCCAGAACGTGCTATTCGATGACGTATTTTACTAAATATAGAATATGTTACCAGTGCGTGGATCGTGCGCATAGCTCATATCGTAGCGCGCTATACAGTTGACCCTTGTCTTTCTACTACCGGGTGAAATTCATTAGAACGAAGAAATACAGCCGTGGCGAACACGAAACTCTTGGCTTTTTCGTGATTTCTGTTCTGTTTGGTCTGTTCTGGAACGAATCAAATGAAGAAAACATAGGTTTCTAACTGCAGCTTCATTTTCATATAATAAAAGTGCTGCTGGAAAGTGATTTTTCCTACAAACATTGGCGATCTCAGAGTATCGTTCATTGTTCTGTGCGATGAGTCGTCAATTTTGATGGTTACCTTCCATTGACTGTGCACATGCATGCATGCAGAGAGTGTAGCTGTAAACACCCTGATTATGAACTGGCCTGAACCGACTTCATAAACGGATTTATAACGCCTCGTATGTCTATTTTAGCTACACATGTGTATTCATCAGCGTGAAGGATCATAATTTATGTGACATGAGCTTACGAGCTTCATTTCCCAAACGCAGGAAGTAATGTGCCGGCAGGAGTTCGCGTCAATAATGTTAATTTCCTGTGCTCGAAAACAAAGGAGTCCTGTTGTTGGGGCCTGGCCGTTGTCGTCGTCGTACTTGCAGCGCAGTATGGGCTCGCCACCGGTGCATTACGACAATAGATTTGCGTAAGGCCAATCAACGATCAACATCGTTCTGCTGACCAGTGCAAACAAAGGGAGTGGATCTTTGTTTCCACATTGATAATACCCAGGCCATGGGCATGGCATTCATGTAGGTCAACCAAACTTTGCCTTTGTGCATGATGTGGTGTCAAGTCAGACCATACTAGTCAGACCAAGCTAGTGACCGTGTGAAGTTGCATTTAACTTGTCAAGTTTGACCCACTGAACTTTGATTCAACTTAAATTGCACTGTCTTCCTAACTTAAAGTTAGATATTCTGCTCAGTACTCCTGCACCAGACATTTCTTCAAAATGATTCAAAAGAAACTGCCGTACAACACAATGCTTGCCATAGCATTGATGTTGAGTATGTTACGTCTTGATTGGACGGACTACTTCAGGGAGGACATTCTCATATCAAACTCTGGATTTCACGACACAATGTTAGGGCCCAGTGTTGGGCTAACAGAGACTCAGTTCCACAATTTATACAATTCTGTTGGACAAACGCATTCCAAGAATATAATTAGAGACTCGTTTTATGATCGATCACCATTCCATGAGCTGGATTCTCTTTATGAAAGGCCGCCCGTCATAACTAGCCCCAGGAGTAGGGATCTCACAGCTTTTTTGTTGGATAGACAAGAAGCGAGTACTGCACAGCGATTGAATGGACAACTTCTTGTTGCCCAACAGCCTGCGAATCCTACACCGGGTCACAATACAGATCATGCCACTACCGGAAATCACGATGCGCATGGCAACCATCACGAAAGTGATAGTGATGAAGGTTTTGAAGAAATGGACACTGAAGTGGAAGGTGCCGTTGGCCATTCTCACGCTGTGTCACCAACACCCTCAGATGATTTGAGCACAGAGGTAGTGCAGCTTTTATCCTTGACAACACAGTATAGAAATGTTTCATGTATTTTTTTCAAGGTTTTTTTATTTAGTGTGTGACAACCAATTGACAGTATTACAAAGATAATATTGTATCGTATGTTATTTAATATCCATTCCCTCTCAACCTCCTTCTCTTTGTTTTTCTGTATATGTACATGTAGAATGATTCTAATACGTTTCTAACGTTTCACTTTCTTTCGCTTCCGATCATATCATATACAGTGAAACCTGTCTATAGTGGCCACCCAAGCGAAACAAAAAGAGTGGCCTTTATAAACAGGTGGCTGCTATAGACAGGTTCTTTAACACATGATCTCTCTCCAAGGCAATCATTTCAGTGGCCACTATAGGCAGGTTGGCTGCTATAAACGGGTGGCTGCTAAGACCGGTTTGACTGTACATGTATGTACATGATACTGTCCATTCTTTTCAAGCGTTCTTTTTTTTTAGCCATCAAGTCCATGTCTGTGTACATGCAGACAATGTGTGTGCACATGATGCATGTTTTGTTTATGTTAACCATCTCATTTATGTTTTTTTTTCTTGTTCTCTTTGTGTTTTCTGCAGGACATGGATTTGATCGAGAGTCTTTGGAGGCAGGACATAGACATGGGAGTTTGTCCTGAAACGTACCCCTACAAAACAGACATCACCAAACCTGGATTCACAGAAGAACTCAAGAAACAAGGACTTGATATATGGGACTACAGCATAGATGGTGAGACTGGAGAGTTTGTGCCCGGACCTCAGCAAGAGTTAGAGGAATCAGTGCAACGGACAATCCAACCCCCTGTCATACAGCAGCCTCCCTCTCAGCCACAACCCCAAACACAAGTCTCACCACAAGAAGGCAGTCTCTCGTTGGAGGACTGCTTACAGCTCTTGGAGGAGGAATACTCTCCAGACACAACACCGACAGACCTGAACCCAGCACTGACACAGCAAGAAGCTGAGCAGCGGTGGCAGGACCTGGCCACCATCCCTGAGCTCCAGGGGAGCATCCCAGAACTATTGCCCACTGCCACGTTAAACAGCTCGCAGGACGGCTACACTGCGGTCCAACCACAGTTCATGCCAACTGTGGCCAACGGCAGTGCTGGTATCTCGTCCGAGATCAGTGAACTCCCACCACCTCAGATCCTCAATGATGTCTTTGCAGTGAATGCTTCCACCAATGGGATGGTCAGTCTGCAGAATGCCACTCAACCGCACTCGCAGCCTTCACTTCTCATGCCACCAGCGCACGCCACCGAATCTTTCAACAACTTCACAAACCTCAACGTGGACCCGCCCATCCACTCTGCCAATGCGACAACTGTAGCGCCTTCCAATGAGAATATGACCAACTACCTAATGCAGACCCTGCAGCACCAAATGGCCCCGGTCAATGTCACTGCACCTTACCCTGCAAGCAACCTCAGTATGCCCGACAACAGCAGCTCATTGCTCATGGAGCTCCTCAACTCCCCAGGCTCAGCACAACCAATCAACCCACTGGATCTGGACTTTGATGAGCAGATGCACGATGTCATCGCAGCTTTGGGGGAAGATGCAGAGTCCCTGTCAGATGAAGAAAGTGGTACGTACAAATATGGAACATGCTTTAACAGCTCTGACATGTTTGTTAACTCAACCTGGTTTACATGTATGCAACTTGATTAACAAGGTCAAATCAAATGCATAAATGTGCTCAGTAAACTGTTTAAGTTGAACACAAACAAAGGGACATAAAGGGATGTGTTACATGTACAAATGTAACATAATTTGTTCATGTATTGTTCTCCATCTCTGTCTTTCTGGGACTCCATGTTTAGTGGAAATTATATTAACAAAAATCAGGAATACATTGTACCTCTTGTTTCTTGTACAAATATAAGGTTGAATCTTAAAATAATTCATGTTTCAGAGACACACATTGTAAACTAGCTTGCTTGTCTTACTATTTAAAGAAAGCTAATAAGATAGAGAGGAGTACAGAATTTATGTAGCAGTGGAAAAAATACACAAAGCCCTATGAAAACTAAGACGTTACAATGCTGTTTAAATCACAGTATGCTTCAGTGTGTTTGTTGCATTACACCCCACCTGAATACTTTCCCTTAATGCTAGTATTATTTTTCCCCTGGCATTTAAAAAGTGAATAACACCAAAATGTTTATGAGACAGACTACACGTACATGTACACACTACACAGTACATGTAGGCACAAAGTATTGTTCTGATATAAACCTGGGCCTCAGCATGTAGGTCGTAAGATGTTGTGAAGGTGCTTAGGGACTCACTAAGCACTAGTGCTTTTTTCCCCCCTCTGTGGGAACTTGGATCACTGCCGGATTTTGTGAGACTGTCATAAAAGGTCAGTGAGAGTGCTGAGCTTGCTGCAAATTCTCGGGAGAAGGCCGATAAGGTCTACTTGCAACCTGATCTCCTTTTCTCTCTGTTCTCTTCTGGCTCTCTCTCCCCAACTCTTGTTCCCATTGCACTTGTGCGCCTCTTGCTCTACTTTGTCTTGTACATGTACATTGTATCGTTCATACCCACTCAATCAGGCTTCACATACAAAGTGATCAATTGGTGCTGTCGTGGAGCAAACATGTATCGGGTAACATTGTCGCTTTTCCAAGTGTGTGGTTTTGTGCTGCCAATTGGTGAAGAGTTTTCCTCCATGGATTTGTCCTTGGGATGAGAGAAGTCACTAAGCAGACAGGGATTGCCCTCACAATGCAAGGAATCAACTCTCCCCTTCAGCTAGGATGTCTGGTGCCTGCCTATATGTGGCTTCCCTGCATGATTCACATGGATCCTGCATCATCCGTGCAGGTCTTATTGCCTTTGTTTGCCCTGCCTAGACGTGGTGAGTGCAGTGTACATTTGAGTCATGGATGATGATTACGTGTACATGTACCTGGTCATCAAAAGCTGTCTGGCTGCATAGTGCAGTCACATTATGCAGTTCATTTGTGCAATATATTTGCAACAGAACAATCAGGGAGCCTGTTTTGTGTGGTGACTGAGACATGTTCAGGTTGGTGTACAATGTACAGGTCATGCCTCATTGTACATGGAATTTGTTCAATTTCAAATTATTTATGTGAGGTTATATTTTTATCCTCAAATAATAATTTCATACAAATAGGAATCTGAAGGTCCTAAATTTACACATACATTTGTACATGTATGTACATGTCGATTTCATGGAACATATACGTATAGATCTGTAGGCATTTGTGCATACTACACGACTGTACATTTAGTTCATAAATGTACATGTATGTATATGTACAGTGCACATGTCTTCCTAAAAAAAACACCTTCCTGTCTGCACAGTCTGTGTTTTGCGGGGAAGAATGTATGGGAGGAGGCCACCTTCCAGTCTGACCTTATGAGTCAAGCATATTGAACCATGTTGTGTATTACACCCTACATGACATGTACATGCAGTACATGTGCATTAGAGAACTTCAAGTTTTCAGAGTTCTTTCTTGCGTTTCATGGGCTCATTCACTTTGAGCACCTGTGAATATTTTTCACAGGTGTGCAATGTGGGTATCTTCTATGTCAATGGAATTTGTACATTTTACAAAACATTTTTTCAAGTTAATATGCATGTAGATCACTATTATTAACACAGCAACATTTTATTTCTATTCCTCAATACAGATGGCTCCATCTTTGATGATGAAGAGGGGGCAGCTGGGTATTCGTCAAGCTCTGACCAAGAACATTTCAAGGGTGCAGCAGGAGGATACGGCTTTTCAAGAGGTCAGTATTCCCTCTCTCTCTCTCACTCTGTCACTCTCTCTCTCCCTCTATCTCTCTTTCTCTCTCTCTCTCTCTCTCTCTCTCTCTCTCTCTATGAAATGAGTTGACATCTTGTGCATGAATCTGCTGATGTGCTTTTAACATCCGCTTCAAAAAGCCCCAGATCTAATGATAAAGAAGTAAAAACATAATTTGGTTGTATTCATAGTAGCCAGAAAAATAGAGTAGAATAATCCCAAGCTTCCTCAATGCAAATGCATAAACATTGTATAGGTGAAATATGAGTATGGAAGTTTCATTGCAACAAAAACAATGAAATTCTATTTTGGGGCTTAAAACAACACAAAAGTCTACATGTGTGTCAATATATAGTTATGAAAGGGGACAGTGTTGAATAGGTATGATGAATTTCCTGTTTATCTCCCGCCCCACTCCAAAAAAAGTGTGTCTCACTCTCATGTCTGAAAAGTTTACTTCCAATAATGCAGTGTTCCTGCGCAATGAAGTGTTATGTTGTTCATGGAGATTTCCTTTGTAAGCATGCTAGACACCTGTATGTAATATCAGCGCTTAGTGTGAGTGGGTGATGCAAAATGCTGATTAATGATGACTTGATAGCTAAATCACTTGCAGATATACAGGTAACAAGAGTTTACAGAGTGATAAAGGTGCCAATCTGTTATTCTTTACACTATATGAATCACCAGATTTGGATGGGTTTCCCAATATCTGATATTCTGTCTGATACATCAAGTTCTTATAATCACTTGGCAGTTTAATGTCTGCTCAGTTGAAGTTGATATACAAGCAGGGAAGTCACCCGCAGTGATGTCCAATCATTGTAAGTTTCTGTTTTCTTCTTACCTCTTTTCTTATGTTGGCTCACTCATTTACATACATCATTTTTTTTTTTGGTAATCAGTATTAATGGGGACTTTTACTTCATTTTCTTTTAACGTGCAGGTCATGAGAGAGAGTACGGCAGTGATTCCAGCAGTAACAGCTACAGTGGACAACCTCCAAAGATGGAGAACATCAAGCACAACCATTCCTACTCCTCACCCTCACAGTCTGAGATGCAGAACGGCAACGGCGCTTCCAACAGTAGCCACAATGGCACAAATGGCTACAACGGGATGAAGCTCAACAGGGATGAGAAGCGGGCCAAGGCGCTCAAGCTGCCGATCAATGTGGAAAAGATCATCAACCTTCCCGTCGATGCCTTCAACGACCTGATGAAGAAGTATGAGCTCAACGACGCACAGTTGCAACTTGTGCGTGATATCCGACGTCGTGGGAAAAACAAGGTGGCCGCGCAGAACTGCCGCAAGCGCAAGATAGACGCGATCATGATGGTGGAGGAAACGGTTGGCGAGCTGCGGATGGAACGTGACAAGCTGGTGAAGGAACGTGACAACATCGACAAAGAGGTTAGCGACATGCAGCAGAGGTACGCAGAACTGTGCAACGAAGTCTTTTCTTCCATTCAGGATGAGCATGGGGCACCGGTAGACCCCAATGACTACACGCTCCAGCAGATGCCTGATGGCACGGTGTTCCTCATCCCACGCAATGGCAACTCATCACATAGGGATAGGGATGAGCAGTCCATGTGAAGAAAAACACTCTGCAATATGCTCGGGCTCTCTCCCAAGACTTTTTAAAGTTGCAATATGCTGCTCTATGTCGTGTCTCGATGCTGGCGACCTTTCCTCTTTCCAGTGGTCATAGAGTGAACATGTTTTACTAGCGATGGCTGTTATGGTCAGTAATGTATAGGAAGTTTCTAATGGCTTCCTTCTCTTGATGTTTCCTCTCTCAGTCCTTCGTTGTTGTTCTTTGAAGTACAGGTATATGTATGGCAGATGTGTTGCCTACCATTTTGCAGTGCCCAGATTCCAGCATAGCTTTGCCTCCCAATCTTTCTAGATCCTCTAGCCACACTGCTTATGATTTTTAGATGTACCGTTTATGCCATGTCACTAGTGACACAGAAATTGGTAAAATATTTTTGGTGCTTTACAGATGTTTAAAAGTTGCACTAGCTTTTGTGAGTAATTGTCTGTGAAAAAGAAATCATGGAGATTGTTTTTTTTTTGTACAGAATGACATAAATACCTATAAAAGTTACTGTACATTCTGGTATTTTGGTTATTGACAATGATTCTTTCATTCAGTCATAGTGTGAGCTTGTTTTCATGTAATCTAGCGTCAGGAGCGAAGCTTTATCATGTTGTAGGTGGTTGTGGCGCTGTGCAAGTGTGTGTTCTCATTGCTTAGTGGTGTTATGTGTTTGTAGTCCAGTGTTTTCCTGGGGACAGCCGTAGCCTAGAAAGCAAGATTTGTCGGCCTGGGAGGTAATGGGACTAGCTAACAGACAAGTAATGACTCAAGTGCCTCTAAACACTCACATACACAGAAAAGATGTGAATATTTATCTCAATCATTATCCATGTGAAATATGGTAACATCAAATTTACATTACTGTACATGTACATGTAGCTATGCTGAAACAAATATGTGTGTATTATTCCTCAGCGTGTGATTGTATAAGGAAACTTAAATTCATGTAAGCATGTTTGATATGAAAACCTAATTCATAGGATGAATCATTATTTCTTTCTTTACTTTTTAGAAATAATTGCTTAGGATATTCTTGTCTACATGTAAATACATGTACATGAAGATAACTACTTGTGTGTCTACATAGTGTATCTGATGAGTTTCTAGGTCTTATATAAATCTTTCCCCATTTCTAAGAAATATAAAGATCAATAGTCATACTGGTGTAATTTACTGAAATGTTTACCTGTAAAATGTATTTGTTTTATTTCAACTTGTAGCTGACCTCCAAGATGGATGGATATATAGTTTCTGTGAAGTATCAAATGTTGTTGACTTGTTGTGGTAACCCTTGAACTTGTATATTTTGTAAATAGCTACAGAAGAATTATTATGCAAAGGAGTTTTCCAATGATAAACAGTGATATTTGACAGTGTCAGAGGATAAATCTATTTATGAAATATTTCATCATTTGATGTCGGAGTAAATAAGCAGGATCATGGCAATTTCACACTTCAATTACTTTATGTTCCTCACGTATTGTGTACAATATACATGTAAAATGTTTTTTTTTTTTTAAAGAAGTTCATCTGCTAATTACTATTAAAAAGTTACATGTAATTGTGGGAGGACTAATAGTTCTCTCTTACACTCCAAATAGTAGTTCATCAGCAGCAGATGTTACAGGTTATTTTATCATTTCTGTAGATTTTCTTTGGCAAGTCACCAATCTTGTACAGACATTGTTTGTCTCTAAAGTAACAGGAGTTCATTTGTTTTTAGTTTTCAATTTATATATCAAAAAAATATCTTCTTGTTCATTGTACCTATGAGTGAAATATAGGAAAACCCCCTCAAACGTACACAAAGAAGTAACGTTGTTGATATACATGTACATGTACATGTCATCAAAAGATGCAACATGCAAATCCAATTGTGTTGGGCAAAGATTCTTTTTTTTTTATTCCTGTGGTGGTAGATATGCCAGACATTCATTTTATTTCTCATATCTTTCTCAATCAGAGCCAATTCTGATGTTGCATGAAGATTATTTTTTCACTTGAGAGGTATGGATAACATGTATTTAGAACCTGCTATTGTTGTAAATATTGATTATTGCAGAGAAAATGGAAAAAATGAAAATATGACAAAAATATGAAAAAATACTTTTTGAGTGTCTGGAGTTCTTTAATTCCTAGCTTAAACCATTTACATAAATGTAAAAGTGGGACAGATGAAGAGAGAGTGTTTGTATGTGCATTTGTGTTATGGTGCATGATGAGGAAGAAATGTGTGAGTGTGTTATGGTGGTATGAGAAGAAAGAAGTGTGTTATGGTGGGATGATAAGGGAAAAGTGTGTTATGGTGGTATGAGAAGAAAGAAGTGTTATGGTGGTATGGTAAGGGAAAAGTGTGTTATGGTGGGATGATAAGGGAAAAGTGTGTTATGGTGGTATAAGAAGGAAAAAGTGTTATGGTGGTATGGTAAGGAAAAAGTGTGTTGTGGTGGGATGATCAGGAAGAAGTCTGTTATGATGGTTTGATAAGGAAAAGGTGTTAAGGTGGTATAAGGAAAAAGTGTGTGTTATTTAATTGGGTAATTGAGTGATGGGATGGCAAATTAATCAACAGTAACCTGCCAAGCTCTCTCCCCTTTTTTTTTTTTTTTCTCTCTCTCTCTCTCTCTCTCTCTCTCTCTCTCTCTCTCTCTCTCTCTCTCTCTCTCTCTCTCTCTCTCTCTCTCTCTCTCTCTCTCTCTCTCTCTCTCTCTCTCTCTCTCTCTCTCTCTCTCTCTCTCTCTCTCTCTCTTTTCCTCTGTATCTCACTATCTCCATAGTCGACTTATTAATCCTAGCAGGAATGACATGTCGGAAGACCAAACAACATACTCAAATTACTGGTTTGTCCCCATCACTGACATCTACACATTTAGCTGCAGGAAATCAGATTTGTCTGAAAATGTGTAACACATGCGTGCTCTTGTCTTTCCAAAAGATCATGATTTGAGTGAATAGTTGAGACAGCCCTCTAGCCTGAACGAGAAATGTATGTCAGTTGCAGAGGCAGAACTGACCTCGCACTCAAAAGGTCTGTGCAAAATGTGAGAAATCGAATACAAACACCTAGTCTTGTATACCAGTACTTGATATCCCCAGAGGTTTTGTTACTCATCCTGTACATGACCCCGGCAAATTTTGCCACATGCAGTCACATTCAAGCTAACCTCAGTTAGGAGATAGTGGGGAATCAGTCTAGTCGGTGAGGCGTGCATGTGTAAACACACGAATGTACAAGTACAACAAACAAACATCCACATATTCTCATGCATACACACATTTATATGGTGAAAATTACAGCCACAGAAGACATGTCAGCAAGGGTTCTAACTAGATATAAAAATTCAAGAGTGGTCCTCATGGGCACCATAAAACTCCTCCACCCCTACCCCGTCCCCATCCACTTCCTTATCATGGTTCCAACATAAATGCCAGCACAAAACTTGTTTCTGAGAATTGAACCGTGCTGCCACATCAAAAAGATCCTTGAAAGTCAACAAAGTTACATGTGCTAATGCCAGATTTCATGCTATCAGCCTACTACAACGGGCACCCCTGTTAACATTATGAACCTTATCATGCACATTAGAAGGGTCATGAGGTATTAATTGGAGAGTGATGTGGTAGAGGGGGAAAAATACATTGAAAGTCTGAGGAGTAAAATGAAAACACAATAAATTACATGAATTCATGTCCATATTAAGTATTCAAATTCATTTTCATTTCTGCAATGCAAATAATATTTCAGTAGTTTGAGACAACTTGGGTTGTATCTTCACAGAATTCACTCACTGGAATTCTATGTGAATTTTCATTTGGTCCTTGATCTTTATCTGAAGATGTCGGTAAAAGCAATATGAAAATGTCTGTAATCATAAAATTAATTTGGTACATTTGATTTGTAATGATACATTTACACTGTGGGATAATATTCAATGCTTCATGCTGCTGATATGAATTGTGCAAGAGTAATTGAAACAATAGAGGCTGTAGGACAAATCCAAATAACATGGGTATCCAATAACAATAATGCATGGCAGCACACAAAGCATATGTATATATGTCTTTTGTTCCATAAAACAAATTGCTTACGTTGTTAGAAGACAAGGTTTTGCATAACATGTCACATTTAAAATGTCACCTAGAGTTGGCAATTCACATTGTTTAGTTACCCCTTTCCTTTGAACCAAGTCCTCTGTAGTACAAAGAAAATGGCAAGCTTTGCTACTTTTTGCCCATGGAATCATTTATGCATAAAAAAAAGCCAGAGAAAATCAAATTTGGCAATGGTGCAATCATGATGTGTGTCAGCAAATTGATAACAGAAATCAGGAATGTGTGGCTGACACTGGTAGCCTAAGATCATGACCATAATGTAAATTTTGTCAAACATGTACTAGTAAGCATACATTTATCATTAATGGATTTACTGTTCAGTCCGATATCATGTTACACTTTTCCACATGATATTCCACATGAAGTTCTAAAAATGATACAAGTTTTAACAATTCTTGTTTATACTGTTATTTCATTGCAGCAATTATATTAGCAGCTTTGTTCTTCAATCTTCATTCTTGGATATAATTGGAAGCTGTCTTTCATTGTACCCATTCCAATAGTCACATGAATATGCAGGATCTGCTCTCTATTCTAGGCACCAATTTCCATTCCCTGCATGTATGAATAGCAACCCCAATTTGCTATCATCTTATTTCCATATGTATAGGAAGTTACACTTTATGAATAGCAGTCCTTATGAATAGTGAGTTTGCCCCATAGTCATAAGTCCTTTGTTGCTCTGTGCAAGACAAAGTACCGTTCCTGAGCATGCATGTGTCACCAGTGCAAAATTGTGACTATGGCACATTCATGGAAGATTAAAATCAACATTCATTAGGAGCTGGAACAAATCTTGATATCAATCAGATGAACACACTGAACGTCAAAGTTGATCCAACAGAGAGCGATATCTCCTTGAAGTTGAGCTTTCCTCAAGGTAATTACAAACATGTAGATGACTGTTTCAATAATGAACATGTGTAGATCATTGCATGTGGCCCAGAAGCTCTATTCCTTAATAATAATTATGTTACAATCTCTGAAAACAACAGGAAAGAGTAATACAAATTGGGGGTAATAATAAAATCAAGCAGGAAACATTTGAAAAGAAGAGTAACAAATTATGTTTGTAAACTAATAACAGCACTTACTTCACTTCACTTTTATGAAGTGTTAATGCTTAGTTTTGTCATTTGCAGTTTGCTCATTAAACCACTTCTTTGAAACATTTCATCGTGTCATATCCACTCATGTCATCTGTAAATTTAGGTGTAAATGTTGAAACACCATCACATCCAATTACTATCATCAAAAAAAAAAAAGGAAGAAAAGAAGGAAGAAAAGTCCTCATTATTTTTAATCAAAGCTTGAACGTGCAGAAAAGTCTGCATTGAACTTACTTAAGTGTAAAGCATAGAGTATACATGTTTATAAACATTCAAATAATCCATTTTAGCAAGCAAGAATCTCACTTAGGAACATTTATCTCTTCATGATGGAATTCAATTCTTCAATGTTTTTATCATAGATCTTTACCCAATAAAAACTGAAAGAAGAGAATGAAATGAAAGCCTCATTGCAGGGCCTTTGCAGTAAACCCATAATGTCCATGAACACATGTAACTTTACAACAAAATATATTTTGACAATAATTAACAATAACAGTGTTTACAAACTTAAATTCATGAGAAATAAAGACAAAAAACATCCATTGCACATGTTGATAGCACAAAATAAAACACTTCTGTGGCAAAATTTATAGCAAATTTAAAAGAATCATTATTGAAAAATCCCATTTCCATCTCAATTAAAGTCCTCATACACCTGATTAAATGCTGCTCCATATCATGTAACGATGATATAAAAATGTTGCTATATATATATACAATTTGTATGTATCATATTGACATGATAATGTGACAAAGAGAAATGAACATAAATTGACACCAAGTATATGTATCATATTTCCCCAAGAAAACACAGATCTGATATGGAGGGGATTGGTGAACCTAAAAGTTAATCTTATGGGAAAAGCGTATAAAGATGTTCAGTGAGATACTTTGTAATGACATACAAGATACATGTACAAGCACGATAACACAACAAATTATGATATCATATTAAGCAAATTTGGAATACTTGATTGTGTATAAACATAGGCATTACATATTGTGTATGGTACTTTATCATCATAAGGTTATGAATAATTCACCATCAGCACATGTGCCATATTTCAAGCATGCCACATAATATATATGTGTATAATAAAAAGAAGCTATATAGCCAAATAAATGATTAATATATTAATATAATATCATACAAATAGAGAATGGGGGTGTGTTGAAGGTGTGTGCTGGTACATGTGGTAATGTAAACACCAACAGAATTAAAACCGGTTATATCTACCTCCGTGAAGTGGAGGATGGATGGTGCAATTCACGTACTTCATGACGGCAGAGTTCATTTTTTATGCAAGTTATGAAATGGTTGTACTTTGGTCGATAAGAGGGTAAACAGTCAAATATTTGCAGAACTGAGAGCAGACAATATATACATGTGTATTTGTGCAGTAAGTCGTAGAAAGTTAGGAGTTCACTATATGTCAGAACAAAAAAACAAGAACAAGTTTTGATGCAATCGTAACCACAACGTGTTTTAAAACAGGTTGAAACACCTCACCTAGAGCCTATGTGTAAATGCTTCTAAATCCTTGTTCTGTGTAGTTATTCAATGAAAATCATGATAAGATGCGATGTACTTAGACATTACTTTTGAGAGGGATAAATAATACATGTATGCACAAGATGGAATGCCATTATATATTGTGGTTATTGTTTTTTTTTTTTGGGGGGGGAGGGGGGGGCGGAGCTGTGCATAATGAGCTGGTCTCTGAGAGCGGGTATGTATCATGAGAACAGCGTATGCTTTGTTCATGTAGCCAAAGTGTGACATGACCTTAATAGGTGTGCAACAAAAGATTGAATATCTAAGTATAGAAGAGGCACACTTTAAACTCCACTGTGAATGTACACAAAACTTGGATAACACGCACATTCCGACCTTTGGTCAGGACCTTCTTTCGTTATAAGAGTCGTCATAGCACATCACAATTATGGTCATTACATAAAGTCATGTGATGCTAACATGATGCAAACAAAGAAAACAATATTGAGCTGGGACTATTTCATTGGATAAGACCCCAAGTTACTGTTTACTGAAACCACAATATGATGCCACCATCACGGCAATGGATTTCTCTTTAAGTCTTTGTATTGGGAGCGAAGTTTGAAGTGCGTGCTGTTCAATGTTTGGGTATAGTACTACTATTTAAATAAATATCACTGAGCTGGAGGGGAGCAGTAAGGAACAAAAGAGGTTCATGGAGGAACGCGTTGACTTAGAACTTGCTAATTTGTTTAGAGAGTGCTCTGTCAATAGGCTGCCTCTGGTCGCTTGATGTGGAGGGTATATTTGATTGTTTTGCTTGTGAATCTGCAAGAGTGAATAAGATCAAGAAGTGGGAGGGGTGGGAAAGTAGGCATCGGTAGATAAAAGAAAAGATTGTTGGAAATAAAGAGGAGGGACCAAGATTGGGAGGACGGGAGGAGTCAGGTGGTGGGAAAATATGGAGGGGGGGGGGGGGTGGAGAGAAAGCAAAAATGGGAGGGAAAGGGAGAAAAGAGAGAGCAAGAGCAAGTGAGAGAGAGGGAGGGAGAGAGAGAGAGAGAGAGAGAGAGAGAGAGAGAGAGAGGGAGAGAGAGAGAGAGAGAGGGAGGGAGGGAGAGAGAGAGAGAGAGAGAGAGAGAGAGAGAGAGCAACAGAGGGAGAGACAAATAGCGAGTGAGTGACGGAGAGAGAAAGAGTGGGAGAGAGAGAGCAAGAGGAGTGGGTGAGGATGGGGAGAGAGAGATAAAAAAAGGGAAAAATAACATTATTCATAAGCAATATAAGTATACACACAATATAAATTACAAATAATGCAAAAAATGTACATTACCATCAAGACAAGAATACCAATACCTGCTCACTATCTCCATTGTAGGAGTTGGGTTGGACAATTTCATAAAATAAAAAAGGAATTTTGTGCAAAACTTCACGTGGTATAAAATCTGATCATGTAAAAAATATCACACAATCAATACATATCCTTGCAATACTAAACAAATCATAAGAATGTATGAAAACGACTTATGTACAAACTTCTGTTTGTGCCAAGTCCACAAGCCATGCAAATATCAATGAGCACAAATGAATGGTGTGACCTTGAAGACCCAGAAAAGTTTGCTTCACACAAGGAACAAATTCTATTCACTATAGAGTACTTTGAGCACACAATAGATGGAATGACATCACGACCGAACTGTAATGGGGTCTTGTGTCTGCGCCTGATCAACCAAGACAATGGGGTCAAGTTCTCTGCCACAAAATGGAGAGAGATATCTTTGACACATAGCATTCCTATTAACTGAGTGTACCTCATAGAAATGGAGCACAGCGCTTGGGTTGTGTTCATTTAAATGCATAGACGGTACTCTCTCTTCAAAATATTGTCTAAAATGTCAGATTGTACAGCCTTTCCATGACTTGTTTTCATCAGACATGTGCTTTATGACTGCTTCTCTGATACAATGGTTTGTGAAAGGTACCTCAGTCTGCATGGAAAGTGTTTAATACAAAAGAGTGTACACTGACACCTCTCTGCTGGTCTTTATGCAAATGTATTCATTACTATATGCCATACCAAACTTTCCATGGTCAAAATATTAATATTTTGATACATAAGCACACATGTATTCTTTAACATAATGAATTTATTCCCCATAAAGCAATTAACAATGTACTGGAGCCCTCCATGTACATGTACACAATGCAAGTTATTTGTCTTACAACTCTACTGCAATGGACTACATGCTTGGTCATTTGGAAAAAAGAGGTCATATTTTTCAAAAGAAGAAGTGAGAAAAGTTCTTGACCCATGAAGGTCCTGGCACTGAAATGATCTTGGATACTAATAAATACTATATAGAAATAGGAAAACTTTGGGTAACACCATGTGATTGTATTCTTTCAGGATATTTGACCCACTTATGGGGTAAAGTAAGGGAAAAAGGTGGAGTGAAAAGTGGAAAGATTTTTGTTTTTGTTGTTGTTGTTGTTGTTGTTGAACTTACATGAAGACTGTGGTTAGCTTTAGTTTTAGGTGTTTGAGCCAAAAGAAAATGAGATGCGATGGATGTAGAAGGAAAGGGTTGTGATGAGAATTGTAAACTAGTCACAAAGTTTATACAGACGAAGAAGAAAGAAACAAGAGAGGAAATTTGTGATGTATATAGTAAGTTTTGTAACTTACAATAGGTTTCTCTCAATATCAGAAAGAAAGAAAATCAGTCTCTGATCTTGGGATACAGAACTCTTATAAAGATAACAGGTCACTTGCAAAAGTGATTAAATTTTACTCCTAATTTTGTCCCGTATGGAGTACTACATTCAGTGGGAAACGCATTGTTGCTTTGATCATAAACCCACAGGTCATAGTCTGACAGATAATTCTACTAGAAGTTCAGTTGGGTTGTTCACTGTAACATGCTTCTTTGTAAAATTCTTATAAATGCTTCATTACTAGACTGGCCCAAATATCCTTTGGTAGCCCTTGCCAGATTCACATGACATGATACAGAAAGGAGATGATGATTTATCTTGTATTCATGTCATTGACTAAAAATCTCATCATCAGGCTGTTCAAAGCTTTCAATTCTCCCTATTGCATATAGCGGATATGAAGCGATATCACCTCGCAATACTGATATCTGATCGATTGCTCTTGGGACGTATACTTCCGGTAAGAGTTTGTCGTCGGCAGAAAGTGACCTAGAAATCACTTTTTTTAATGAATTAAGCAGCGAACATTTTGTGTAGGGTTATGGTTAGGGTCAGGGTTAGGTTTAGAATTAGGCTTAGGGTTAGTGTTAAGGTCAGGGTTTGGTTTAGGGTTAAAATTCATAAAATTAGTTGGATACCCTGGTCCCCTATTGTACGGGATTGCCGAATGTTCGTGGACCGGAAGTTCATATCCCAAGAATCAAAGGAAATCAAATTAGAGCGCCACACACGTTCAGATTCAGAGAGCTATATGCGATACGGAGAATTGCTTTGGTACACCTGGATAGGAATCTTGGTTTTAGATTCATGTAGCTAGCCAGCCAGGTTCACATGTATAGACTAATCCTCCCATTCATAGACACTGCATGGAGAGGGATCTTAGATTTGTATTCATGTAGCTGAGCCAGCCATGGTCAGGGTCACATGAATAGCCTAATCCTCCCATTCACTGCATGGAGAGGGATCTTAGACTTGGATGTGCTTTGTTACCCAGCCCTTTCCAGGCTTATAAGAATAGCATAATCATTGAATTTACTGACACTGAATAGAGAGGGAGCTCAGGCATGGATTCACCTCACAGATATGAACAGCCTAATCTACCCATTTACAGATACTGAATTGAGAGAAGATTTCTGTTCTAGACATGTCATTGACACCACATGCTCATTATTAAGCTGCTGTACTAAAGCTTTCCATTACTTTTCCCCACAGATCAGATTTACTTACAGGTATTGACTTGTACATGACTCTGTGATAAATAAACTGTGCGTGATAAACTGTGTGTGAGGGGATATGTAATTATGTAATAAGGCACTGTTTATAACCATTTGGTCTGCTCTTATTTTGTCTAATTCCCATTTTGTAATTGAGCAAAATGTTAAAGGTACCTTTTAATGTTAAGAGTCTACTTACTTCAAATGCATGTTGACATCAATGATGTGTATGCATCTATACATCTACAACTAACTGACTACCAGTTTATGATCAGAATGTATGTGACATCATCAACTCAGTAAAAATAAAAACAGCAATACACAGAATTATGACAGCAGTGTAACTAGGTGTGTTTACTCACAACACCACCACATTTTCATACAAACCACCTTTCAGTGATATGATAGTCACTGCTATTTTACACATACTGCAGCATAGGCTAATGAGGTCATATTGTGTGAACATTTGTGCTAATGCTATTGTGAGTAAGTGCACATTATTACAGTGAATAACCTAGCACATGGGTATTATAACACTTGTTTTAACAGGGAATCCATGATTTAACTGAACCAAAACCATATGTGTGAGGAGGTATGTTCCGTGGGGTACACACCTTGAGAACTTGTTATCAAAGATGAGTGTGTAGACACCAGGCTTCCTAGCCAGCAGCTCCCCCTGTACTGCATGCTGGTGTGAGTTACAGCGGCATAATGGAATCAGCTCTTCAGCGGGTGATGGGCTCTCTGCCGAGGGGTCATGGAATGTCACCAGAAAACCAATACTCTGCAAAACACAAGAGGGAGTTTCAGAAAGTATAGCAATGTACATTCAGCTAGTATCTTGGCATATATTGCTCATCATTTATGTTTTTATTGACGGATAGGAGTGACGTAAACTCTGGAGATGTGACTGCCACCATTTTCTCCCTTTTTTTAGCTTAGTATGCAGATAATCAAAATAAATGTAGGGATTTGATTCTTCTTGAAATGTATCCCTGTTCTTTCTGAAATGATTCTTATTCTCAAATCTAATTGATTGCAGTCGAACCTTCACAGAAAGACCACTCAAGGGAGACAAGACATGTGGTCTTTATGATCAGGTGGTTTTTATTTACAGGGTACTTTAATACATGTTTCAATGAATATTACTGGTCAAGGGAAACAACAATTGTGGTCATCATAAGCAGGTGGTCTTTCAATATAGGTGGTTGCTACAACATGTATTGCTGTATCGTGCAATTAAATGTATATGGTTTATCACATGTGATCATGCTCTGTAGTACAATACTTAATTCTACATGTTTAATGGATACTAGTACAATGGTAACACACACATATATACACTTCAAATGTGAAGTTGTTTTACAAGAAGACAAAAATATACTACAAATAAACGTTCAAATTATTTGTTTATCTATTTATTCATGCTATCTTTATTTACAAATAAAACATAATGCAGGGTAGACCCGTTTAGTTATAAAACTGCTTTACAAGGGCGCCCTGAGGAAGACAATGAAAGTACAAGAGTGACTGAAACGGTGACAAAGAGAGACTATGCAAATTACAGAAATCTTGTAACCTAATGTTGCCAGCTTACCTTGGGTGATGAGACAAACTCCCAGCAGAGCATGAGGCCCACCTCATCTATGGCTACAGGGAGGGGGTGTCTCTGGTACGCAGCAACCACAGCCTCCTCCCCCACGACACCCTCCCCTTCCAGCTCTGCTATGGTCAGGAGTCTGCTCTCCACCTCAGGCCTGTGCAACATTGAAAACAACAATGAGTAATAATTGATTGCTTTGAGTGGTACCCTTGTATTAGGGAAAGATGTCATGTTTATTTTTTGTTCCCTCTAATCCACACTCTTTCTACAGCTCTCTCTCTCTCTCTCTCTCTCTCTCTCTCTCTCTCTCTCTCTCTCTCTCTCTATCTCTGTCTCTACTCCCTCCTCACACCCCTATCCCTCCCTCCTTCCCTCCCTCCTTCCCTCCCTCCTTCCCTCCCTCCTACCCTCCCTCCTTCCCTCCCTCCTACCCTTCCTCCTTCCCTCCCTCCTACCCTTCCTCCTTCCCTCCCTCTTTCCCTCTCTCCTCCCCCCCCCCTCTCTCCCTGTCTCCCTCCCTCTCTCCCTCTTTTAGTTTCCCTCTTCCATCTAACCATCGTCTCTCTCTCTTTCCACCCCTCTTTCCCCCACCTATCCACACTACATCTCCCTCTCTGTCTCACTTCTCCTCTTACCTGCTGCTCTCATCCTCTCCTTTCTCCCCATCTTCATCCTCCTCCTTCCAGTTTCTCCTTGCAGCAGTCACCTCATCCTCGCTGATGATGTCGAAGTCTGGCTCAGAAGCCGTCTTCTCTGGAGGCGGGGTGGGAGATGGTGCACATGGTTCTTCTCTACTCCCAGCACTTCCACTACACAGGAAATAATCAGATATCCTAGTTATCGCCTCTTTCCATACTTCATTCTCAAACATTCTTGAGTCTGTGAAAAGAGACACACTATATAGAGTGCTATTCATTAGTGTTAAGCTTGAGCTTTTTCTTCTTAACCTTCCCTCTATGAGCAGCTCTTTTCAGAGCTATTCCAAAAGAAAAAAAAAATCCACCAGTCTTTTTTCAGGACTACACATGATATACCACGAAAATTTCAGCTTAAAATATCCACACCATACATACATCACAACTATAAAAGTGAGAGAAATAGGTTCACTAAATTAACATCGTGTAACAGGTAGCGGTATGTATCAAGCACTCTCAATAGTAGTAAAATTACAATGGCTCCCTCTCCCAACAGTGTAGAACCAGTTACTTTGACAATACGCTCATGCAGCACACTTCACTTCCCCGATGGGTACACAAGTTCATATAGCCAACAAGAAACATGATCTAAAAGTTCACAGAGTTAAATGTGATTTAAACCTGTAATTAGCTATTTAAATACTTATAATTCTTACCATTCCATTAACAAAACAAACAGGTACAGTATTTTATTTACAGCACATTGATCTAATTCAATACATATCAGAACAGACTATTCATATTCACATAATCAGCAAGAATGTTATATAGAAATGAAATATCCTTACGGTTGACTGGCAGCTAATGATTTCTCATCGATAACCCTCAAGCATTCCTCCACATCCTCCATCGTCACCGGCTCGCTGTTCAGACTCTCTGACATCATGTCTGAGGTTGCATCGTCACTCTGCACCCCTCCCCCCGGGAATTCCCCCTCTCCTTCCCCCTCCCCTTCCCCTGGTGGGTGGGGGTGGTTATTGTCCTCATCGCCATTGGAGTTGGTGCTTATGATGGAGGTGTTGATGCTGGCAGCCTCCAGTGAGTGCTGGTGGCCCACAAAGCACTTTTCACATACACGGCTCTTCTTCCTGATGCAGCAACAAAATGGAGAAATTCAGACAGGTATGCATGCATGACTTTCAAGAACAGAGAGTTGTAATGGTCACAAAAATAAACATATATATGTTCATGAATAGCAGTACAAGAATAGGTGAATGATCATCAAGCAGCAGTGATATTGTGCAGCTGGAGGAATGGAGTGGAGATAGTGCATATATGTGTAAATGATACGCTCTTGGACCAGCTACCAGGGTTATAATTGTAACATCCTTCTCAATTCAATTTCTGGGCCCCGTTGCATAAAACTTTCCATTGATAATAACTCTATCACCAATGGTAACTACCATGGTAACATTGCTCAACAGCCAATCAAATTCAAGGTGCCATAGCAGTTGCCATTGAAAGCAAAGTTACCATCAATGATAAGTTTTATGCAACAGGGCACATGACTGTGAAACAGGACATGACCCTCTAAACCATTAAAACAAATTAAAAACATCAGTCCAACAACTAGACATCATTTACAGAAACATGATCACAAGATGTAGCTATTAATATCAGCACTGGGCGAAAGAGGAGGAATAAAGGGTGGAGCGACAATGTGGGGGAGGCAGATTGGAGAGGGTGTGGAGTGGAGAAGAAATGAAAGGGGTTTAGGAGGGATGGAAAGGGTGGAAGGATGGATGCTTTACTTACTTGCTGTGTGAGGTGAGCACAAAGAAGTTTGCACACTTTGCACAGAAGATTCTTCCACACAGGCGACAGTGATGCTTCCTCACAGTCAGACTGAACTCACATAGACACAGCATGCATTGGGTCACCTGAGGTACAAATCACAGAAACAGAATATATCATAACAATCATCTGTATCAATCACTACTATTATGATAAAATTAAACTCTCAGTAACCCCATGTGGTCATATTTGTTCAGAATATTTGACTCACTTATAGAGTGACAAAAGGCAAACGTACATGTTAGTGGATCTTTCCCCAGTACCTACCAGTAATCATATTGAAACAATATTACATCAAATTACATCAACATTCACATACACACATACATACACAATCTTTAAAGCGGACCCAGTGTGATTGTTTGGGCAAGAGCATTTGTAAAAAAAAAAAATAAAAAAAAAATAAAAAAAAAACATGTGTACAGCATACCTTGCAACTCAAATAAACAATATATTGAGGACTGTTAATATTGTTTATGCTTTTTGCTAATATTTGCACACTGTAAAAACTCTTCTTCGTTGACATGTGCTTGATAAAGGTTACTGAAATGTGGTACAGAATTTTCTTCAGTTTCATACAGGGCATTCCTATGAGGAAAGTTTACAGTTTCTTATGCTAATCAATTATCATTAATCAATCATGAAAGAATACTCTGCTTTGTACTTTTCTACAGTCTGTCTCCTCCTTTCTCCCTTGGCCCACAAGAGTAGCTCTCTTCAGAGCTATACATAAAAGATACCCCCCTCCCCCCTACAAAAGATATTCCTTGAAGTCTCACAATAGAGTGTCATAGATCAAGTTACAATACAGGCTTCCCATGAATAGGCTAATCCCTCTTTTTCACTGACACAGAATAGAGAGGAGACTGCCTATTGTGTTCAAGTCTTTTGTTGTTGCCACCTGCTAGTTCAGAGACTGGGACTACTTCCACCTTCAGGGGTTCTTCAAGTCTATACAGCACAAACTACAAGCTGGCTTGCTAAAGCTTGAGGGGCAAACAAGCTGCTTCTCTATGGGAATTATGTTTTTCATTGTCACGAATGTATGTACACGAACGTCTAAGCACAAAACTCAGAGCTCAAATGATTACATAGATACAATCAGTCATTAACCCTTTTATTGACAAACTGCAGCTCTACAGGAATTGTGTTGTCATTCATTTTTCTTCTCACAAATTTATTAATATTACACAGAGAGTTAACAAACTTTCTGATGAGAGAGGGATGGAAATGTTTGTGCCATGCTCTATTCATCCACAAATTTGAATGGCAAACTATTAGCATATAACAGTTATATGTACATGAGAGCACAGGGTAAACAACACCTTCTAGAGACAGTTGTACTGAGATATTCAAAGTATACACATACACTTCTCTGCTAGAGGGCAATTTCAAAAATCTTTGTCTTTCCTCAATGGGTGAAATCCTTCCTTACTTTCTTCCTAAATCCCTAATTCCTAGCTTCCTTCAGAACCTTATGGGGTTTTCGTATGTAGTTTAGCAGCTTATGGAAATGTTGTATTACAGACTGCAGGTAAGAAGGGATATTTTGGGATTTTAAGGACAATCTAACACTGTTGTAAGTGATTTTACACCAAACACAAACATAAACGGTATTCATAAGTGCAAACTGCATGTAGACGTGTGTGCAGGAGTGATAAGCATTTATAGATTTGTGTGCCCATTGAGCAAAAAGTTATAGCTAACTGAGAACCCTAATCAGCAGCTCTATGTTGTTTTATTTGTTCTCAAGTTTCAATGACAATGCCCCACAGGCCTGACTGGTACATTTAATTTGTAAACAAGGAGGCATGTGATCCACTTCATGTAAATTTCACACAGAGGCACAGGTGCAGACACAAGCCTTGGTGTACATTTCAGGAAGAACAAGTATTGAAGAATAAAATGTCACTGTTTATTTCAAGTTGAACAATAATTAAGGTATGGGGAGAGATGTTCGTTACAGGATGAAATCTAATTGAGATTGTTAATTTCAAACTGAACAATAGTTAAGGTATGAGGAAAGATGTTGATTACAGGATGAAATTTAATTGAGAGATATTAGGCGCATTCTCATTGCACTTAAGAAATCGCGAAGTTAGAAAAATCGCGAAGTTAGGGTGAAAGTTGCCTAGCAACCGTGCCAACAGCCGTCCGAAACTTCGCATGAAACTTCGCAAGTCAGAGCGCGATTTTTCTAACTTCGCACCGTAAATTCGCGATTTTTTGCAATGAGAACACACACAGCAAAAAATCGCAAAGTTATCCACGTGACTTCCGGCGTCTGCTATGCAGTAGCGCGCGATCGAGTAGCCAGCTGATATGTGCGCTCCAGTACTACGTACATTACAGGCTAGGCTACTGACATATCGGATGCGGAGTGTCGTACTAGTACTGCATGTTTCTACCGTGTATTGTTTATTTATCTATGAACGTCAAAGCAAAACTGTATGGACGGCAGCTGCACTCACTAAACTAGATCAATTCGGTGATGACCGCACTGCGCTACATACTCTACAACTAAGAGAAACTGATAAATATGGTCTTAAAAAGTTGGTCTGTAGTGAAGAGTCGCGCTGCGTTTTCATCTTGACGCGCTTAACGCTGTTATGCACTACATGTAGCACTAGCAATACTGGGTAGCTGCTGCTAGTACTAGCCACGGAAAATTAATAAACGTGCCGGTAACATAACGTTAGATCTAATCGTAGTCACAGATGAACTTTGGACTAACCTTATTTGGGATGAGTCTAACAACTAATCGAGATGTTAGACTAGCCTAGTCACGGAAGATGTTGAACTGTTAAAGATGTTTACACTACGGGATTGCCCTGCTCCTTCGGGAAAATACTACGTCAGATTGCTGTTTTGTACACGGCCATTGTGCGTATACGCGTACGTGCATTCGAAGCTAGCTTGACCGAGCGAATCAATTTTGTTTATGTTTACAACAAACTTTGCGCGAAACGAATTGCATGCCGGGAATGGTCGATCGAGCGTGCTCGATTTTTCTAACTTCGCGTAACTTCGCGATTTTTTGGTGTAATGTGAACACGATTGTAAAATTTTGCAATTTTTAACTTCGCGATTTTTTGTAATGAGAATGGCCCTATTGTTTATTTCAATTTGAACAATAGTTCAGGTATGGGGACTAGTATTGATCGCAGGATGAAACCTAATTGAAAAAAGATGGTGTGATCTAAATCTCTCCATAGGCTGTGCTGAACAATGTGTCAAGATACTTTGGTCCATCCAATAACATGATTTCAATCAAACTATGACTTACAACAACACTTCATTCTAGCAGCCTAACAGTTTTGCATACAAAAATATAACTATAATTAAAATTATCTTTTTTGGTTGAAATGTATACATTACTTGTCTGTCTTCGAGCCATCTTTCAGATGCTTTCATCTTTCGATGATACTCCAACTTCTCTGTCCTCTGCCACAATGTGTCCTTTTCCCTGATGGAACCAATTGAAAAATAAATATGAACACGAATTTACAAAAAGTTACATGGATCCAAGAGGACATCACAGGTAGAATACACAATCAAGGTTTATTATTAACCTCATGATTATAATTACAACTTTATTATTAACAATGCAATATCAAGCACAAAATATTTATGTCAATGGCAAGGTAATTTTGTAAAAATACATTATTCAAGTTACTAGGTTTTAAAGAATATATGTTCCATGTACAACATTTACTTCAGAAGATTGGGATAATGACCTGATTAATTTAATGAGTTGCTTCTTGAGCTGTTCATTATCATCTTTGACCACCGCTAGCTCACTCTCCAGACTCGCCATCTGACTGCCATTCTCATTCTTGAGTTCAGTGACCTCCACCTGATAACACAGAGCATAAGAGATACCTGATAGTGATGAGGAGTTCACTGCATTACAGAAAGTACGGTACTCTACCATCCTTGCAAAATTGATTAGATAAAATTGAATTCAACTCCACTCCACTCAATTTGTTGTGCCCAAAAAGGGAAATTCGCTTTGCTCACATTTCAAAATATGTAAAAAGAGTGGTAACAAAACACCTTCAATGGTTGCAGTGGCCCATCCATCCATAATAATACATGAAACTCAGCTTCAAAACAGAATGAAAGGTAAAGAAGAACAGAATTATAAAAGGAAAATAAGTATTGGACACAATATTTGCCTGGGATTGTATAACATTATGATTCATGAATTGGGCCTCTCACTCCCTTCAATTTTGCTTATCTTCCTATTGCAAAATCCTAACTTTACACAGCAATACATAATACCAACATATTACCCATATGATTATGACACTAATATATGTATATACCATGCACTCTAAAACTTTTCATACTTAAAATTAAGTACAGAGCAGGTGCAATAATCATCCTGGATATTGTTGTAAATATGATTTATTCTTAGAACACAATTCTCCCCAATATGAGTATCTTACTCATAACTGTTCATCCCAAAAGAACATTTTTAGAAGTGCTGTTATAAATGATAAACTCCAAACAGTTACTTCAATATTGTTACCTGTAGAGATGCACTCCTTTTCCTTTCTTCCTCCATACATTTTGAGAACTACGGATAAAAACATTAAAAAACATGTAAGATAAATATCGAAAGTAAGGTGTTCTGGAGCTCCCATCATGTCAGATACAGTGTAGTATGCAGCCCTACAGGACTTGGGTGTAGTACTGGTTCAGAAAAACAACAGTGGCACAACAGAGTTTCTAATCATGTAATCTTATGGTGGAAAGATCTAGAATACTAAAAGGTGCCCCATATGTAGGCCTGAAAAGGAATGCTACTTATTCCTTTAAGTAGCTCTACAAAGAGCTTATCAGAGAGTAAAAAAGAAAAGAAAAGAGCAGGTAGCAGGGTGTTGACTATGAGAAGGTATGAATTCTCCCTATCGCATATAGCCGATATCAAGCGATATCACCTCACGATACCGATATCTGATCGATTGCTCTTGGGACGTGTACTTCCGGTAAGAGCTGGCTGTCGGCAGAAAGTGACCAAGAAATCACTTTTTTTATGAATTAAGCAGTGAAAATTTTGTGTAGGGTTGTGGTTAGGGTCAGGGTTAGGTTTAGAATAAGGTTTAGGGTTAGTGTTAAGGTCAGGGTTAGGTTTAGGGTTAATATTCATAAAATTAGTTGGATACCCTGGTCCCTTATCGTACAGGATTGCCGAATGTTCGTGGACCGGAAGTTCATATCCCAAGAATTAAAGGTAAAAAAAATAGAGCGCCACACACGTTCAGATTCGGAGAGCTATATGCGATAGGGAGAATTCAGCATACATGGTAAACAGTGCAATTTAGTTAACCTGATTTACTTTTACTTTTATTAAGATGATAATCTTTCTCTTGGACTGGGTTTTATGTTCCATGTTTTATGTTTATATCACATATACATAGTGCTGAATTTACACAATGTTCGGATTAGGGTAGGATCAATAAGGCACAGTAAAAATTCTATGGGTCATATAGGAAAGTCAGTGTTACCACTAGAGACAGTTCATGACATAAATGCAAATTTGTAAACATGCACATGAAGAAAGTGCTACTTCAATGTTACTTGCCCTATGCCAGCACTAGTGGTCTGAATTCTACCATTGTTTCACTTTCTCAAAAAATACTGCCAGCATAATCAGAAATAAACATTTTAAAAAACATTAAATTTCTATTAATAGATATATTAATATTTACTACTCATTGAATCATAAAAGGGGCATGATTCAAGTGTAAACTTGCAACAAATGTCATTTCTCTGAAGTATACTAATATGGTAGGATTATCTTGAAGATATGAATGAAATGACAATATATAAATATCAGTCTTCGCAAAGCATGAAATGTACATAGATAAATAGTTCAAATAATGGTGTAAAAGAGTTTGCAAAGAGTTGTGAACATACACGCGGATAGTCAACATAAGCATAAAATAGTTGTTAGAAAATTAGACATTTCAATAATCACACATAATCACACCATACTTGATTAATATTGTGCAATGTGAGATTAAAAAAAAAGGTGCAAAATACATACATGCTACTATCAAAATTTAATAATGAAGTAAGGGATATAAGTGCTGAGTCCAAAATTGTCTTCAGAACTATCATTCTCTAGAACTCATACATGTATCTACCAAATTATTATAATATTAATGGTATAAATATGTTCTAAAAGTAAGATCACTACCTGAAATCATGGTAGAGCTATGATATTACAAAAGTTACCGACAGATGGGGCTGGATCACAGCACAGCTACACGTTAGGTATATGTACAGCATTCAATTCAAAACATCATGGACGAACAGCTCTTCATGATACTTGAGATTCTATTAACTATTCTATTGGACATACGCTCTCACATACACCCCACATATATTCTCAGGGCAGATTCTAGTCACTACCCCTTACCTTTAAGCAAATTAACATCATGTTCAACACAATACATGTACACTTGTGTTAATATAAGCTTGACCCCGTCTGTGTTAGAATACAGCATTGGCACATACAGATTTAGAACAATTGGTACATTAGTTGTGTGATATGATTCCTAAAAAAACACAGAGGAAAGTACAACTATTGTTTTCCTTTCCACATTCTCTACATGTTTTACAGAAAAGACAACACAAGCTGTGGAAATCTCAACCAGGATTTCCTTTGTAGGCTGAAGTGACCCTGCATGATGTTTGGCACAAACCACACTAGCAAAACTAGTGTAACCTAGCTTCCAGGCTGTTACAAATTGTAATTAAAACTCTCAAATCAGAAGAACATAAATATAGGGTCTACTTTTTACTACTGGTAATCAATTTTCTTTCTCATCTTCTGAAGCTGAAGAACAAGAACTCAAGAGTGATTACTCTTTGTCAGTCAAACCCATTTGAAATCTGTATATTAGCTGTGCTTTTGGCTGTGAATGGTTAGATAGTCTGAAAACCAGGGTAAGCAAAGTCCTAGAGATACCAGTGAGTCCTTAGTGTCCTTACATGTAGCAGCAAGCATTGCTAATATGTCAGCATTTGCACATTGTAGGTACACATGTTGATTTTCACTAAGGATGTAGTAGCCACAGTGGTAGGCATCAAGTGTTTTGTTGTCTACAAATGCATACTGCTGCTTTTTAAACATACATGTAAATGCAATTACTTCAAGTAATATTTAAATGTACATGTA
Source organism: Arbacia lixula (assembly GCA_963669155.1). Taxonomy (NCBI): domain Eukaryota; kingdom Metazoa; phylum Echinodermata; class Echinoidea; order Arbacioida; family Arbaciidae; genus Arbacia; species Arbacia lixula. The sequence continues at coordinate 16,771,581 of OZ022576.1, read as the reverse complement.
ACTGCATGGTGATTATAAGTGCAACATTTAGTGCAGTAGTCAAATCATATTTTGAAACAAAATTTCAGTATTAGGATTCCATACATAATGCCAGTACAGTTAGTTACTGCAGACAAAAGCTTTCAAGTATTTTTGCATGATTATCAAGTGTGTTAATGAAGACAGAATGTATGTTGAATGCAGAGAATATTTTGCAAGATATTACACAATACTCATAGGAAATTAACATGACAACAACATAGTATATCATCATCAAAAGTATACTTCAATTACATCAGAGGGGAATGATTTCATAGTTATTCCCCAATACTTAGCAATATACATCACTAAATCATAACAATTCTGTATTGAAAACTATATATTTGGACATAAATAAGCTTTCCTTCTATCTTTTAAATTTTCCCCAATTATTTGCTAATGATTTCACTAGTCATGCTTTATATTTAGAATCTATTGTGTTAACTGATATCTTGGATTTAAATTTGGATCATGATGTGAATGATTGGCTTGTTTGCAATAATCATCAGTTTCCAAACTTCACTTTTTCATAGACACACTATACACAAACACACTAACAGTCTAAAAAAAAAGTAGAAAACCACATTCATGCTGGAGTTAAAATTGTAAAACCTTATAATTTGTATTAAATAAATGGGGAAAATTTAACATGATTGGTACTTTTATATGACCTATATAAAATTCACTGTCCTTGTAGACATAAATAGAGTTAGGGTGTGATAATATTAGTAGTGATAAGAAGTGTATAGGTTGTGAGATTTTGAAGGCAAAGCAAGCAATAGGCTGTTAGACACATGATCAAATCAAAGTTTCCCTATGTGATCAGCAATTACCATAGGGTATTACATTGTGTATATGTGTGTTAGTAACATCACTGACCCTATATGTTTTTGTCAACATCTTATCTGCCTCTGAGTTCTAAGGAAATTACCTCTTCAACACTGTCTTGGTGTATGATGATCTGCTGTTGTTGCCTTCCAATCTCATTTTCCTGTTCTGAGAGCTGATTGGTTGAGCAGCAAAGCAGGGTAAAATAGGCAGGACAGGAGTGGAGGATTGTGGATGAAATGGGAGGGGTTATGTGTACTATAATATGAATATTCATAAAGCTTATTCTTTGTATAATTCTAATACGGTCAATGTACATTTCAGCAAGGGGATCAGGATTAAAAAAGCAAGATGGATTGGTTTAACATACACAAGAAGCTTTGGAGTGCAAAGGTATCATGACACAATAAAAAAATGTGGAGTACATCAATGGAATATCACAGCAAGTACATTCATTAAACCACAAACAAAATCATACAAATGCACATATTATCAAACAATCACATAAACCCAATAATTCCATAACAACATATAATTCAATATAACATACTAGTAGCAACATAATTTTTAAACATTACATCATAGAAGCATTTATAAAGTACTGATAGAACAAAATGAGAAGAACACTTGAAAAAGTTCTACCCATGTTAAACATCAACTGAACCAGTTATTTATTAGTGCAGAACAATCATTTACATTATCAGGAAAAGGGCAGAAGGAGCTTTGGAAATGAGTGAATTTAGACCCTAATCCATATTTAAGGACAGGTGTCCCATTTGTTAAAGTCATGAAACTCTGCAGGAATCAGCAGTCTACCCTAACAATAACGTGTGTGAAATCTCATGGTCATAGCCTCACGATTCTCTTAAGGAAAAGTAAAAAACTATTCTTGTTTATGTTTAAAATGTACCAACCATAGTCTACATTTACAACTGTATTACCCCTGCCAGTACACAATCCGGCAACATGGGCATGCTCCCATTGAATGCATATAGGTTTCGGACGACCCGCCCAAAACCTCAAAATCTAGCGAACACTTAATTTTGCTTAAAGTCAGATCCGGTTCAATTATTGGGAGGAAAGTTCTGATACAGCATCTTCTTCCATTTTCCATGGTTTTTACACACACACAAAATTGACCTGCAAAAGGGACACATTGTCTTTAAGTTTGGTCAGGGTTGGGGGGGGGGGGGGGTTAAACTTTACTCTAGGTTGACTTGAAACTAAAGAGATTGGCAAATGTACTGAATGTTGAAATGCAGATCTCAGTGATAAATGATCAAAGACTTTGTTTTTACCCTCCAATGTTTCCTTCCCTCTATAAATTTTCCTCCAGTTATAAAGGTTTTGGTGTTTTAGCACCTCTCACATCCCCATCTTGAATAGAATGTGGCTCTAGTTTTAACATCTTCCATTTGAATGCTCCCTTTGATGTTAACTCTTCTGCCATGGGCTAGACACACCACTCTTCAAATAATTGTATTTTAAACGTTTATACAAAATGACCAACCCACACAAATGTGACATCATCAAATGTGATATGGGTGCAGCAAACCCGTGACACAACTGAAAGAGTGTGAACACACAAACACACACACCTTCAGTCACTGTCAAAATACATACAACCAAACGTAATGTCATCTTTCATATGCATCCAAATTGTGCCTCAAAGGTGTTTCCTATTTCTTTAATTCTGTTTTGTTCTATGACAAAGGAATTAAATACATTTTTCATAAGCCACATGCTTGCTCATGCTCATTTTCACAGATACTGAATTCTTATGTAGTCTTAACCCAATGTTCAAGGATAGATTTTTGGGCTTTGTGAACCCTGGTCCAGTAAGGATATACACATTTGCCATGGAACTGCAGAAACCTATGGGGTGTGGCTTTATTGCATCCTTTTTATAAGGAAGTTGAAGTTTAAATCCTAGATTATTGTCTTCAAATTGTCTGTACAGCAGATTAGGTGAAAGTCGCGCTGCTCAGTATCTGAGTGGAGAAAAGCCAGCCCGCAAACACATGTATGTGGGGCTCAGTAAGGAATGGATTAACTAAGCAAATCATTACTCCATGTTTATATATTTATGCTTATTTAGATTTAATTAATTGTTATACGCATATGAATAGATCAATGTCTATGTTAAAGTTTATTTCATGCAAAAGTCATATTTCTTTCTATTGACACCATCTCTTCCACTGGTAGCGGTACTGTCAAGGTGGACCTTGAATCCAGTGGAGTTCAGAATGAATAAATATGCCTTGTCCTTTTTCTCACCTTCTTTTGGAGGTTGGCCTTGTCTTGGTCCATCTTCAGTTTGAGTGCAGCTATTTCTGAGTTGAGTGCATCGATGAGATGTTCCTGCTCCTCACTCTTTGCCTTGAGACGCTGTACCTCGCCCTCTTGCTCCTCGTATCCCTGGGCAACACAACACAGAAATTCATATATTGTCAACTCGTGCCACCAGGTTTCATTTATCTGTTGGTTTCAACTATTTTTGATACCATTTCATTTTTAAAAAAATAAAGGGCAAGATTATAAACCTTATTACAATCAGTTCAAAATGGAGATATATTGTATAGACAAAATTGAAGCAAGTCATAGTATCCAGGAAGGTTCAAGTTCTGGAAAATCTAAGGTAAGGGAATGGTATATAATGGAATGGTGTCATGGACTGTTCCTGAATCTTAACCAGGAGGGTAAGGGCTCAAAACACAGCTACCACTTATGTTCTTTTTAAACACTTTAATCAACATTGCTGCTCTGTAACTAGGATTAAGATATAGACTTGCAGGCTCCACTGACCCAGTGATTCAATTCAGTTCAATTCTCTGCCCATCATATAAACACAAACTAAACAATTTTCAAAAACAATGATTTCAGGGTATCACCAGAAAGCCGATGACTGGTAAAGTGTGATTACTTCTAGCATAAAGTTCAATGCACAGAAAAAGCTTAGTTTATTGAATCATAATGCAGGGCCCTCATGAGAAGCAAATGCAGTGAGGGGTTTATACTTGGTCTTATATCTCACCTGTAGGGTGTGCTGATACTGCATGGCCTCTGAGCTGAGCTGGAAGCGGAGGGCACTGATCTCCCCCTCGAGGGTGCTCTTTACTCTCTGAGTCTCCTCCTCTGCTCCCTGAGCCCTTGTCTCTGCCTCCTTTGCTTTCTCCTCCTCTACCTCCAGAGCATCCTGGAGAGAGATGTGATAAATGAAGTCAACCAGAAGGGGAGTTAAGTACAGGTCTTAAAGGGAATGGGTGGTAAAAGTAATGATTATAGGCTGCAATCATGACAGAACTGTTCAACCTTATCACCTGATCCAAATTTTGATTAATTTCAACAGTTTTACCCTTTTGAGATGATTCCTTTGTGGTATCCTGAAATTAAACAAGAATGGGACCTATGGAACTCTATTTATTACTGATGCTGTACTACTTCTACCCCATACCTGTAAATATGGATGAACTCAAATCCTAGGTAATGCCCATCCTAGGACATTCAGCCCCCTCATGATTGACATAAATAGATTTCATTCATAGGGTAGACCTCAAAAGCCTCCCAACAAGGCGCATGTCAAAGAACACATGAGAAGGTCTTATATGGCCAGCCAGCCCACTCAATTGCAATTCATTAAAGAACTAAACTATCAATAAGCAAGGAAAGTGAACATGGAAAACATTTAGAGACCGCACAAGTGTAGATCCCATGCAAACCTTTTTAAATCGGTTAAATATCAACACACCTGGAGCTGCTGGATCCTGGTGGATCCCTGTTCTTCGCCCTCCTGGACCCGGCCCTGGAGCCGCTCCACCTCCACCTGGGTCTCCTGCAGCTTCTCCTTGGTCTCCTGGAGACTGTGGGAGGTCTCCCTGCTGACCTGCTCCAGCTGCTCAGAGATCTCATTCCGCTCAGTCCGAGACATCTCAACCTCCTCCTGGAGACGCAAGATCTCCAGGTTCAAATCTTTATTCTTGTCTGAAACACAAAACCAGAGTTTTGTGCGTTCTTAAAAATCTGGTATTACTGTTACGCAAAGATAATAAAATAGTTGAAAAATCTTCATCATAATATAATTCACAGCCAACTACGTTTACAGAAGGTTTACAAGGTTTGATTACTGAATTATTTGTTGCAAAATACATTCTGGCCAACAGTATACCACTACACACCTTTCCACCTCTAGCTCCCTTAAGATAGCATCGTAATTCACCTTAAAATCATGTAATGCCCCAACATTAGACATATCATCCCCTCAACTCATCCTCCTCTCTACCTAATTCTTCACTTACCCATCCATCGCAGTACAGGTGTGGTTCACTCAAATCCCAATAAAAAAGAACCCATCTTGCACTAACCTCGGACGGCTACACTTTCTGATTCCATGACCTCACATTTCTCCTTCATCTCATCCAACTCCCGGCCCAAGGTCTCTGCCTGCTCCTGGTAGTGGAGCCGTTCTCCGCTCGTTTTCTCCTGCTCCTCCTTCAGGAGCTGGAACTGCTCGGTCAAGAACTCCACTTTGTCTGCGTGCTCCTGCGCCATTTTTGTCTTCCGCTCCTCATATACCTGCACAGGGGACCAAGAGACTGTGTTAATCTTCAGTCATTTAACTCTTTATCTGCCAAATGGTATTTAAAAGGTTAATCTACAAGAAGTCTGCATAAACACAATCAGCTGCAATGTGATCCTGGAAGCTGTAAAAGCTTCAAGGATTATAGCAATGAATCAGCATTTTAAGATTTAAGCGCTAAATGTTGCCAAATGATGTATGAATTAAATGCATGAATCAATCTTCTATTTATTTCAGGTAAAACATGCCATACATATGGAGAGGTGAAAAGGATTAAGAACTTACCTGCTCCAGGGAAATGCTTTCTTCCTGCAATCTCTTCAAGTCTTCTACAGTATCCTCCAGCTCTCTACAATTCTGCCGTTCCCTATCCAGCTGTTTTTGGATGTTGTCCCGCCCCTTCTCTGCATCCTCTTTCTCTCCCTTCAGGTGTTCTACGTCTGACATGAGCTGTGCGATGGCTGCTGCCTGCTCCTCTGACCGCTTGTTAAACTTCTCTGCATCTCGTTTGCTGGCTTCAAGGTCATCTCGCAAACAATCTCTCTCATCTTCCAGCTTTGTCATATCTGTGATAAGAACATCCCTTTCCTTGTCCTTGTTGTCAATAGCAAGCCGAATCCGTGCAACATCCAACTCCACCTGCTCCTTCTCTTCCTCTGCCTCTTTCAGTTTCCTCTCAAGTTTTTGCACCTCAATGCTCTGTCCCTGTAGGCTTTTCTCCTTACTCTCCAGAGTCCTTCCCATACTGTCTAGCTTCTCCTTCAAGGCCAAGACTTCAGCTTTCGTCCTCTCTGCAGCTCCAGCAGTATGTGTGGCATTCTCAAGCTCAGCTGTGGATTTTGCTCTCAACATTTGAACCTCAGACTGAAGTCTCTCATTCTCTGATTGCACATTATTCATCATCTCTAAAGCATCACCCTTTTCTGCAATCAATATTTTCAGCTGCTCTCTTACAAATAATCCACGTGATTCAGTACTGTCAACAACACTATTCTTCTGAATAGATTCTCTTGTTTTTCCTGATGTTTGCGTTGATGAAAGGATATTTTCCACATTTTCCAAGAGTCCTTTGACCTCATTTTGCTCCAAACTTATCTTTTGTAATTCGATATGTTTCTCCTCCAATTGCTTTTCAAGATTTGCCGTCCTTTCTTTTTCCTCTTCATGCAATTTGTCCCTCTCTGCGGCTTTGGAATTGCATGCTTTGACCTCTGCGTCTAAGTCATCAATTTCTCTCTGCCGTTCCTGACAGACATCTTCAGTGTGTTTCATTCTTGCCCGGAGTTCTTCATTCTTCACACCTGCTGCATGAAGTTCTTTCCTCAACCTCTCCATATCCCTTGAGCCTTCACTTATCTTCTGTTGCACACTCACAAGCTCTGTCCTTAAAACAACTAACTCATTTTCCTTTGTCTCTTCAAATATCTTGGAAGATTCTACTAACTTCACATGCTCAGCTAGTCTACACTCTAGCTTCTCATTCTCGCCCTTCAGGGCACTCACAGATTCCTTCAACGCCTGCACTGAGTGTTCATGTTCCTGTCCTTTGGTATTTATCTCATCAATCTTGGCCTTATACTCCGTTTCCTTCTGGACAAGCTTTTCCTCCAGCTCTGCCACCTTGATGACCATCTCCTTCTCCTGAGAGCTCCTAGAGTCTTCTAGGAGGCTGACCCTGCGACTGAGAGTGTCCTTCTCGCTCTTCAACTCTAAGTTCCTGGACTCCGCCTCCGCCAGTTTGTCCAGGAGCTCATGGACCTTGTTGGCTGACTGCAGATGGTTGGCCACTTCTGCATCCTTGCTCTCCACCATACCTTCCATCCTCCTCAGCAGCTCCTCGTTCCTCCCCTCCAGGGTGGAGACCTTCTGCTCCAGAGTCCTCTCTGTCGCTTCTCGCTTCACCTCAGCTGCCTTCCCTGCCTGCACCTCACTCTGGGCACCCATTAGCTGGACCTTGATCTCCCCCAGGACTCTGTCCGCCTCAATGAGCTTGGTCTGGTGCTCCCGTTCAGCCTCCTGCCAGAGCTTAGCCTCGCTGGCGTGCTGCAGGTTCACTGCCTCCAGTCTGCTACACAGGTCACTGTTGGCCTTCTCCACATCCACAACCTTTTTTTGCCATTCCTTCTCCAGCCTGCTTGTGTCTTCCCGTACCTCAGAAGACTCTTTGCTCGACTTGTCCAACTCATACTGGAGCTGCTGTACCTGCATAGTAGCAATTAGGTGATATCAATTAATGAAATCATCTTTTGAATAAATAAAAGAAATGTATGTTAGGTATGCATACAATAGTTCACCCTTTATGTAGAAAATGCAGCTAGTTGCCTATATCAATCTTTGTTTGTGAATGTCAATGTAGATATCATCTTCACAAACTGTTAAATGTGGTTCTGTCTAATATAGTCTGAAAAAATGGATGGACATCAGTTTCAACCATCCTTTCTCACATTTAGCTGATTTAAGTTTGCCTCCTCTACAACATGAATAGATTTGCGTGATGTTAAAGTGTTCAGGAATAAATTGTATGCCTAATTTGGAGCAGCACATTTTAACAATTTCCATTGCTTCAGTGATTTTAGTTAAGACAAAAGATGCATTAAAAACTCTACTGTATTTTATCTATATGAGTTCTTCTACTCCTATCTCATCCCGACATACCTTGCGTTCCAGCTCTGACTGCATGCCGCTCAGTCGTTCCTCCGTTTCCATGGCGAGGCGATGCATCTCATCGTTATCCTTCTCCAGGGAGATGATACGCTTCCTGAGCTCCCGATTGACCTGCTCGCACTCCTCCAGCTCCGTCTGGGCCAGCTGTAGAGCCCTCTCCTGTCCAATGCTGGGACGTGACTCAGACGTAGGACTAGGGTAGCTGTCAAGGGTACTGGGCTGGTGGCCATGCAATGAAATAACAAAGAGATAATATTGCACATAAACAACCAATATGAAGCTTTAAACAAGAGTGCGATGAGAAGAAAGGTGTGATGGTAATAAGGACCTACTTTATAAAAAGAATGCATGCATCATGTCAAGTTGTCTAGGTATTAAAAGACACACCGGGATAGTTCATCCCAATCATTTCCTAAAAAAATTGTAGGTGCAAACAAATGAACCATTTGAACCAAATATTTGCAAAGCATAAAGCTTTGTAAATATTGTAACATACAACAGTGTACAACTAAGCAGAACCATCCACCTGGCTTTAAGCATTGAAATGATAGCCATGATAACTACAATCAATTGTAAGTTCCATTAATTCCAACAAATGCAAAAGTGTGTACACCATGACACTGGATATCAATTAACTTAGTACAATCTTCCTTGACCAGCTTGAAAAAGCAAGAACAGTACATGCACAGCACAGAGATGCCGATTTCAATTATATCCCAAGGCCTGAAAATCACTTAAAATGTGTGAACAAATACTCCTTGAAATGTGGCCCAAAATTCACACACCTGGGCCTGGTTTCAGGCTTGTCCCTGAAAATGAGCACAATCCCTGACCCATTTGCCAGATTGCTCGATCTTACCTGTGAGCTCAAACTACTGAGGCTCTCTGTCCTGCTTGGTGGCTGCCATGATGTGTACATGCCTGGAGAGGGCGACATACTGTGACGGGAATGTGTTGGCCATGCAGCATCGAGGTCGTGACCGGAGGGAGCCAGGTCAAAAGGGATGTCATTGAGGTCATAGAGGTCACTGATCAGTGGGCTATACATACTTGGGTTGAGGAGGAGAGAGCTGGAAGTGTACCATGTGCTGCAATGGGGAAAATAAAGATGAAAGATTACCTTGATGGATAATATACGGATATCAATTACTTCTTTCCATTAATTCACACATCTCTCAGCTCCCACTCTGAATACACACATAAACATGTGAGCAAAATGCAAAATCTCCACTTAATATAATATGACAAATATTTCCCTTTACCACATCTGACTCTGTCATTTGAAACTCTTCATATCTACAATGTAGATTTACCTGCAGACATTGTGATTGTTCTAACACTGTCCATCCAAGTATATTCATTTCATGTTCCCATATTTTTATACAAGACATGGTAGTTATCAAAACTTTGCGAATGAAAGTCTTCCGATACTCATGCAACGTTATATGCTAACTTTATGAGTAGTCTCACACTCTTTTGCTGCCATATAGCTACAATAATTTCATTTTCATACAAATATGAAATATGGCACTTATTGTGATTTGCAATGAAAGTCTTCCATATGTTCATGTAGCATTGCATGGTAAATTTATGAATGGTCCAACACTCTTGCAGCCAAATGTCTACAATAATTTCACATTCATACAGATTTAAAAAAATAGCAATTATTTTGATTTGCAAAGAACTCTCCCTGGATGTACATGCTGTGTTAGTATACCTGGTGACTTTCTGGTTGTTGAAGCATTGCTGCAGGCTGTCTCCCAGTCTGTGATGGGCCAGACTGTACCTGATGAATGCCCGCCCTCTGCCCAGGGACGTCTTCACCTGAAAGTAGACAGTTAGAATACAATGAGTTTAGCATGGATTCCAGGCTGTTGGGCATTTCTAAGCCAAACTATTCAATAAAGTGGTCTGTCTGGCAAATAATAAAGTGTCTCGTCTAAAGAGTACTATTCAAATCTATTTTTCAAATTCGATCAGAAATTTCCAACAGCCTGGAAATCAAGCTCCAATTAGTGCAACATATACACATACATCTCTTTTTAAAAAGGTGGTACTTAAGGTGGTTTGCCCCTTTGCAAGGGCTAAAATAAAATAAAAAGGTAACATTTTGTATCATCTGTGTATCTGAAATACAGCCAAAATACCAACGGGTATCCCTGCACTATGGGAGAGCACAGAAAATAAAGGCTATGGTAAAGATTGCATCTTGCTTACCTCACTCTTTGATCTGACAAATCTGATGCCATCGTCCAAACCCTTGACTTTGTAGAGACACTGGTAGATGTAGTCCCAGTAGTCCTTCTTGCCTGCAAACATCCCACTCCGTGCAGACGCTGTCGCATTCAGTGATATGAAAACAGAACAAAAAGCAATTAATGGAAATAAAATATAATGCATTCAGATAAACAAAGGTTGATTCATCTGTTCAAATATATGTTTCATGCCGATCTGTACCATGTACTCCAGCTTGGTAGACAGCTTCAAACCACGTCAACTTCTCAACTATGATTTGCTTGGATAGAGCAAGGTGTGTTCAATTTGTTAGATACATACATTTAATCTGTAGTATTGAACTCCAGCTAGAAGGTACAAAATTTAAACTGTGTGAAAGTATCATCCATGATCAATATCAATGGACATAGGTCTGCACAGCTTTTCAAATACATACGTTTCATATCAATCTGTAGCATGTATTCCACTTTGGCACATAGTTTGTGTAGTGGAACACTGTCATCTGAAATCGGCATCTGAGAGTCGGCATGATTTCGCTTCAAGTCCTGGATATATTCTGAAAGAAGAATAGAGCAAAACATCAAATACGCAATTCTATGCGGCAATATGATTTGCATTATTCTAATATTAATTACTGATTGGTTTATTGTGGCGATGTGCCAAAGAGACAATTCTGGGTGTGTTTAGCCCGAAATGACCCCTCACTTGCCACATACCTCAGGCGTGGGGGTCCGACAAATAGCTCAATACAATGTTTCTGGTACCTTAGAAAAACAAGGCATTAGCAATATTGTGTCTCGCCCACTTGCGAAAATAACCAGAAATATCGCGATCTCCGTTGCTACGCAAAAGAATTGTATCCCTCACACAATTCTGTGCACAAGTTAGGAAGCCTTCACCAAGAGTCTTGCAAGTAAACTTTAATGTATGACCTCAAATGACCTTTGACCTTATCATGTGACCTCTTACAGCACAATAACATGCAGGTGCCCCCAGTGCATCCATCATCCAAGTTTGATTGCCATTGTAGCAACATGTGATGAGTTATGTGTGATAAGAGAGTCTTGCAAGTAAACTTTAACGTATGACCTCAAATGACCTTTGACCTTATCCTGTGACCTCCAACGGTACCATAACATGAAGGTACCCCCAGTGCATCTATGACCCAAGTTAGGTTGTAATCCAAGCAACCTATGTGAAGTTATTTGTCAAAAGAGTCTTGCAGGTAAACTTTAACGTATGACCTCAATGACCTTTGACCTTATCCTGTGACCTCCAACAGCACCACAACATGAAGGTACCCCCAGTGCATCTATGACCCAAGTTAGGTTGTAATCCAAGCAACCCATGTGAAGTTATTTGTCAAAAGAGAGTCTTGCAGGTAAACTTTAACGTATGACCTCAAATGACCTTTGACCTTATCTTGTGACCTCCAACGGCACCATAACATGAAGGTACCCCCAGTGCATCTATGACCCAAGTTAGGTTGTAATCCAAGCAACCCATGTGAAGTTATTTGTCAAAAGAGAGTCTTGCAGGTAAACTTTAACGTATGACCTCAAATGACCTTTGACCTTATCCTGTGACCTCCAACGGTACCATAACATGAAGGTACCCCCAGTGCATCTATGACCCAAGTTAGGTTGTAATCCAAGCAACCCATGTGAAGTTATTTGTCAAAAGAGAGTCTTGCAGGTAAACTTTAACGTATGACCTCAAATGACCTTTGACCTTATCCTGTGACCTCCAACGGTACCATAACATGAAGGTACCCCCAGTGCATCTATGACCCAAGTTAGGTTGTAATCCAAGCAACCCATGTGAAGTTATTTGTCAAAAGAGAGTCTTGCAGGTAAACTTTAACGTATGACCTCAAATGACCTTTGACCTTATCCTGTGACCTCCAACGGTACCATAACATGAAGGTACCCCCAGTGCATCTATGACCCAAGTTAGGTTGTAATCCAAGCAACCTATGTGAAGTTATTTGTCAAAAGAGAGTCTTGCAGGTAAACTTTAACATTTGTGACGGACGACGGACGACGGACGACGGACGGACGCCATTTAGATCCCTTAGTCTCGCCTTCACCTCCGGTGAGTGGACAAAAAAATCACTCATGGATGGAGGAAAGCTTTGATATCTAATCAATAGAAACATATCTTAACACACATAGCATGATACAGTCAAACATGCCAGAACGACCACCTATTTAGGACGGCCCCCTCCTCATAACGACCCCCCATGGTTCCTCCCCTGATAAAGTGTGTGTTTAACCCCCTGTATACATTGGCCACTTGCACGTGACCAGCGACTATCTATACTGCCACCGCTCAGACACAAAATGACCAAATAACGACCACTTGAACCAGCACCGTCAGCGCTTTCACAATGATTACATAGCTATTCACAGCACAACAATCGCCTATTCAAACTTGATAGTACCTGGGAATGAAGTTCCCGGTACTTGCGTTAAAAACACGCCTACATTCAAACCTTGTTCAATTACCTTTAATCTCAGATATTATCTTTGGAGCTCTTCCCAACGCCATCTTACAATGCTGTGTTCTGTTTCATCTGTCCTGTGAAAAATAAAAGAAAACAATTGTTGCTACAGAAATGCTCAAATGAATAGAAATGTTATCATTTTGTTAATTGTTTGATCAAAATGAATATTTCACACCCCAAACTAACGTGGGGACTTAAATGAATGAATTCGCTTTCAGTGTTTTTGTTTTGGTGTTTGTGTATTTGGTTGTTGTTTGGTTGTTTTGGGGTTTTTTTTTTTTTGGGGGGGGGGTGGTTTAAAGCAGCAAAGAGCATGTTTCTCAACACGATGACAACTATAAGGTGAGTTCTAAATCCGATATTTAGCACCGAGGTGATTCTTGAAGCTATTACAACTCCGACCTCAGTTCTAGATGCTGGAAGTGCTCGGACACTGTCGCATCTATTGTTCTCGATTGGACAATCCTTGAGAACAATAGTGACTTATGGAAAGCCGATCAAGTTGCATAATTATGGCCATGAAAAGTTGATCAATACATTTAATTATTTGTGCTACAATAACATTTCTGTTGCAGTTGTTACTTTTCGCTAAGCAATAAATGAGCTGTGGCAGGGTAGAGGGTTTGCATGCTTCATATCACTTCATTGAAGGGGAAATTCAGTTTTACCGTGAACTTACAGAGGGGTCCAGATTTCAAAATTTCAGTAATGGCGGGTAACATCAGAAGCTCGAAGTAAGTGACAAGTAAGTATCGTATCACTCCTCACGACACTAAAAGTATGTTATCTGTCTCTACTAAGGCACATGCCAATCAAGAGGCAAGATGCCATCTGTCTCACACTGTCATACTCACAGTTTGCCTACCATTTATGGCGCCCGCAATAAGAGAGGAATTTGCCAAATTTTCCATTGCATTTCCTTATCGGTGTCTGAGACACCAAATGTACACTGCTTAGTGAAAAACAATAATTTTTTAAACCGTCAGATCTGTAGGACTGCAATACATCCAACATCAACAAGTCATCGTATGACAAGCGGTCGGCCTCGGGGCAGGCCCGGGTCGGCCCCGGGTCGGCCCCGGTGGTCAACCGGCAAGGCGCTGGTGCGCACAGTGCGCCTTTCGTTTCGTCGACGGACGGCTCCGCCTCCCCTTGTGTCAGAAGGCAAAACAAATATTTTTGTGTGTGTTATTTACCTTCATACAATCGATGGGATGAATGCAGGTTCAAAACATATCAGACTTCTGTCCTTGCTGAAAATTATTCAGCAAACAAATGAGACCGATTTTCAAAGATGGGTCGTGGAATTAGATCACTATCATGTCATCTGACATCACAAGCAAGGATCAGGAAGAAATCCCCGGGATCGTGCCAATTCGTCCATATAAAATCCTCCACCATATAACTCGCTCAAATCGTTTTACCACGAGAACAAAAATGACAAGCATAGGACTAATGACAAAAATAATGGGAACGTTTTGGGTCTGGGTCTGATTCTGCTGGGCCCAAGCCAGGGTGAGAACTTTTTAAAAATTTAGAAAAACGGAAGGAAGAATTTGATAACATAATTTTCATCCGTATGATATAATTCATCATCGAGGGTGGATGAGGGGGAGGGGTTCCGAAAAGGGAAGTTGATCTCTTCCAAGTCTTTGACATTGTGTTCCTTGTGTTCTGGAGTTTGGTAAGAAGCTTAAGGAGAGTTATCACATCAGGAAATGATATGATTGAAATGGTTTAAATACTATGGCATGCAGTCCGGCTTTAATTGACTGGGAGTCTGTGGGAACGCGAGTATACGTCATTTACCGAAAATAAATTATATGTGAACTATTAAAGGACTTAACATAAACATAGGTGTAGTCCACAGAGTTAGACTGAGATTAAGTCCATGTCATACTTATCAAAGGGCTCTGATACAGAGCAGAGCCATTTAGCACGTTGTCTCGGTTTAAAATACTGTGTAAAACACCTTATCGACAGATTGCAATCAGGTACATAAATGTATGAGATAGCCATGAGTGAAGTGTGCCGTGTGCGTGTGTATGTGTATGCGTGTATGTATGTGTGTGAGAGTGTGGGGCAGGCTCCGCATTTATAACGTTACATACATTATACCTATTGTAAATATATTACACTTTGTCATAATAGTTATTTGCGTACAAGACATACCTCGTTCGCAAGTTATGCTTCTCTGGGGTCCGAAACCTATTATTCTTTTTATCCTTTACTGCTCCGTTTGTTGTTTGATTTGGTTGAACGATAAACTAAACTAACTCTTTTACAGAGATGAGTGTGCTGCCCTCATACGGTTAACTTGTTGTATTTTTATGTTATCTTCTCCTTTTTTCTGACTCTTTTTAATCTTACATGAGCTAAAACCTGTAATAGGTCGGGAACGAGGAGTAAGATCGAGATAGAACTGGAAAAGCTTTATCTTAAACATTGGTTTTCCTTTTTATTCGCATTGTGTACCAAATAAGTTTGGCATGGTCGTATGTTGACCTTCTTCTCTCCACTCAACTTCAGTTTCTCCAGCAACAAGACGCCTCGTTCTTTAACAACATCTCACCTTCAGCTTACTCCCACGGTGCTTGCCCCAATACTCTGGAACAATCTACCCACACATATCCGTGAAGAATATACTATGGACTCTTTTAAACACCATCTCTATGCTCATTTCTTCAGGCAATTATTGTAAATCCAGCCTTTTGGTTAGTTCCTTAGGTCTTTTTCTCTAAAGTGCTTAAAAATACTGTATTAATCGCTGTATACATTTTATATGTTAATATGTCATTGATATTAATATTAATAACAATATGTCATTAATATGTTAATCATCATTATTATTATCATTATTTATATTATCATTATAAATGTTATCATTATCATCATTATACCATTGTTACATATTGGTGTATGGTTAGTTTCTAAAGTCACCTGTTACTCAGTTTGGGTGATGTACTTCATCGGTATCAAAATAGGACAGTCACTGGTGTATATTATAAGACCAAGAATTAAATCAGCCAGCCCCATGAACATTGTGTTCAATGGTGCACCATCTAGCCGATCGACCCGCTTAACTCGCTCAGTCCAAAAGACAAGAAACCGATCGAGCTGTTATTGATAAATTATGTGGCTACCAGTGCTTGGAGCTCAGAGGGTTAAGATGGTTAAGAGGGCGTTCATGAGCGGTGTTTGGTTCATGGTCGAGTTGCAACGACCATGTCGGAATGAAGTAATGGCGGAGATGCAGATTGTATCTGCACGTAATTCGCATCGCATCGCTGAGCAATCCACATTTCTGCACAAGCATTTACAATTGTACAATCATGACTATTGTCAACGCACGGTCAAGGGTCACGGAAGGTAAATTAAGCATACCAAAAGTCTAACAAAGAGACACATGAAATGACTAAAGGGTATTGTAGAGATGTATAGTCGTATAGAGCAGCGTGGCTCCATTATTAGTGGAGAGTTCGTATCTCAATAGCAAGGCCGTCGATTCGAGTCCCACGCAAGTCCTTGCAAAAAAGCGATCGTTGTGTGTTTTCGCACATACCACTTTCTGTTAAAAGCACCCAGGCCCTCGTATAGGACGTTAAATGGAGATCCCTTGCATTGAATAGAAGAGGCACACTCTGTACACGTTTAAGACCCCACTTCCTTATCAAGAGCAGGGTAAAACCCCGGTGGGGCCGGTGGCCGGCAGAACCTATACTGGAAAACGAGTGAGAGATGCCAAACCATCGTGGTTCACCCCAGAAGGCTATTTAGTCTACAAACTGTATCAAACAGGCTTCAAGAGGGCCATACGCAGTAATGATAATGAGAATAATCATAGTGCAGACGAACATTAACATTCAAGTAGATGCCTAGAAGGGAAATTGCGAATAATGAGAAGAGTCTGTTTTAACTCAGTATCGAAAATGCCAGAAATGATTTGTTTCGCGTGCATGTACTTCGAAAATGAAATTCATTTTTTTTTCAAGCAGAATATGTCTTTGTATTTGCGCTTGTGCGGATGTGTATAATGTGTGTGAGTGTATTTGCTGGAATACAGAAGAAAAACAATCATTATCAGCCACTTACAAAAACAGAACCCCCCGAGACCATGTTTACGTCCCTCTTCCTTTTTTTAGTGATATGTTTTACTCATTTATTTGTATGTGATTTGTTTAAGTTTAAGGCATATCCGATTCAAGCTCTTCTTTATTCTTGCCGTCTTCTTCATGCATGCACCCCCCCCCCTCAATATTCTTTTAGTGAAAAAACTTTTATAATGACTGTAATTGAAAATTGTACTTCGGTGTGTCATTACGTGATTATATGAATAATTTGTTTGTATGTATGGAACAAATGATTATATGAAGGAAGATATAAATATTCTAAAGTGAAATTGATGTGTTCAAAGTGTAATAAAATGTTTTCATTATAGTACGCTGTTGTATCTGAGGTACATAATGCACTTTTGTCATCCATAACAATATCTATCTCAACATCATAATCAATGGAAGTAAATGGAAAAGAAGAAAAAAAAACATTCTTCATACATACAGGCGACTATATGGCCTATTCCTGCTCATTAGCATAATCATATGTTAATTAAATAATACTTATATGTCATTTCTTTTTATAACGACTGTTCTGCAGTAAGCCCAGGCATGCGTTAAGTTATCTCGGGTGACCTTGAACTGTTTATTCCCTAATTTACAGCTTGAATTGTTTTATAATGAATGCATGTTGTTTTAGCGAGGCGGTGTTATATCAATGCTAGTAGATAGAAAGGAAATGTCTTCACTGCAAGAAGAAGGGTAGTAGATTTAACAACAACAATTTGTGTCGTTATACATAAGCCTAGATATCAATGAAATAAGTTTCTGTACTATTTCAACCATAGGTTGGACAAGGTCCAAACACCATGGGTGTGATATTTAACACTTCTTTGAACTGAACACCCTCGTTGTGACAGTGTACATGTCCATGATTCTCCTTCCCGAGAATTTATAAGATATTTATACTTTCAATTATACAAGACCAATCATTGAAACAAAACAGGGAAAGTTTAAACAATAGGATGATGAGAAAGGAAAAGACCTTTAAATCTGACACTCCTTTACGAACAACGCATGTAGTATGTTTGACATCACACGAGGCTATGTTATGGTCGCGCATGTTGTTGGCATATACTGACACATCTTTGAATCCCTCTTGTTCGAATTATAGCGATGATTTGATTTGCGACCAACGACAACTCCTGCCGCGCGAATCCCCGGAAATAAACCCTAGTCAAACATGATCGAGGTACGACCTGTCGCCGACCGCCGACAATCATTGTTCGATAAATTGTTGTCAGAGGTCATAGAGAGATTTTGAGCAGTCTATAAAAGCTTGTCAATGGATGGCGTGTGGTTTGTTGTTTTGTTGGTCGGCTGGAGTTTTTTTTTTTTTAATCTTCTTTACCAAAGTAATCATTTTATTGTGTGTCTTTACTCGGTTGTAGGAAGGAGGGGACATGTCTCGGCCGGATAAACTGATTTCCAGTTCAGTGATTGCTGCCACTCGCCGAGCAGTTGTTGTTTGATCAATTGCAGGTATTGCAACATCGACATCGACATCCACCAAAACCCCACGGTGACCGATGTTTCAATAATTCTTATGAACGCAATGCTGTAGGATCTGCGTCCGCTTATTTCGCGAATACTTCAAAGATCTGAATCGTATCGCTAAAGCTAAATGTTATATGGACGCGGAAAAGGCAACATACATTCACTTCATACTCTTTTTCTCTAAACTAGCTTTGACATAAAATAAATCATAACAATTGTAATCACTGTTAACATATTTACTACAAAGGACTTTTTATTAATAGTTCGGAATAACAATGTTCAACTTAAACGTGCTTTGTACATAATTAGGCTAGTAACAGAATGTATTCAACCTCTTCGCACAAACACAAAATTACATTAAAAACAGTCGAAACATAACAGAAAACACCATCATTCATATTGATGGATGGATACATTTTGATCGATAACAAAAGCATTTCTGAAACTGATGTTAACAACTTGATTTTGATTGTTTAAAGCTTGTAAACTTACGACACGAATATCGGGCTCCATTTTGTGTAGATTTATTGTCATCCGTAATGTGTTCTTTTTGGCCTCATCGCCACAACCAAATAGTGCAGTGAACTTTTTATGAACTCTTTAGCAAACCAACTATTTTATATTTGAATTCTAATTATGAAACCATACAACCGTATTATTGGCTGCAGACATATTTAAGTCAACATGCTAAGAAATAGGGGAAATGTTAGATATAGATAGTCAAATCTGTTAATTAAAAAAAAAACACCCCAAGACCAGTAGGAAACAAAGGCATATGTGGAAAGTCGGTCTTTGTAAACAGGTCTGACTTTAACAGTGTATGTGACAACAATATGCAGAGTAAGCCATTGTTCTTACATCACGTGCACAGTTACACAGTCACACAAACTGCAAATGTGACATATACAGTAATTCAACAACTTGTTTATGACACATTCATCCCACGCGTTTTTTTTTTCAAAACAATAGGTGAACTTAGTATCATTGATAGACACTGCAAAAGGAATAATCATTAATGCAGGTAGCTATGACATTCTAAAAACAGGCCTTGTTATGTGTAGGCCTCCAAAAGTGTGAAACGTTGGACTTTTGATTCTCGCATGTTTATATTATTAAAATACAGACTCCTCTGACAAACATGGCTCAAACTATAAGCACTAGGTGATCTCAAAACAATATACTATCATCACGAGGCCGCAGGCCGAGGGATAATAGCATTGTTGAGATCACCGCGGGCCTATAGTTTAACCATGTCCCGAATATCAGAGCAGTATTTATTTGTTTCAAATACCGAAAAAAAAGTAATGCCAGATACTGATACGTCATGATAGACATCTCTCAAAACACTGCTGTTTGCCACTTCTTTCCGGGAATCGGCACAGTAATGCACTTAAGTCTATGGGTGTTTCAGCGTCGGTCGCACAAATGATTTATCACTAAACTCCCATACTGACTCGATGCAGATAAGGTACCTTTGCTAAAGGATGGTTAAATGTAGTTCATGACTGCCAACCAATCAAGTAACGGGATTATCAAAATGACGTTTATAAATGTGTATGTTTACATTTGACCTCTTTGAAATATTTGGCTGTATAATGACTGTAAAGTTCAACTTATAAACCATTTTCTTTCAGGATTAACAAATTTATTAAAATTGGCTCCCAAAAAGCTCCACCACACAAGCCATATTTGCTAAATTATTGATTAAGATACATGTACCTAGCAATGGTTTAAGTTTGTACCTTAATATATCAAATGCCAGCCATATGTCAATTAAAGGTGTTACATTTTGATACCAAGGGTGTTAAATTTGATACGTTGTCAGTTTATATACACGTCAGCAGTGCAGAGTCACAACGCAGTGCCACAGCGCAGTGTCACAGTGGATGTCGCAGTGCAGTGCCACAGTGTAGTGTAACAGTGATTCAATTTAAAATTGAATATGCTATATACACGCCTAAGTACGTTTGCTACTACTACTACTACTACTACTACTACTACTACTACTACTACTACTACTACTACTACTACTACTAATTCGCGGGCATGCATTGGCTTCAACCTATGCCATCACGGGCTCCATGAACATAGTAGCACCTCCAGACCTGTCTATCTAGCATGGCTGACCTCAGCTCACTAACGCTATCAAGGTCAGTGTCATTCATAAGTACACTAATGTAAGTGTCCAGACTTCTCCCTCTTCTTGCAGTACCCTGTTTAGGCTCCCAGAGTGTGAGGGTTTAGAAGGTAGTTCAGGGTGCCGCTCACAGTGTCCCGCTATTTTCCTATTTCAATTTCCTATATAATCACGCCAGGACACATTAAGAGCTATAATAATCATTCAGTGCTTCATCTTGTTTGGCTGTAAGTGTCCATGCATGTCTCTGCTCCAGACAGCAGCACGGAATAACTGTTGCAACAAAATGCCGGCGTTTTTATGACATCTTTAAGTTGGGACTTCCAAACTTTCCTCATATGCAAGGATACGTCTGGTCCTGATGTCCTGGTCTGTCGAGGCAATCCAGGAGCCCAGGTATTTGAAATCATTATTCACCTAAAGACTGTACCATCTAAAGAATTGATATGTTTTGTATGCCTTAAACTACCATATATGTTGTTGAGCTACACAAATAATTTTCGACGTAATATTATTTTACAGTGCATTTGTTTTGGGGTCAATATCATAGCCATATATATACTTGAATATATATATGTATATATGTATATATATGTATATATATATATATATATATATATATATATATATATATATATATATATATAAGAAGAATAAAGGTTGCGATGGCGCTGATTTCTAGGTGAAGACAAACAAACTGAATGAAACGCCGGAGAAGAAAAATTATTCGAATAATTTTTCTTCTCCGGCGTTTCATTCAATTTGTTTGTCTTCACCTATATATATAAATATATATATATAAGTATTATCACATGTTGGTCTTGAATCTGACATCAGAACATGTGACGACTCCGCTGGCGTCACATGCACTATGATTTCTTGACGTGGTTTTTTTTATAGTACATTTCTAAAAAAAAATCAGTTTGTATAGTCAATATCATAATCATATGCGGACAAATACGGACAAATATGGTGCACGCTCTGACGAGCATGGTTTGTGCATGCGAAAACAACACTACATGTACTATCGAGAAGCCTTTTCCTCTGACAATATACTCTTGTGCATAGGCATGATAGAGGACACGTAATGGACTTATTCATCGTCGTTATGAACATAATTTACATCTCACCCACGCGTGTCAACAGTATATAATGCAGAGAGCAAGTATAGTTGAACTCTGACTTTGCCGCACCAAGATCTACTCTATGGGATTTGTGTGTATGGCTGGTGCAAAAAGAAATGCATTAATGGCACAGAAAAGGATTAAAACAGCCCTTGTTATGCAAAATCTCCCTCCCAAAGAAAAATTATAAAACATTGATATCAATAAATAAAATTTAAAAGATATATATATATATATATATATATATATATATATATATATATATATACACACACATATACATATATATGTATGCATATGTATACAAATGTTTCCACAAGCTAACGTAATCATACTAACAAGGGTCAGCACGGGTCTAATTGTTGCTTCTTGTCCTTTGCAAACAGCCTGCAAATGAAATTAAACAACTATTTTTTCCAATGGATGTTTGAACAAGTCAAAGTTATATAGACGCAAACAGCAATTTTATACGAATATGCTTTTTCGATAAGTACATCGCACCTGATGTTGCATATGAATTACATACAAATTAATTTGCTTTAAGTTGCTTTTATACGTAAAACGATTATCTATACAGTGTAATTCAATACTGAACTAAGATCCGGAAAAGTTAATATCCGCCGTCACTGAATAAATCATAACGAAAAAAATTATCTTTATCTTGCACAAAATGTGTCCAAGGAGTATATATTTCTTCCATGTCAGAGTAACATGATATAGTATGTCCATCAACTCTACGTGTGCCAGAGAAAAATGTTCTCTGTGGGATTTGTGTATATAATATGGTTAAATTGTCCACAGGTGATTGTTAAGGTTTAAAATCTCCCTAAATGTTTAAATTGTTCATAAACCGTCTCTGGGCGGTATCTGAGCGGTCTTTCAGCGAGCACTCGGTGATCTCCAAAGTCTTCCATGATATCTCAATATCAGGGAACGCCATGGTCGCCATGGTCTCCATACATCTTTTAACTGGACAAAATCAGTCTCTCAGCCGTCTCTGGGAAAGTGGATCTTCAATTAACGCTCAGCAATCTCCCAATGAGAACTCGGCAGTCTCACCTGGTCTTTCAATGATCTTTCCTGAATCTTTCATAAAACACACCATTGATCTCCATAACACTTGTTGAGAATATGAGTTTTTGACCTTTAATGAACGCTCAAGAATCTGCATACTCCATCACATTTTCACACAGACAGCTTTTGGTTGTCTTAAATATTGAGGGATCTGACCAAGTGTTGGTCGCGCTCTAGTTGCCCAACAGTCTCCGTTCTGTGAAGAAAGAGATCATTAAGATCAGAGTTTTCCAACATCATGAAGCTTTTTTCGCCACGTGTCAGAGGTTCTTTATTCATTCATTTAACAACATGTTTTAACATCCAGGGTCTTAGAAACAACATCCGAGATGTCGAAAAGAATTTCATCATGAAGCTTATTATCGAGAACATCGAACACTAATTCGTCGACATGCAGTGGCGAAATGGTACTTGCAAGTCGGTTTGTCTTTTCTTGCCCGGGTGTTGTAATAAAGGTATCCTTTCTGAGTCCTGGTCGTGCAGTGATGTCGGCTGCTGCGAAGCAGTATCCGGTGTCGCCGTCGTCATCGACGCCGTCGCACCTCGATGGATATCGGAACGATCATCAAGCGCGTCCCGATGAGGTGGTGGTTGATCTCTCATCGCCTCATCGTACGTCGGCGGCGGGCCTATCTCCTTCATGCGCATCATCAGCTTCGAATACTCGTCCAGCACTCGGAAACTCCGGTGGTTTTGGAGATTAATGTCGACGGGAAAGGACGTCCCGGGGTTGGGAGGCGGCATTTCGTCAGCATCGTCGTTCGGGAACTGGAGCCCACATCGACGACGGGAAGCGTTGTCTGCTTCTG
Organism: Arbacia lixula; assembly: GCA_963669155.1. NCBI lineage: Eukaryota > Metazoa > Echinodermata > Echinoidea > Arbacioida > Arbaciidae > Arbacia > Arbacia lixula. The sequence goes on along the minus strand of OZ022576.1, from coordinate 16,748,001 downwards.
AGGAACCGTTACCATTGTTATCGTTGTCGTCGTCGCGTGTAGAACAGCTCTCACAGTATCGGTTGAGGCACATGATAATGATGGAGATGATAAATCCGGCTACGAACATCGCGCCGTAGATGAGAATCGAGCTGAAGAGAGGATAATAAGATTGTTTGTTTATATAAAGCAAATTATTATTGTAATGGTAGTATTAATGATAACAAGACCAAATATAACGAATAAACACTAATACAAATTTATTATAGGTAAGAATAGTTTTAATTATGTCATTATTGTAAAGAAGTAGTAGAAGTAAAAATAATAGCAGACGTAGTAGTAGTAGTAGTAGAAGTAGGAATAGTAGTAACAGTAGTAGCAGTAGTAGTAGTAGTAGTAGTAGTAGTAGTGGTAGTACCAGTAGCATAGTAGTAATAGTAGCAGTATAATTTGCAATAGAAGAAGTAGTAGTAGTAGTAGTAGTAGTAGTAGTAGTAGTAATAGTAGTAGTAGTAGTAGTAGTAGTAGTAGTAGTAGTAGTAGTAGTAGTAGAAGAAGAAGAATTAGTAATCATAAGACAGGAATAATTTTTCTTTGGTGTATCGTATAGTTATACTAATGTAAATTTCTTCTTTATTTATTATTCAAAAACCATTGCTAGTAGTATGTTACTAAGTGGCTAGTAGCATATAGTTTATGTAGCATTCACGGTATAGTTAGCAGTATTACGAGCAACAGTAATAACAGACAAACAATAATTGATATAGCAGATTTTTGTAGATTTATATTTATCATATGGCACTACTTACGATGATCCTTGTACATATTGGAATATGTATCCATTACTGTCAGGTCTGTCCACAAAAAACATGGTGCATCAGTCGCGTCCTTATTTGCCACGCTTTCTTTCCACGATGTACATTCATAAGCGAAAAATGTTCATCTTGAAAACTACAAATGATAATAACGCATTATACTGTTGGGATGTCGTGAATGTGGTAACATACCGCCCAAAGAATTTAAAATCCGAGAAATTTGTTGAGAAAAATAAGCTATGTACACGGGAATCTTAGAAAGCAAAAGAGTTCTGTCGCTCTCGATCAGGGTCCGAAATCCAAGATCACAACCATCACGGGTTCAGTTGCAAGTTGAAGTTAATACTAATCGCATCAACGTCGGTGTTCGTTGCGTTCTGAGTGACAAGAAAAACATCCTAGATACACTCTAGCAACAAATAACTAAGAAGCTGATACGAAAGACTTCTACTCCAACCTCCAGTTGCATCTCGCCCATTAAATCCAATGGTTTAATTTATTACGGTGTAATGCCGCGCAGGCACATCATTTTTCTTCACAATTTTACCGTCGACTGCCCTACAGCGTATGTGAAAATCATTCACAAAAGGGTTTCAATTATTTGCGTTCAACTACAGTTTACTGTCGCGAATCAGTGACGGTGCCATTATGCATGGCTAGTTACTAAAGCCTTTATTTGTTCAACTAGAATAGAGGACTCTATTACCAGGCATAGGCTACTCATTTAAGTAGGAATGTGAACGTGAACGTATTCACCCATATGTCTCACTGGCCACCAGCATATTTTTTTAACTTATTAACATATCATAACTTTGATTCTACCTTCGAACTCTTATCCAAAGCTGTAGTGTATGCAATACATTTTGGATTAGCTCCTAAACGAACGTTCTTGCCCGGAAAATGTAATAGAGGTATTATAGGCGCGTTATATTGGACATTTCTATATTACAAGTTGTTTACTCTATTGACTAGTGTCTATTGTCTAGTGTGTATTCTTTATGCTTGTTTTAGTCTTTCTTTGGTGTATTTTTTATGTATGTATTTTTATGTAATTTGTGTACTTTGGTTCATCTTACTGCATATCATGTGTATAGCAGACTATATTTAATTTGTATTGAACCGTATGTAAAAGGTCATCACATCTCACAAGCCATCGGCTTTCTGGTGATCCCTTGTATTCATTATTCATGAGAATTTTTATTTGTTTGTTTGTTTGTTAAATGAATAAAGAATTGAAATGAATTGAATTGAATTGATTGGAATAAACCAGAGGTAGAGATATGTGCTTGTTCGAAGCTTGTAAGTTTCTGTATTAAAACAACTTTGATTTGTTTATGCCTGCGTTATTCTCTTCCGTCGTTTTAATCTACTTTTAATTAATGCTTTGTTACTATATGATACTTTCACCAAGTCTAAATACCTGAATACTTCAATTTACTGGTGGAACATCATATCATTCCTTTCGATGTCAATGTTAGTTTGTCAATGTTTGTTGCACTCGCAACATATAAGAAATACTGTAGACTGGCTATGGGCATCGACAGCCTATCTGCTGACCTTAACCAAGGATATTTAAGTACATGGATATACATCCCTTTGAACAAGGTTTGATTCCGCCTCTTAATATTCAAGATTATATTCCACATACTAAGAATGTTGATTGGTCAAGAGTTGATCACGTGATGAAGCGTATTTTTTTCCCATCTGATCACCTGAGAAGAAAAGTTCGTTACACTCTAGGTGATAGTACTTTTTGGTTTCGCTGATCTCTTCACTCCTCACGGTCAAACGCGTGATCAATGTTTTGAGTACGCGCGAAATAAAAGTGCGTTACACTCGGACTATCAATTGTAGCTCGGCGCAGACGACGCCGCGGTGCCCGTTAATTACAAATTTGTGGTTATAGCGCGCTGCGCCGGGCGTGGGTACGTATGTACACGTACGTACACGTACATGTACACGTAGCCTATATACAGTTCGTGTTTACCATATTCGCGTTTAAATAAAAATGGCCCATTAATCAGCACAACAGCAACATGATTCAGGTAAGTGAACTTCATCCTGTACTATACCGCAATGTTGTTCGTAGCCCCCTTCCCCCTCCGATAACCAGAACATGGTCTAACGTTTGATTTGGGTTAGATTCTCGGTAGCCGCACCGACCAGAACGTTTAATTTCATGCGGCTTGGGCAAAGCAACGGAAATTGCAACGGAAAGTTGCGCCTCGGCCGCAACGCCGCGAGAGTTCCCGTAGGGTGCTCAATGATTTTCCACTCAAACGTAAAAAGCGCAGCTGGAAAGAAATGTATCGCGTACTGCCATAAATTTTGTCACCAGGTAGAAAGCATGCGCGGTAGTGCCAAGGAAGAAACCAAAAAAAGAAATCACGTAGCCGCACCGACCCGATACGCTTTTGTACGTTAAATTGTCTTTTTTGTATAGATAGTTGGTTTCAGGTGTGGAATATAAAGCAAATAATCAACTTTTGGTTTCAGGCAATGAGACGAACTATCACTTCCTCGGCGATCTGAATGTATAAGCTATCTTTCCTCAGCTAGGCTTCTGTAAGATAGCTACATCCAGATCGCTTCGGAAGTGATAGTTCGTCCCATCACCTTCACCAACGTTGATTATTTGCTTACTAGCAGCTGCTCTCAACAATATGATGCATACGCGATTGCGTCACCTTCACCTGGATTTGATAATAGGTCATATACATTCCTATACATGCAACACTTCAGCTTTCGCTGCTGAACTTATAATTTTGTTTTTAAGTGCTGGTTACGACTGAGATATCACGTTTAGAGTCTTCTTGCCATATTGTAACACTATGCCTCGATTGAATCTTTATAGAAACATCGTCACAACTGCGCAGGCATATGGGGTGAGGATATTTCCCCAAATTCTTCTGCGCATCCAATTTTGTTTATACGCCAAATCCAGGCAAAAATCATCCAGAGAATCGGCGGCATTGAAAATACGAGATCAAAGAGAAAATATTTCAAAAACAATCTTGTGTGACTAGAAAGTAAGTACAATGAATCTGCATTAATTAAACGGCTGATTGGATTCCATGTACGTAAACATCCTTGCTTTAACAACATTCGATAGAAATGCATGAGTCATTTTGGCGAAGTAAACAAAACAAAAAAAGTAAGTCCCCCCTAAGCAAAATAGCATAACTTTTTATCGAGGAGGTTTTGGGCAAAATTATTTAGTAGGATTGTTTTTTAATTCATTGACTAAGTTATGTGTGAAAATCATCTTAATCCAATTAGTCATGCATGGGTGGGCAAGTTGTAAAGGCAAAAATGTCACTTTTCAAAAGTTACAATGGTAATTTTGGGATTCTGTCATATGAATTTTCGATGATTTCCATTTCTGGTGCATAATTTATGTCCTTTCAATGTTTATCATCCATCTCTCGATGCATTAACACCTATTCCGACACTTAACCCATTGTTCTGGTTGAGGGAGCACCGTTTAAAAAATATTCATCCCTCTTGAGTTTAAAACTTTTAAAAATCCTTTATTTTTGTGACAAAGATGTAACATGACCTGTTATGTGAACATATGAAGTCATTTTCGTGTCATGGTTGAGTGAAAACACTTTAAAAATCTCACAAGAAATGCCAAAATGTATTGTTAAAGCGGAATAAACAATTATCCTGGTGACTTTTGCAAAGTGAAATTTTTGCCTTTAAAATTCGCCCACTCATGCATAACTAATTGGATTTGATTTAATTTGATTTTCACACAGAAGTTAGTCAATATATGAAGGAACAATCCTGCCAAATTATTTTGCCCAAAACCTTTTCGATAAAAGTTGTGCTATTTTGCTTTGGGGGGGGGGGGGGGGGGGCAGAGGGACTTACATTTTTGGTTGTATTTAGATTTGCAAATAGTATTGTCTCGGTCTACAATGTTATCATTGTGTTTCGCTGATGACATCCACGACCGTCTTTGTTCATGCTGTTTAGAATTTTTGAAAAGGGAATGTACATTTCCTTTTGCTGTGCGGCTCCGACACGATGCACAGTAGTCATACCACTACATCCTTTATATATATGATGTTGTGGGGCCTAGAGGGTGTGTATACAATGTGAAAATATTTGTCGGTCTTTGTTATTCCAAATGACTGATTTCGGTAACAATCGTGTTTTGTGTACTTTTTGTAGATGAAAATGAATAGCATTTTTTTGTTTGTCGACAATAATGTATATGTATTTATGTGAATAAATTGTGTGTGTGGGGGGGGGGGGGATACCCGTAAACAGGTGATACACTGTAAATGATGGAATAAGCGGAAGGAAATAGAGTAGAAAAATGTAAAATGTATTCGCAAGATAGATAGATAGATAGATAAATAGATAGATGGATGTATATACACATTATGTACATATATATATATATATATAATAGAGCGAAACATATCTAGTTATATACATCTACAGATATTTATGAGAATAGTTTGACGTTCCTGAGTCACATTTCACTTTTAAAACATTTGTTGTGTGTAGTCATGTAGTATACTGCTATAACAATCATGCTGTCTCAGCGAGATGTTGCTGTCACGTTTAGTAAACGACATCTTTAGTTTCAAAAATCATTGGACTCAATGAAACGACAAGGACAAAATAATGACAACACAGAGTTGAGGGATGCTGTCGGTAGTTGATCGTCGGTAAAAGGTAGTCAGGGTTCGGCAAGTGGTTGTTCAAGCATTTTGGTTGGATGGACATTTTCGTTGCTACAAAAAAAAGCCTTTTGTTCTTTAACCCTTCTTGCGCCATATAAAATGCTTCTTGATGGGACTTGAGTGCATTTAATAATCTTGGTGACAAATGCACATGTAAATCTATTGTCAGCGACCGACTGGTCTCCGTCCATTGGCAACTAATAACAATGAAGAGGATGATAAGTAGCGATCTTGTGGATTTCTCTTTGGTTCCATCTTTTACATCTTATGGAATTTCCATTCATGACAATTTCCTCCATGTGACACCATACTGGAGGCCCAGGCTTTAAAATGGTACCTCCATTATCTGCATCCTGTAATCAATTTCAGACCGGTTTTTCAGTCGGCAACCAAACGCCGACTAACATTTATTTCGAATTCTGCTGTTTGGTTTGGCAGTTGGTTGTCGTTGTTAGGCGACCGGTCTAAAGCTATATATTTATGATTGAGGTTTTAAAAGGTGCAACTTCAAAAACTTTGTGATCCGGAAGTTGCCAATTGCCTAAATTGCTCAGGGTATTTTTGTCAGCTGAAGTTCCTCATATTCATTTACCAGCAAGTAAAGTTTATTCATGTGAACGTGTGTGATAATAGCAGAAGGCAGCACCATTAGGAAGACATCTCTGTTTCTGTCTCTCCCTCTGTCTCTGTGTGTCTGTTTCTTTGTCTTTCTCTCTATCATATCTCTCTCTCTGCCACCCCCCCTCTCTCTCTCATTTATCCCCCACCCCCTATTTCTCTCTGTCAAACTCTCCCCTCCCTCTCTACCTCTCTCTCTCTCTCTCTTTTTCTTTTTGTCCATCTCTATCTCGGTCCCTGTCTTACATACGTTTTCAATAATGCGTACAATATTTATTAAAAAAAAATGTTTAATGAAAATATATACTAATTAAGAATTTATCACAACATGATATCATATTTCAATTGATAGACTGAAAGAAATTATTAATCAATATATAGATGCTACTACAGGTAAACAGAAAATAAATACAATATTTTATGCGATTTGACGTCCAAACCTAATAAAATCCATATGAATATATTCCTTAGGGATATCACGCCTCAAAATGCTAGAGACAAGGCGTACAATGCAACATTATGGGAAATCAGAATCTAAAGGCATGAGACAACATTTCCCCTCCCCTTCCTTCCTTTGACCAAAATGCTTTGGGGGGATAAGTTTTGTTGGCTCAACATAAGGGTAAAATCTATATAGAAATATAGGTTTTGAACGAAGCGTAACTCTCTCAATAGAGCATAGAATTATACCATAGTCACAACCTGTCGTGCACCTCTAGCTCTCTTTGCGTCTGGTCTGAGTCAGATTTCGAAGAACATGCTTGCGTAAACTACGTTTGGCTCTTGCGGTTGGCCAAGTTTCGGTGATAACACGAGCGTCCACTGCAAGGAGGTACAAGGTGTAATTAAGTTCATTTCGCGGTGTCTGCAAGTTGGCAATGTTTGACACTGTAACCAGACGTAAATTGATACTGAGTTAGGTAACTGCACATCCATGGTGCGAGTAATTTCGAAACACTATAGTTCAATTACTGGAAGATTATATGTTTAAAGACTTGTTATACATCTTTCTTGTGTAATGTGCATGTACACCTACTGTATATTGTGCATCGTGCAGCAAAGGAAAGTGACCGCTTTCTGGTGTGTGCATGTCTCGATGTTACCGAGTCCATTGTCATGAATGAAGTAGAGGATGAGTCTCCGCCGAGGTATCCACGTTTTCATCGAGCTGACTCGCCGCACTAGTCGTAGCAACGGACGAATCATGGCGACGGTGGACAGATTCCTGCGTCTCGCTGTGTGCTGGTGGGCGGTCCTTTATCGCTTCATCGTATGTGGGCGGGGGACCCATCATCCGCTTCGAGTATTCGTCCAGCACCCGAAAGTTCTGGTGCGTCAAGCGCTGCAGGATCAGTGGGGACGATATCCCAGGATCGGACGGTAGCTGTGCATGTAGTTGAACGTGCATGCGATGGTAGTCCTCGTCCATCTCGGATTCGTAATGGTCGTCGTCGTTGATTGAGCAGCAATTGGTGGCGACTTCTCGACAGATGCAGGCGACTATGAAGAGCAGTACGAACCCGGCCACGACAATGATCATGTAGTCGACAAGGATCAAGGTGTCACTGAATGAACAAAGTTATAAACACATTATTTTATAATGCAACTAACTGAACAACATAAGGTTTTATCCATGAGAACAAAACATTCAGAAATTTATTCAAATGTCAAGTAAGCACCCATTAAGAAAGGTGTGACAGGAATAACGCTTCGTTTAAACACCACCGTATTTTCAGTCAACAAGATCGAATACAAACATGTTAACTTCGAATAATGGACGATTTTGCATTGAATTCTCCATACTATATTATTGCTCATTAAAGCATCGAAGTTCGAAGTGGATTTATAGGTGTGATATTCATATACGTAATCTAACTATCCAAAATAGTTGAAGAGCCATCCACTTAAAGAACACTACAATTTATGCATGTTAATGCTAATAAATCTCAGTATGTTTTGATCACTTTTGATCACTTTTGATCACACGGATATGGATGTGGTCGATTTACGTCAGCAGCCAATCAATGCAATTTCAATTTGAAAAAGTTGTTTTCCTTTATTCGTAATCATATTTTCTATACAAACAAAACAAACTGGTATTCATATAATCACGTGATGAACCACTTCATATAATATATAATGATAATATTTAATTCACAATGATACCTTAAGTATCATAGTACTTTAACTTAAAGTATGTCTGAAAAAGAACATGATGAAGGCAGCAAGACATTTTAAGCAAAGGTTTTTTCGGATATGCCTTAAAGGTGAACAAGATTCACAAAGAAATAGATAAACAAAGAACATCACTGTAAAAAGAAAGAAAAAAGAAAATACAAGAATAAAAAGGCGAAAATGGGGGACTCAAAGACAGTATAAAGAGTCCTATTTTTCTCTTTTCTTTTTTTTTTTTTGGGGGGGGGGTGGAGTGTGGGTGTGGGGAGAAGGTGATGACGAAAACGCGACAAAATATTAACTAAATTAAGACTTGTAGACACTTACGGTGTCGGTGACTGATGCAAGAGGCCACTAAAATCTTCCAGCACGCTTTGCTTTCGTGAAGGTAGGGCCGATGGAGGAGAGTTTGGTTCCGTGCTCGAGACAATCCCACGGAGACCCATCATCGATGGTTATCGGGAACTCGACTTCGACTTCGAAGTCGTATACAGCGCATCCTGGTCATAGGCTACGGTATCTTATTTGAAATGCTGCGTGAAGAATAATCAACAATATGTCAAAGAATGTGTGAATTACATCAGCAATCACTTCTCGAGAGGGCATGTTTTACTTGGTATATTCATGTGCAAATTAGTGATGTAATTAGAAGAAGAAGCAGCAGCAGCAGCAGTAGTAGTAGTAGTAGTAGTAGTAGTAGTAGTAGTAGTAGTAATAATAATAATAATAGTAGTAGTAGTAGTAGTAGTAGTAGTAGTAGTAGTAGTAGTAGTAGTGGTGGTAGACTGCTACCAGTAGAAGTGGTGGAAGAAGTAGTAATAGAAGTAGTAGTAATAGCAGTAGCAGTATCAGCGGCAACAAAACTAGTAGCAACAGTAGAAGCAGCAGTAATTTTAGCAGTAACAGCAGTACTAGTAGTACTTATACGCATTGTAGTACTAGTAGTAACATTATAAGTAGTAGTAGTAGTAGTAGTAGTAGTAGTAGTAGTAGTAGTAGTAGTGGTAACAGTACTAAATACTTATTTTATTAATAGTAGTATCTATCGTAGATATCCTAAAAATGCTTATGGTATGATGTGATTTATCAGTTAAATAGATGTAGAAATCTAAACACGTATGAATTTAATTCTTACCACCGTTCGTTTACTGCCCTCCGCAAACTTCGGACACAAATACACCGATGACCAGATCACAACCGATGTCCACACTATATATTGTACCATATTACTACTACGTCTCTATAATAATATATTCCCTAGTTCAATCACCAGTTGGCCTATTCGAAAAAGTTGGAAAATGAAAATGTTCATGACGCCGAGTTTAAAATGGAATCTGATAATAGTACATGAATACGGCACTATCGGGGGATGGATATAGGAAACACTGTAATTGCGAGGCTGGTGTAGGATATGCGGGTTGGTAATTATTACAGGCGATCAGTTTCATGTCATTTGGCATATGGAGCCGTCTCTCAGATTGCAGGACAAACATACATGGTGATTGATTGTCTGTTTTGTATTGCTGATATTTATTTTTCTGGTGGTATATACCACAGAGGTGATAATAGGATTTGATAGGAAATCGACACCTACTTCGATTTGAAGGTTATCATATGAACTCTAAGCTCCAGACGGAAAGCCGTTCTGTATGATTTGTACGGGATTTATAACATCGGGGCTTCATCCATAATATGTACGTCTATCACTGTTACAAAAAGGGAATGGAGGCGTATGAAAAACGAGCGTATATTCAGCGTTCATGGAATTCAGAACATTGTTATTCGCTGGCCGCACGAGCCACTGCAACGTCATATCATTTCCGGGTCGCAAAAATGATTGTGTGGCAGAATTGAAGAAATGTATGGTCTCATTTCGCTTTTCCATTTAATGGAATGATTACTTGTGTGAACATAACAGATATCAGCAAACAAAAATTGACAATTTTTCAATTAAAATATCTCAGCTGAGGCAAATGTACTAAAACATAATTATGCTAATGATGATATACATCTGAAAATATAATTTTGACAAAGATTGAATCCCACAATTCAGGAAAAATTAGTAAATTCTCCGTTTATTCACCATTCCTCAATCCTTTAGAAGTAAGCTGAGTAAATCATCCTTAATGGTTTGCCCTTAACTTTCTTGGAAATTGCAAGATCCACAAGAAACAAACTGTTAAAAGGTTACTAAATTAGAAAAATAAGTTACCACTAATCTATGTAAAATTATCCACTAAAAACGAATTTCACATTTGTTTGCCGCAATAAAGTCTCATTTTAACGAAAATTTGAAAAAAAACCGCGCGCCTCCAGTGACGTATGAGAAGTCAAAATTACATAAATGCCAACGGCGTAAATAAAATATTTTATTCACGCCATTCAAACAATATGTTACCAATGGGAACCCCAAAGCTTGTCCGAGGTTTGTCTGAGTAGCAACAACTAATAGATTCAAAGTGCATTCCATCCATCTGAATGACAAGATACAGGTGAATGCAATAAAGCGTTACTACGCAGTTAGAGGGAAAGCTGTGAATATACATGTATTACCATGATTACGAAAATGGTCTATTGATGACTTCCGTACAATCTATGGAATTTTGACTTCTCATACGTCACTGGAGGCATGCGGGTTTTTTTTTCAAATTTTCGTCAAAAGGAGACTTTATTGCGGCAAACGAATGTGAAATTCGTTTTAAGTGGATAATTTTACATAGATTAGTGGGAACTTATTTTTCTAATTTAGTAACCCTTTTTAAGTGACAAAATGGGGAATCAAATATATTTCTTGACATCCGCTGAATGTTGGTGCTGAGCGTGGGACATCAAAGTATTGTCATAATCACGGTGATTGTGTAATGCTTTTGACTTTTATTAGCATTCATAGCATGCGTTAAATCCAAGCAGATGTTTGCATATATCATGCTCGGGTTGTTTCGCCTGAACAGCTCCCTGATTTGTCAGACGCGCCTATAATGTGCGTTCATAAAGGAAACGGTCTATTGGTATTAAGTACATTCAGCCGTTTGACCCATGCACATTCATCGTACTCCCTTTCAAATCGCAAAATTAAGTTTTACATTGATTTCTGTACCTATGTTAGAATGTAGGGAGGGAAGCAGGTGGCATCACTGGAAGGATAATTTCCAGACAGGGAATGGGAAATGGAGACCCATAACCACGGTCTTTTAAGATATGTGTTTATTCGTGTATGTGCACATAAAAAGCCTTCCCCCATGAATATTAGATACTGTATCTATATCTGCATATAGTGATATACTGATCCATGTGACATAAAGGAAATCAATCAATCTGCATGCAAACATAAATTTATGAGCTTTGATTCTTGGTTTAATAGCATATGCTCACTACGTGGAAGCCTTCCTCATATCCCCACCCCCACCCTGCCCTCCCCCACCCCACCCCTTCTGTGTTTCTGCACCCCTGCGCAAATATAAGCTTCCACATGTAGGTCTATAATGACACAAATAGCTTAATGCAGTACATGTAAAATGAAACTCAGGTGTCCAGTACAAAACATTTTGCAACTGTGCTCTGAAACTTTGACAGATTAAAATGTTTTTACACACCGTGACCGGACGAGGTGGCCGAGTGGTTAAGGCGATGGACTGCTAATCCATTGTGCTCTGCACGCGTGGGTTCGAATCCCATCCTCGTCGTTGTAACTGTTGCTTTCTTTTCCCTTTTTCCTTTTTGTAAGATCCCAAAATTCATCTTGTCATGCAAGGGTATACTGGTACATGTTCAATATTGCTAGAAATTATCAATCGTGTACTCAAATATGAACTTTTATATTTTTGTAGGATTGGTTTTTGTTTTGCTTTATGTATAAGTATGCTGCATTGTATAACAAATCGATTTCTCCAATACCCTTCCCGGTGACTCAATGTCATAAAATCCAAACGGGACAATCACACACACACACACACACACACACACACACACACACACACACACACACACACACACACACACACACACACACACACACACACACACACACACATACACACACACATACACACACACACACACACACACACACACACACAAACACTACACACACAGAAATTAGTGATTCCACAATGTGCACCTATTTATGTTGTTGATCCGGACACACTGTCTTTGATCCATCATCCAACACAGCTTCATGAAAAAATCCCAGTCAGCAGTCAATTTATATGTATATTTATTCAGTGAATAAATTAAGAATTGGTCTCTTCCACTGTGCATGAGAGATGATGTTACATAAAGTTCATCTTCGTTTCCATTAAAATCGGAGGTCGTCCGCATATCAGGACGAGGTGGCCGAGTGGTTAAGGCGATGGACTGCTAATCCATTGTGCTCTGCACGCGTGGGTTCGAATCCCATCCTCGTCGTCTTAGTTGATGTTTTCTTTTTCTTTTTCCCTTTAGTAAGATCAAACAATTCATCGTGTCTTATGTAAAAGTGTATACAGGCACCCCACGATATTTTTAGAGTCAATTTATTTATATTTTTTAAGGGGGGGGCAGTTTCAATTTATATGTATAATCATACTGCATTGTATGAACAACCGATTGGCATGAACTAACATCAATAATGACATTCACACACGCCGAAAGTAATGATATGTTTAGAAGTCGTTTGTATATCAGGACGAGGTGGCCGAGTGGTTAAGGCGATGGACTGCTAATCCATTGTGCTCTGCACGCGTGGGTTCGAATCCCATCCTCGTCGTCTAAGTTGATGCTTGTTTTTTCTTCTTCCCTTTCGTAAGATCACACAATTCATCCTGCCGTACGCGCAAGGGTATACAGGTACTCCACTATATTTTTAGAATCATTTATTTATTTTATTTTTTAATTTATATGTATAATTATACTGCATTGTATGAATAACCCATTGTCATTTAATAACATCAATAGGAGCATTCACACACACCGAAAGTAATGATTTGTTTCGTGCGTGGACCCCAAACCCTCTCTTATTGACCGCGGTCGAAATAGCACGCACGCCTCGCGCATCGCTCCAAGAACACACTTACACTTGTACACTACATCACACGATGCTATTGTTCAACTCTAGAATCGTAACACGTATAAATCTTCACATGATTGAAGGTATGATGTAGGAGGAACATTTCATGCATAATATATTCAAACGTCTGAACGGACACTAAAGCGTGATAATGAATGTCAAAAACATTCCACAGTCACGACAATGCTTTGATGTCCCATGCTCACCACCGACATTTAGCGAATATCAACTTGGAAAGAAATATCTTTAATTGCCCATGTTGTCTCTCGAAGCTGTGTTTCTTATCACATCCTTTTGTCAAGAATCCTACAAAACTGGGCATGTGGACGGAAATTATACGTGTGTGTGTTTACGCGTGTGTGTGAGTGTGTGTGTGTGTGTATGTGTGTGTGTGTGTGTGTGTGTGTGTGTGTGTGTGTGTGTGTGTGTGTGTGTGTGTGTGTGTGTGTGTGAGTGTGTGATTGTGTGCCTTCGAAATAATGTGTACTGTAATGTGTACTATTATGTTATAAACATAATAACATTTGCGTTTACGTCTGTTTTATCGTGGATGAATACGTATTTCGTTCGCGTATGTGTGTATGCGATCCAACATGTAAAATAGAGTCTAGTACTTACAAGACTAGTCACTGTTTCACTCTCCTATTTCCGCTTTGGTTGAGCTGGATAAGAACTCACCAATGACTAATCTATCGCATTCAGAACCGTTAACTAGATTTCAAATATCCATAACAGCCTGAAAGCCAGGCTACATATCTCGTGACATGGAAATGGTAAGGTAGCAAGGCTACCATGTCAGACGGAGTTTGAAGGGTATTTTGTGATTTCCTATGACTTGCTTTTTTATCTTGCTCGACTTCCAGGTCCAAAGTCTATTTTGGGCAGCAACAAGTATCTTTCCACCGCAGCTACACCATTAGACTGCTTTTTAAGAAGTAAATACTTGTTAAGCCGGCTCTCAAGCTGCAGTCTTGAATGAGAGGTAACATCTTCTTGGAAAATATATATAACAAAATGTTTTGATTGAAGGAACACAAGAGTTTCAATAACTCATAAACCATATCGATATCAGTCTTCTTATCGACCACAACAGTAGACAGACTGTTCTTCTGAAATACTGATGCAATTCTCATAGAATGATGCAATGTTTACGCTGGTTTACGCTGGTTTACGCTGGTTTGTGAATCAGTAAATAATCTGGGTGCTTATTTTGATAATGTTATGTCCGTGTCTCAGTAAGTATGTCTTTTATGTAAGTCAGCGCGAGTTCACTTCAAGTTTAGGGCAGCCCCCTCTCCCACCCCCTCCTCTTCTAAATAATGACTTTAAGGTTATTTGGAGGCACAAGATACAAGAAGGTGCCAACAAATCTTCTACACTGAATGAAACTACGATTAAAGGTATGTCTCAGTCGCTCACTTCTCTCGCTCACAAAAAAATACTGATGTAAAAAACTGGGATATGACGCGAGACTAGGCGAGAGAGTAAGAGAGGGGGTGAAATATACTTGTCTTTGTACTTTGTGACTTTGTGCTCCGAATTATCTGCACAATCAATGATATGCAATGTTATGATTGTGTTAACTTTGCGTGTGTCTATAAATCAGTACCGGGGTATGTTTGAGGCTAGAGGGCAAGGGTGCTCAAGGCAGGACAGACTTTCGTATTGAAATGATTCACAACGACACTCGTGTAGTCACAGCAAGACGTACAAAAGACTGGACGCCATGGTCACGTCTGCATGTAATAGAGGTGAAAGGGTCGGAGTGGTAGTCGTGCTGCTGGTCGTGCTGGTGGTTTCTAGCCAGCCTCGAAGGACGGACGGTGCGAAGATCATGCTCGCGACAACGAGTCTGTTCAACTCGGCCAGCCAGTACATGTTCTTCTCCTCCATCACGGAGACCCTGGTCGAGCGGGGCCACGAGGTCATTCTGCTGGCGCCACGGCACAAGCCGACCACGGGTTTGAGGCCGGGAGCGACCACGGATGCGATCTGGTACACCACGCCGTACACAGCCGCCGACTTCGGCGCCATGCACGACACTATCAAAAACACGATGGTACAAGGTAGCAAGATTAGATCACACACCATGATGGTTTATAACGTTTTAGAAGGCGTGGAATATCTGCGCAACGGGTGTCCGCTACTATTCAAGGATACCAACACACTGGCGCGACTGAAGCAAGAGGCATTCGACATGATCGTCACTTTCCCTGTCAACGGATGCGACGCGCTACTCGCTGCGTATCTAGGCGTGCCCTTCACCATAGTAACTCCAACCAGAAGAGTTCCGGCGGCATCGGAGGACCATTTCAACATGCCCATCCCGTCCAGCTACGTCCCATTCAGTATATTCTCCGACTATTCGGATCACATGTCGTTCAAGGAACGCCTCTATAATACGATATTTCGGTTCGTGTTGCATCCAGCTTTTGAGTGGTATCTCGCTCGGCCGCTGTACAGAATCAAACGAGAGTTCAACATCAGACCGGACCTGTCCGTGCGCCAGTTGGTAGGTGAAGCGAGCCTTTGGTTGACCCAGAGCACCTTTGCTTTGGATTACGCGCAGCCCACCGCTCCCTTCTGGATTCCTATAGGAGGCATCACAGCCAAGACGCCACGCCCACTGCCAGGGGTGAGACTTCCTTTTCGTTCTCTTTCACCGGTCTTGTTTTTATTTTTGCTTATTTTCATGTTGTTCTTATTGTCCTTCTCTCTTCCTTCTCTTCCTCTTATTCATTCTATCTTCTTGTTTTTTTTTTTTCTTTTTCCCGTTTCCATTTGTTTATGTTTCCTTCCTCATCTTCTTCCTTCGTCACCCATTTCGTTAAAGTTCTTCTTCTTTCTTTTCTTCCCTTTCATGTTCTTCATCTTAGTCTTAGTCTTCTTTTCCCCTTTTCTCCTTTTGCTCGATACAGCCTGTCTAGTTACTATATGTACTGCAGTAACTTACATTTCTTAAATAATTACAACGGAGGATAAAGACTAGGACATTTTAGTACAACTATCCAAGGATGGATCGTTTTATTTGTACATATTGTGTTCAAATCCAGCACCATACGAATGGATGTAGCAGCCAAGCCTTGGACATGATTGTGCTGCACTCGATTTAATTTGTCTTTTGCCTATACCTGTTTAATATTTGTTTGGATTAGTTTCATTTTGGATGCTATAGTAAGATCCCTTCGTGTTATTTCTATTTTTCTCTTTCAGAACCTCAAGGAGTTCGTGGAAGGATCGGGAGATCATGGTGTTGTCATTTTGTCCTTGGTAATAAATTATGATAACATGGCTCTTCTCGTTTTACTCTATTAAATGCACCATATATCACCTAAGGCATATTAAGCACAGACAAGAGGCCGAACGTGTCAAGTGCACTTTGTGCATGTACACGTTCATGTGCTGGTGTGCCGTGCATGTGTGAATATGAAGGTATGCGTGGGTGAAGAAGATAAGATATCAAAACAGATTACAAACCAATTGACCCAAACTTTATCTTCCAATTAGCAATTATGATACTTCATCTGCCCTTTTTTCGAACCTTTTTTTAAACGCAATTCAATGTCTGTTTGTTTGTAATTGTTTGTTGCGATTTCGTATATATGATTTACGGCTTTATAATCTTCTGCTATTTTGCAAGTGAAAATAACTGTTGGTGAATGGGTAAGTATCATTATTTTGGCAAGAAAAGGAAAATGACCAATGACTGACAACTTGATAACTACATCTCCACAAGATGACAACTTAAGATGTTAGAACATGATACATTTTCCGATCTTCTAATTGACACAATCATGAGAACTACTGCGGTGAATGAATCCACTGACCATGTTGACGTATTGAAGTACACTGTTCGGTTATTATTTTAAAAGATCATGCGCCGTAAATGAATTTATATTTGAATTCATGATTGCTGCTGCCGTGATAATCGTTATTCATACAGATCACAGGCAGTTCATTTGGCATTTTATGAACTTAAGCCCCTGTCTCACTGTTGCGTGCAAGCGTTGCATATGACTTGCGAGGAACAATTTTCCAGCACGCAGGGTAATTTCTGCGGGCTGACAAGAATTTTGACAAGTCTTGCGTGCTTCTTACCTGCTGGACGCGTGCTAAGTACTGTCTACTTGCGTGTATTCCGTGTGACATGCGTGTCAGGCGCGTTGGTGGCGCGTGAGAGCTTCGAAACTGGTCCGTGTTTGTTACGGGCGACATACGAGCGCTGCGAGTTACCTGCGTCACAACTGCGTGTTATATGCGAGAGAGTTGCCTGCAAGTGCGAGCCTCTCAGAACGTCATCATCTTGGCCGCAGCCGACCCTCAACTAACCAGCAGAAAGGTAGTAACTGACCCTTAAAATACACGCAATTTGCTCGTATATGCATCGCTCCACACCCGCAGAAATGACCAGCTACACGGATGTTGGCAGTATGGACACCGTTCCTCGCCAGTAAAACGCCCGTACTATGCTAGTAGAATACCCGCAGATGACTTGCGTTTCCGGTGCATAGCCACAGATCCACGGGCAAGTTGCGTACTTCATGCAAGTTAACTGCCTGTGACTTGCGGCCGCTACGGGCCTCCTACTGGTGTTCTGCGTGGACCTCTGCGGCCAATTCCCCGCGACTCACCCGGAGCAAGTTTTGAACATGCTCAAAACTTGGCTGCGGGTAAATCGGACTTGCGTGCGCACCTCCGGGCAACTACGGGTGAGATAAGTGCTAGGTACTGTCACGTGCGGACCATCTGCGGGAACCTGCGTGTAGCAAAAATTGTCCCTCGCGTCACACACAACGCTTGCACGCAATAGTGGGATAGGAGCTATACGGAAGTTGATGGAGACGGAAATAAAATCTGAAAGGTACTGGTAATTAACTGTCTGTACCTTACAGGGCTCAATGTTGGCGTCGATGTCCGATCATAAGAAAGATGCCATGTTCGCAAAAGTGCTCAACGAGCTTCCGCAACGGGTGGTCTGGGTGCGAAAGGGAGTCAAGCCTGCTAACCTTGGCAAGAATACGCTCGTCCTGGATTGGATACCACAGAGTGATCTTCTGGGTGTGTTGATACAAGAATTGCTTTTTTCTTTCTCTTTTTCTGTTTATTTCTCTTCTTTTCTGTGTGTAGAATATCAGATATGAAGGATTGGAGACTAACCTTAAAAGATGATAGGATTTGTTATTTCACCTCTGTAATTAACATTTCCTTCTTTCTTTAAAGTAATCGTATTGACTAGCCCTCTCTGAATTACCCAGAAGGAACCCAGTACCAGTTGATTGCTCTCATAACGCTCCAGTAACTATCTAACCTGGGCCCTGTGTTATAAGGATTGTGATTGAGTGCAGCTTGAATTTTCAATGGAACCAACCCGAACTCTGTACATTAAAAAGAGTGGATTGGACTTGCGATCGATTCAGATCAATCACAACTCTTTGTAAGCCGGAGCCCTGTTTATCAAAACCCACTCTTTGCTCGTTGTCTTTTGTAAAACCAATACAAGGACAAAAGCCAATGACGATTGTTCACGTTATTCAACATAACTAACTCTTTTATTCTAAGCTAACATTGAATACGGTGCCCCCAAATGCGAAGTATTATCTGTCTCTACTAACGTCACAAATGCTTCGCCTTCCAATTCTTTCATTCACACTTTAGATGTCTTCTCCGTGCCCTTTCCTTTCTCTTCGCTATATTCTCTTCTCACTCTTATTTTCCTTCTCATTCTAGGTTTCTTATTCCTCTTCTCGTTCTCGTGTTTTCCTTCTTCTCAGTCCTTTTAATCTTTCCAACTTTACATTCTCATCCTCGTTCATTTTTCTTTGTTTCCCATTTTTCCTACCACGACAACTTACGATCATGTCATGATTTTCTATAGCCCATCCAAAGACCCGCGTGATCATCGCCCACGGCGGGTCGGGTGGCGTGTACGAGTCGGTGATGCACGGTGTCCCACTCGTAGTCATGCCTTTCGGCGCCGACCAGACGGGTAACGCCGCCCGGGTAGGCTCCCGAGGACTAGGGAAGATCGTGGACTTTGACACGCTGACGGAGGACATCTTCCGACAGGCCCTCCACGAGCTTCTTCATAATGACAGGTTTGTGTATGTGTTTGTTTATATATGTGTGTGTGGAAATGGGTGGAGGTGTGGTAGGGGAGGGGAAGGGTATGGTAAATGTAGTGTGAGTTGAAATTGTGCTATTGGTTGTGTTATCTTCGATCAGATTATACTTACTCTAAACCCAACACATTGTGAATTGATTAACCTTTTTGCCTTTGTGCAAACATAATTACAAAAATGAAATCACATGGACTTGCAGTTTGTTAGGCACACAACGGGTTACCAACGAAAGACATTGCCCCCTTTGACATGTTTGACTTCACATGCTACAGCATATACCATATGGCTTACCGTATTTTCTAACTGACACTTTTTTGTCATCATCCCGTTTCAAAGCTACGCCAGAAATATGAAGAAGGCATCTGGCATCATGAACGACGATTTGGCGCCACCCGCTGAGCGCGCCGCATTTTGGATTGAGCACGTGATCAAGTTTGGAGCCAATCACCTTCGACTACGGGCAACCGACTTGAATTTCATCCAGCTCCATTCGCTAGACGTTATGGGTTTTTTCTTGCTGCTGAGCATCGTTTGGCTCAAGGTTTTTGTCTGTTTTTTCCGAAAGTGTTGCGGCTCCTCCCGAAAGAAAGACGATAACAAATCAAAAGGAGATTGAAATTATCTGCAAATCTTTTCACCTGTCAAGACTCTAATCGTCAACGATGCACACTATGATGCACGTGTAATTCAGCAAAAGTTTTATAATGTAGAGGTATATACTGAAATATCAATATAGAAATAGACAACGAAAATACTGTGCATATGTTAATATTGATGTTTTATTTTTAATGCAGTTGAATCCTAATTATTTTCATGTTCATGATATGCATGCTTATGTTACATGTTTACCTTTGCACATGCATTAAAGGTCTTTGTGGAGGGAAATGTATATGAAACAGAAACCTATCCAAGCATATGCTCATGCAGGCTGTGCAATATAAAATATTATACGAAAGCTGCGTGAAACTTTGAATTTTTAACTTTGCTATATGCCCAGTATGTCTATAGCTAAAAGCGACATCAAAAGTCGCTACATACTTATGGATGTATCAATCGTCTTTCATTGGTTGAATGTACACCTATGGTGGAAAGCTTTTGAGAAGATTCTGAATAATTACATGATACACAATACGTGTATTTATGCATATGTGCATATCTTTTAGTCTGTGCGTATGTCTGTTGTTTGTGTTTGTGTTTGTTGTTTGCGTATGTGTGTGGTATATATGTGCTTATAATTACCGTACTCACGGTGTTCATATAGGCCATTATATTATAGATTATTATTCACTGCGTATTCATTTGAATTCTATCTTTGTATCGATCCATTCATTCGACCATTTTTTTAGTTTCTCCTCATTCTCCTTCTTTAGAGTCTTGTCTCTCTTCCAATTTTCCAGCTATCCCCTTTCTTCCACCACCAAAGCTTCCCTTCCTCGTAACAACCTTGTGTCTTAAGTTTAGTGTGTGCCCCTATGCTACCATGATATTTCACGGTGAATGTGATATAAGACATATTCAGTAAATTCAGTTTCCTTTACCTTTTAATTAAAATCGGAGTTCGTTTGTATGAGGACGAGGTGGCCGAGTGGTTAAGGCGATGGACTGCTAATCCATTGTGCTCTGCACGCGTGGGTTCGAATCCCATCCTCGTCGTCTTGAGCGGAGTTTGTTTAGCCTTTTAGTGATATTTTACAAACTACCTTTTATCAGTTCAAGGGTTTGATATAAAAAGAAGTACCAAGAATTAATATCACATCTACATGGCAATATGAACCCTCGACAAACCATATTTTAGTTCATATATTCTGAGAGACGTTATTAAACAGCATTCTCTTCGTTATACCGTAATTTTTACACGACTTTGCATATCAGGCCAGCATTATACACAACATCTAAAGCACCGATACTTACGTCAATGATATAGAAGGCGTGTCTTCAAGTGTACGTGTATATCCCATTTCTCTACATATGTTGGTTTGGTGTGTGTGCGTGTTTATGTATGTGTTTTGCGTACGTGTGCATAGATGTACGTTTGTATGCAATGGTTATGACTGTAGGCCCCACATGAATGATTATTTTTCCCTGAAAATTCAATTTTTCACTCCTTCATCAATCCATCTCGTTACTCCTCTTTCTCCCTCCCTCGATAACTTTGTCTCCGCCTTCTCCCTTCTCCTACCCCAACACCACCCCTGTACTTTCTCTCTTTTTTCCACACACACACACACACATACACACACATACACACACACACACACTCCTTTTTCATCCCTTGCGATTGCATTCCACTTTTGTGAGTGTGCACATTGCATAAGGTAAATGAAGATTAACTTATATTTGTTTTAAAATCGGAAAATATACCTTATACGTTTATTGTTTGATTCAATGTACACAAAGGTGATCACTGTATACACATAGTATTATTGATTTAAAAATTTGCAGTTTACGAAGAGTACACAACAACTCCGATAGACGTGAAAGGTAAGGTCCCATGGAAGGGAAGCAATGAGGTTTCCCTGTCAACACAAATCGGCAATTAATCAATGAATCAATCAATCAATAATGTCTTATCATCTCTGTTCCATTTCCATTGTAGCTCTATAGATTTCGTTAGATCATGTTTGTATAACGTTATGATGTGGCACCGCTTTGCCAATATTTCCATGGTATCAAACCGGGACCCTTAGCGAGCAAATGCTGCATCCGACCGAGTGAAGAGGGAAGGGCCAGTTAGCCTACAGGGGAACTTGAATTCCGCCCCTAGCTACATTTTGAACTTATGATGACACCCCCATCCCTCCTCATCATTCTGTGAACCTTCCCCTTACTGTATTTATTCACTGGATAAATGTATACAAACAAATCGTTATGTTTGCAATGTTATCTTATGTTATGTTCGCAGGATGTCCGCGGTGTTGTCCACCTAGCAACCACTGGTATATCACCCCAATTGAAATTATGGGTAACTTCGCGTACTTAGGGGGTAAGTAAGTTGTGATATAACCAAAACAACCATGCATATTGTAGCTCTATAATGAAAATGATAAAATAAGTTAATTGGGTACCGATGTGCGTGATATTCATTGTTAAGTAAGTTTATAGTTCTAAACAACATCACTCAATAGACCGGTTTACTAACATATTCAAATTTTATGCATACCAGTTTAACAAAGGTTGTCCCTGACAACCGGAAAGCTTGCCCATTGTTTGCCTGACATAGCAACAACTAATGTAAGTACTGAAATACCATTGTTAGGTACAGGTTAATGAATAACTCGTTACTAGGCCCAGAGGGAAGAAACATCCATGAATTTGACTACATTAGTAAACCGGTCTATTGAGAATTTCACTAGTCCGATATTGTCTATCGGTCTTGTGCCTGGTACCCACAATGAGTGTCCCATCACGTCACACTGCAGTGCTCTATAGAGTATCGATGTGTGGCGTCATTCGAGCAGTATCGTCAAGACAACTGGTTCTAAACTATACGGGGAGAGCAAGCAGCGGTGATTATAGTGGAGACTCTAATATTGGGAATGCCGACAATAGCCCGCTATACAATATCGGACCGGTAAACCACTCACTGGAGCGATGTTGTTTAGAGCCAATTGTCTTGACAACATGCTCATATGACGGCACCACTTCGATACTTCATATAGTATGATTAAACTCTAATGTAAGGGACAAAGCAAATTACAGTGCTATGAAACTTTGACTGATGAACATAATTATTTTCTTGTACCGTCACCGGACGAGGTGGCCGAGTGGTTAAGGCGATGGACTGCTAATCCATTGGGCTCTGCACGCGTGGGTTCGAATCCCATCCTCGACGTCATGAGCGGAATTTTGTTTCGCTTTTGCCAACATTGCCAACAATATTTGTAATAATTTAATTCATGTTTTGTGTAGGATTCATGATCGAACGTTGTGGCCTACCCCCACAAACAAATAATATTGTCCACAAGGAACAGGAACAATCATAGTCGCTATACCCGCCCCCTACACACCTCTCTCCGCTACGTTACTATGCAGATGTTCAAACATGAAGATTGGGGAGGGGTGCAAGAATAATCAATACTCGTCGCCCCCGCTCCTCCCCTCCCCCTGTCTTGAAAAAAATAGTGACCAATAATCTTTACAACGTTGAAGCTAGCAGATCAATGAGGTGAATACGCCATGTTTTGCCACTTGATTGAAGCAGGTACCCGTTCAAGTATGTAATTTTGTATTTCAAGTAATAAGCATATCAATCTTCATCTTGACACAAATCAATTCATGGTTGCGATTTGAGCATGGGGGCGTGATTGATATTCTAATGTATTTATATATTCCAATGAAATATAACTTTGCTAACGTAGTTGCGATTTAAGTGTTACATACAGGCAATTGAGTTATACAGGGCTACGGGAACTGGACTAACCTACTTTTAAATGAAATATGAATCGATGAATAGATTATAGTGATAACGATCAATAACAGTTATGGTATATTTTCATTATTTTAGTCTCCCAAAACGTATCAATTCGAACAAACTCAAATCATATTTGATATGAATACTTTATAAATCTAATCATATTTCTCTTTTCCTTCACGTACAATCTACACTTCATTTAAATCCGTTTTTAAAACATTTTTATCAGTTGACGAATGGAATACCATCAGTAAAAATAACTGAAGTTTCATATAAACGCAATAAACAGGGTCTTTTGTTATGCGGACAAAATTTCAAAGGGGTCCCTTTTATTTGTTTCCTAGGGTAGTGGCACAACGTCCCACAAGGTTCCTTTATCATAAGCATACACAATTTATGTCATTATCAAAAACGGTAAACGGAGAGGAGCAGTGCGATGGATTGCAAATCACGTTAATTCATTTCTACATCAATCATTGCACATTATATTCATCCATTGTGTAAGCAACAATACTTTCAATTACAAAGCGTCATGCTATTCAACTATGTAAAAAACAACAGCTAGCGCACGTCATGCATGATGTGCATGATGTTTGCACAAAATTATATCACCACGCATAGAAATCGCTTTTGACTGCAAACACCGGGGTAATTGAACTATCACCGTATTGCGATGACGATATGCTTCCCCTCCATGCATTGATCGCATGGATCACTCTTGATACAGCCCGTAAACCATGGCGACAGCGAACAGGGACCCATTGTTGTAATGCACCGTGGTCATCGAATCCGTGCTATCGTTCCACAAACAGCGACTACCGAGCTGCACGCCGGGTTTCTCCTTCTTACTCCCGATGTTGACGACGACGACGAACTTATACCTCGGATACGTCATGGACTTCAGTTCCTCCATGATGTCGGCGGCGATGTCGCGAGAAAGTCTGCGGCATTGTTGCGGGTCGTATCGCTGCTCTGAGAGGCGGTGCTCGAGCAGGCTTTCGGCGGAGCGCTCGATGTTGAGTGGTCGGAACTTTCGGGCCGGCTCCATCCGATACGACGGCTCGAAAGCCGTGGATGGACGCGATGTCGATGCCGGCTCAGTAAGGAAGGCATCGTCGCCGTCGGCCCCTGGCGGGAGTGAAGCTTGCTCGGTCATGGTTCTACCGCTGAAAAGAGGTTTCCTATGACGAATCGGAATTTGTTGGATAAAGACGAAAAATGGCCGGAACTTTTTATATGTAGACAATAATTGTCATTTAGCTGGTTTACGTGATATAAAGATATTGCGCCACAGCGATTTGTTGCAAACGATACTTAAATGTCTTCGTTTAAAACATGATATAAGCCAATTGATATCAATGCGTTCACAACCCGGGGTTTACACCGCCGAGTACTCCATCAATAATCACTCCACATTTCATCCATTTATTAAACCCGAAACGTTCCTCAGGAAATAATATCCTACAGTGTTTGATGCATGAACAAGGCTGTTGTAGGCCTATCTGCTAAGAGTCTGTATCAAAATCATTTCCGCCGTGACAGCTCCATCACCCTGGTAATGTCGTGTTGAGTTTTTAATTCCATATCTTCCAAGATGCATTACAGGCACGCAGTCCTGAGGTGCTTGTGATGTAACCGAGTACTCAGCACTGATTTCTCTCAGTGAATGCAGACAAGAGCCTCGTTGCCTAGCTAACAGCGAAGCGACCAGCCATTCAATCTGCAAATAACCATCTCAAAGTGACACCATCGCACTATATTATGCCGTATTCAATCCCTTCAATCATCAAGGACAAAGACCAATCTTCCCAAACCCTCGAACAATTAGAGTGAAACACTTGAAGACAATGCGATCACTCCAGAATGTGTTTCCATCCTCGCTGCAATTGTGCTAATTTGACCAGCTCACATTAATAGCTAAGAGCTATAATACACGAAGGGACTGTGTACGTGTTTTTCTAGGCCTGCTACATGTATATGTACGTAGGCCTACTAACGGAAGCTAATGAATAAATAGTGTTTAATGAAGAGGAAGAATAGACAGCGACAGGAGACCCGCTGCGATAAGACGTTTAACAAATAGTGTCCGTGTGTGTGCAGCCTTAAGTGAAAGCCAAACCTCATTAGCAGTCACGTGGTACTTCCAATGTATTCATGGTGGCCGGGGTCTATATAACAAGCCCGTAGGCAGGAGAAACGAGATAATAATGGGTTGAAAACAAAACGTTTCTCTTTAGAGCTATATAATGTTTATTAGTATGAAAGTGTGTGTATATGTAATATGTGATAGTATATGTGTGCACTTGTATGTTTGTGGATGCGTATGCATGTGTATGCGTATAATGTGAGTGTATGTGTGTGTGTATGTGTGTATGTGCGTTTGTGCGTCCTCGTCTTCGTACGTGCTGAAACTAATGTACCGTATTCGCATGTTGTATGTGCATGTTTGTTTATATGTTTTTGGTGTGTTTTTTGTTGTTGTTTTTGTTTTGTTGTTGTTGTTGTTGTTGTTGTTGTTGTTGTTTCGGGGGAGAGGGCGCTCTCCAACCAGCCCTATGTCTTATGCAGGTGGCCCATTTATTGTTTGTTCCTACAATCAACCCGAATGTTTTTCCATGTCTCACGACTGAGACATTTTGCATAGATAATGCACGAATTAAACATACACAGCAAATGTACGTTTCGTGATCTTCTATTCCTACACAGTCATAAAACTTATTCTGTGGATTGTTGCCTCTAAATCAAGTTTTCCCTCTCGACAACCCCAACAGTACTTTAAATAGTCTTGTATTGAGCAACCATTTTTTATGACGTTTGCTTTCCTCTTATTTTTTTCCGCTTGGGAGCAGCTATTACCGATGTATTGTATTCACTCTCCTAATTCACAAACGCGCACTGACGTTTGAGATTCTGAGAAAACCAACAAGTATTTGTTGTCAAGCCCGAGTGATTCAGGGACGCTACATTGTATTCAAGATTCGGGTGAATTTATTTTGACAGGAGACAATAACTGGTTACAGAGGGCACTGATATTTCCATTATTGAAAAATGATTATAGTATAGTCTGGGTTTCGATGAGATCTCTGTAAAGATTTTGCGCATGGAGGTGTACAGACACTCTATAGAGCTCTATGGACATCCTGGGCACAATGGGAATGTGGCTCCGTATAATTATACGCATAGAGCTACATAAACACTTTGTACAGATGTACTGTACGATTCCAGAGCCATCTATGCAGAGACTTTGGTCAATTCAGTTTCAATAGGTAGCAACAGGGGGGCATGTTATTTTGTTTTCTGCTTGCCCAACGAATCAGCACACGCCATGTTGCTACCTATTGAAATCGAGTTTGGCCAAATTCTGTGTGTAGATGCGAAGTATGATTCTACTGGATCGCGCCCTCACCCGGCTAGTGGCGTGCTGTTACAACGTATACTGTTCGTAAATCGCGTGATTAATAATGTCTAAAACCTAGGCTAGGGCAAAGCAGAGGTGGAGAGGGTAGGTAGATGAATGGAAATGTGTCCAGTGTGTATAGTAGAATCAGCTGGTTAGTGGAATCCATATTAGTCTTGGGACGATCTCGGCCGAATTTAATGAACCGTTGATAATCAGTTTCACCCAAGCAGCGATGGAGCCCTCGTTGTTCACCATCAACATCATCTTAAGCATTATCTTTATCATCACCATCTGCATCATCATTATAAGCATAAGCTTCACCACCATCATCATTATTAGTATAAGCAGTATAATTCATGTCCTCCTCGCATGGGGCGGGGGTGTCGCATGGTATCTTCTGAAACGCATGTAGTATAGCACAACTTTAAAGAAACCTTAATAATATTGTCTTTGTCACCAGGAAGCGAAGTAAGTGTGCGTTGTTACAATGTGTGTTATTTTCTGAAACGACAAATTCTTTTTAGTCTCTCTCAGATGTTCAACTTAACACATCCTTCTCTCCATAACCCCCCCCCCCCGCCAAAACACACACACACACACACACACATACACACACACACACACACATACGCACACACACACACACACACACACACACACACACACGCACACACACACATACACACACGCAGACACACACATACATTCACATACGCGCACGCATACATATACCGACGTACGGCAACCACAACAAATAATCAAACGTTAACATATTAGCGCACTCGTTTATTTTTAACATTAAGTTCCAGTACACATCGTTTTATCATGTTAGTCTTCCCAGCTAAATCATCAATAAACTCACGATTAAATTTACCCTAAATATAGACGGACAACCAATATTCGTTTTGGTGCGGATAAATCTGATAATACTGGATAAAACAGAAACAGGTTAAACAAATTATGTTCATGGCATCATAAATAAAAAAGAAGACAGCAATTAGCCAAGGAATGTCCCAATGTAAATATTTTATTTTAGTAAGGATGCCATGAACCTATGTCTTGGTCCTGCCTCTGTTTAATCTGATTGAATGAATAGTTAGCTGGTTTGTTGGTTGCTCATTGACTTATTCGGTAAATGAGTGAGTGAGTAATGGTTTGCGTTTTTGATTCCTTAACTATTGAATGAATGAATAATCGATTGATTGGAAGATAATTGTTTACATTCATATTGTCTTTTAAGATCCCACACAGTCGATGGCTGAATCTGAATGGGCTCGATAAATAATACAAATTAGCAACACTATTCCTATGGTAATAAATACATAAGAAATAGGTAAGGAGTTGCATGTCTTTGCGTTATCATCTTATGAATGACTGTGAAAACAATATTCGTTATGCATGGCGTCTGTAGTTAGAACGTTAACAGTAATAAAAGTGAAACACTCATTGCTATGATGTTGCGATGAGTTACACAAACCACTTGCTTACTAATTATTCAAAAAAAATATTAATGTGCTGAGAGCACAAGTGCTCACGGTTACCTAATATAACACGAATTTAATATCAGTTTACAGATAACCTGACTGAGATTTAATGTAGACCTATTACTGATAACACGGATAAGTATGTTCTATATTGCCAAAAATAAATTATATCATATTAATTTATCAATGCAAGGTAAATACATATATATAATTTTTATACAAATATAAATTTTATACAATTGTTACTCATCTCACCATTTATGATTTCATCATCCAAAAAGACCATAGACGTCGTTCAAACATGGAAAAATTGAATGATATCATGGATTGTGAAGAAATAAATCTTAGCGTATAATGTGGCAAGCATGATAACATGTATAATATAAATATAAATATGTTTACATATCTTTTATACTCTATGATTATGTACAATAACCCAAGGGCGGATTCACTTTTTGCTAAGGGGTAGGGGGGGGGGGGTTAAGGTGGGTTTAAAAGATGCCAAGGTCAGAAACCAGCTATGCCTGAGATTTTACGGGCGGGTCTTCGGGGCCCGGAGTCACTAAGCTGGGTGTGGGGGATTTATATTTTGTCCTATCGGGCATTTCTTTTTGTCCTTTCAGGCATTTTTTAAGGGGGGGGGGTCCAATGTCACTATGATGATTACATTTTTTCAAGATTTCTTTGAAACTCTTTTATCTGCATTGTCCCTTCCTTTAATCGCAAAATCGATACAAATTACCAAACAATCAAAATCGCAAATCGATAATAAATATTCACCAGCATACAGCCTCTGCCCGAATCGGGTATCCTTTCGATACAGTTTTGCATCATTCCCTCATCAACGTGACATAGACAAAACACCCAGGAAAATCAAACGTTAATGCACTGCGGAAAACATTGCTAGATTGAGAGTCTCAGTAACACTAATTGGTCACCAGTGCACACTCGGCACTTGACTCACAATCAATAAAATGAAACAATTCTTTCAACCCAACATAGTACTCATGTTATACTTAACACTTATTGTCCCCCACCTACAATACGGTATTCTCGCATGGTGAAATTCCGGGCATCGATGAGCTTTATTTCATACAAAAAGGCTTTGTAAACATTCTTTTTAAGCCCTTTTTTTCCCCACAGAGACAAATTATTTCTTTAAAACATATTACTCAAGGTAACTGATTTATGCTTGCTTAACCCAGGTCAACTTGTGTTTCAATGTGAGAAAAACAGCCTTTCACAAATTCTATTTAACCTTTTCTAAGCAAACAAACTTTGTTTTACTCATATCCAACAAGACAATCAACACATTTGCACCTTCCACGTACCAGAACACTCCTCGCCAAGACAATCCAATTCACGGACCAAAATCCTGGAACACCTTACCCCTAAACACAAGACAAACCGCTACTATAAACACATTTAAAGCCCGCCTCACACTGTGCGATTACCTGCGATATCGCGTCGCATCGTGAGTGATTGCCTGTTATCGCACAGTGTGAGGCGGGCTTAAAGAAAGCTTAAAAAAAAACACATAATTGAACAATACACAAAATCTTATAAAATCTTATGAATCTTGAAAAATGATAAAACTTATACAAAATTACAAATTACGAATACAACAAGTAATACCCAATTTCTTTTTGAAATCCCAAGGAAGATCAACGCCTAAATTCCCTTCTTACCTCTATTTTCTTGTCTGTTTTGAATTCCAATGGGGTAAAGATTTAAACACCAAAAGCCCCATTTTTTACCCACTCTTGTTACTTAGAGATCCCGAGGGGGCAGGGGGGGGGGGGAGGGTTAACCACCACCCCCTAAATCTTCATTCTTATAGCACTTTCGCCTAGGTGATAGCATATGTACTAATGTAGGCTAAACACTTTTCCTGGATACAATGGATCGGCAACACTCACTAATTTGGTCCTCCACAGGAGAGTATGGTCAAAGAGTGAAATGAGAAAGTTTAAGTCGAAATGCAAAAATCCTCATATTGATTCAACGACAGTTGTATTGAACAAGACAGTAAGCAGTTCGGAAGCGTTGAGTTTAGTAACATTGCCCCCCCCCCCCCCCCCCCCCCCTCTCATGTAAGCCAAGCTCACCTCTAGTGTGCCGGGTCATACACCGAGTGAGGGCGGTAGATAGAGGAGTTTAATGAAACAGTGAGCTTGCGACGCGTTCTCATGATTGTTCAATTTCTACTTCTTGTCGTAACTCTAGATTATAGTCTGTATTATGGATGTCAGATCGACATGAATATTATTAGTCCAAAATTAACTAGCTACTTAATGCTGACTGCAGTCCATTTCCATAGGGCCTATGAACATGAATGACTAATATGACAATATTTCCAATATCTCTTTTAGAGTCGTAATTTCACACAAGCAACCGAAACCGAGTCTAATAATGGATGCAGTTTTTAGTAGATTCTATTTACAAATGTTTAAGAGAGAGAAAAGAATGAGTGACTGCGCTAGAAGGAGAGAGCGGGGAAGAGAGGGTGAGATTTATGAAGATATGGACACAGAGGAGACTGGTGAGGTGGTGGGGAGGGAGGATGGAGGAAGTGGAGCAGACACATTAGTGATGACGTTAATCAACTCATCTACGCACCTCCCAAATTATGGTTCGAATCGACTTTTAGATGAATTATGTACAGCTTGTCTGCGGTGCAGAACGCCAAGTCCCCAGTGGCGAATTCCTGCAGAAAGTACACTGGATTGACTGATGTGGCCACCTCCATATCTATTACAAGCGTCTCGTAGTCACCCCGTTGAGGGTGGTGTTTCTCCACGGTCAACAGCCCTCTGCCCACAGCGGGCCCTTCCCGGAGCCAAGAGACAAGGACGGATCCATCCCGGCTCACCGCCGCTTGAGCGTAGAAGCCTTCCCTCTCCCTGGACCAGGTCTGCCGGCCCTCTAGGTCAATCACCAGCACAGCAGAACGATCCACGACACCGTCTCCTCCAGGTCGGTGGCGGACATCCACCACCAAGATGTCCCCGGATTCGAGGACAGCCATCTGCTTGGGCGTGAACCCTCGGCAGGGGACCTGTCTCTCTGGGCGTCCTCCTCCCACCGGGAAGACGTGGATGTTGTCGTTGTATCCCAGGTAGATCTTGCCGTGCTTGTCTGCAGATAGGACGCTCATCCCACCTTCCTCAAGGCTCAGTGTCTTGAACACTACACCAGCCTTATTAACAAAGGTGTTGTGGT
>OZ022576.1:16661034-16713534 GCA_963669155.1 Arbacia lixula | reverse complement strand
TGTTCATCGATCACGACAATTTGTGTTGACGCAACCTCGCCCCCTGGTTTGTATAGGATGTCGATCACCAGGAGCTCACCTGCACTCGTGATAGACAGGTGCTTTGGCTTGAAACCATTGCACGGGATCTCTCTCACAGGGCGACCGCCTTCTGGGGTGAATACATGGACCCGTTTAGCTTGATCACCTTGGTAACCAACATAGATGTTGCCGCTTTTGTCTCCAGCAATCACACTACATCCTCCCTCCTCAACATCCAGTGTATCAAAGTCAACCTCTAGGAGTCTGCCTTGGGAGTCGTACAAATGCACAGAATTCTCGGACGTGAGGATCGCAAAGCGACCACTCTGGAAGAAGGCTACTCCTTTGATCTTCTGAACACCGTCCAGGAGGACGTCCCGAGAACCTTGTACGGAATACAGGTGGATCCCGCCGAAGCGGTCGACGACTGCCATCCGGTTGTCCGATGTCGTCACCAATCCGTCTGCACAGTCCCGAGAAGGCAGACTCAGAACAGTTGGGTGCTCATTGAACCTCGGCTGCGAGCTCTGCTGCTGAGCCAGTCTTGAACTATACTCCGCTTTGAAGTTCCTCACTGCGGACAGCAGCGACTCCATGGCCAGGTTGGTCGGGAGGCAAGGGACATCTTCCACGGTGACTGAAACCTCACTGGCGCACGCTGGACACACCAAGGCGACCGGAGACACCGCAGGCTCGACCCCAGGACCCGGGTATCTTGGGAGGCACTTCCGGCAGATCGAATGTGAGCACGGCAGTACCTTGGGCTCCTTCAGCTCGCCACGGCACTGCGGGCACTGCGCCTCACGGGCTATGACGTCACAAAGCGTCTCCACCATCGCCATCTCCATATTGTAATCAAAGATAGAAACAGCAGTATGATCCAATGTGACTAGCCCTCAATGCCCCATTACAGTAACTTGTCACTAAATCTTCAGTAATAGATGGCTGTTGATCGTGATTTCCATACTCCTTCACATGAAGCGGGAGACAGCAACTGAAGGTACTGACATGAAGCCGTGTGACTCTTTCTGGTCATCGCGTACGTGTACATGGTTCTTCGTGAGAGATAGATAAAATAGTGCTCGTCGGAATGATGGCAATACGTAGAGCCATTTTACACCTCTTGACGCGCAGTTAGTTATCTCCCATACCGGCTTATAAAGGTCATCCGCCAATCACCGCGTGAACACGACATGTAGGTTTGTAGTCTTTCACTCTTTGATCAAAGATAGCCCTAAAAGTCAGAAGTGTGAAGAATGTGTAAGAATCGTGCAAGAATCACACAATTTCCTTTGCAGAGTTTCATCTGTTCAAGACAAAAGGAAGCAAATAAATAATTTGGTCGTAAATTCAGAATAAGCAGACTTGAACGGAGTGACGGACACACTGTAAAATCAAAATGTAACATTGTTGCAATTGCCTACACGTGTAATGTGCTGTAAGTGTGAGTATAATGCGCTAATAAGAAGAGTGTCCGTATCTACTTGCAGATTACAGGGACGTGCTGCCCCTTGATACCCCATCAAAGATTACATCGTGATAACAGAAAATTCGTAAAAGGTCCAATCCGCCCCTCATGTCATCAAAGCGTGGCGTTTTGGTCCATTCTGGTAAATGTTCTTTTATTTTTATTTGTTTAATATGGTTAAGTCACAGAGCGTGAACAAAATGAAGAATTAGAAGCAAGTGCATGATACGACAGAAACGGTCAGCCTTATAAAATCATGCCAACCCCCGGAGGGTAGTCAGGAAATACTAGTGCGATACAACCATAAGACACAACGTAACAGACTTTAAGTCGATAAATGATATTGATGTGTACACCGTCTATTATGGTCGTATAGCAGTCACGTACGTTCTTCTGAATGTGCAGATGTGCAGGTACATGTATATGGCAGAATGGAACGGTTTGGTCATGGTGTCATAAGCCAACTGATCAACAATACTGTGTAACATTCTGATAAAAAAAAAAAAAAAAACTCACCATAGACAGTTGAAAGAATGCACACTGCCATACAGGGTCTTGTGATGACAGGTCAATGATGCAAAGCGAATGTCAGCTCATAAATTATGTTTTGGCGACGTCCAATAATGTGACATCCGTTTGTATAGTAAATGGACGCTGGTCCAGTGGGAATACGTTGTGTGTTGCGTTGTGTTGTCAATTAATCTGTTATCCCAATAGAGTTCCTCTTGAATGCTTGGTCTACCCTTGCAGGACCTACCGCGACGAAACGGGTTTCAATGTTTCTTTGTCTTCTACGATAAGCTCGATTATTGTTCAAAATTGATTGTGTTACGTAGATATCGAATAGCAGATATGATGGAAACATTTATTTGATAGCAGGATTTTATTTCATGTAGATATATGTATGATTGATAGATGGTAGCGATGTGTGTCATTGTGATTATCATTGATCCTTCCTGCTTGTTCGTGCTGCTGATCAGTAATTGTTATGTTGAAAGAATTAATTAATAAATAAATAACTGATGATAATAATGATAGTGTTCGCCATTGATATTACAATCACAATCATTTTCATAAACATTTCAGGATTTCCT
Organism: Arbacia lixula; assembly: GCA_963669155.1. Taxonomy (NCBI): domain Eukaryota; kingdom Metazoa; phylum Echinodermata; class Echinoidea; order Arbacioida; family Arbaciidae; genus Arbacia; species Arbacia lixula. The sequence goes on along the minus strand of OZ022576.1, from coordinate 16,710,951 downwards.
TATATTTTCGATAAAACATGTAAAATGCGAGACGTATCTAATCAGATGATAAGGTAATATTCATGTGAAGATCTTTTTTGTTGACACGTTTATATAATGCATAAAAGTATTTTGAACACAAATCTTCATTATCTTTACATATGTGTATGTGTGTGCGTGTGTGTGTATGTGTATGTGTATGTGTGTGTGTGTGTTACATTTACCTATCATTATACTATTTTAGTCAATCTTGATAACTGCCATACAAATGTAAAACTTAAGCAGTCAATAAACCATTATAACAATCATAGGAACATGAACATGAATCACTACCGGAATGAAAGACGGAAAGTGTCTCCGAGCCGGAGCCTAGCAACAACACCAAGGAATTTGTTGTAGTCTCAATCCAAAGACCGGGAGATCAGTTTCTCCACCTCGCAAGCGCCAGCTAATCGTTACGAGGCAACTCAACCGTGTCTACCCTCCCTCAAAATGCCCTGTACACGAGACTATGACATTCCTGGGACGTCACGATCGGAATGTGGGAGACTGGTATATACATACAGCGGGTTTTCCCCGTGTAACAATAAACATTGCCACATCGCAAGCAAACAGATTTTCATAATTGCGAAATAAATATCCAATTCATATCACGCGAGGATCACTCTTTTTAGAACAATACGTAGTTTTGGCTCGGTTTGCTAGGTAAAATGAGCATCGGGGACGTGTTGTCTTTAAGACACACAATATTACTCAGTGACATTATGGGGTTGAATAGACCTCGACCCAATTTTAATAAATGATCCTGTCACCATTTCTACGCACTAAACATATAATTAATTTCCAATATTTTGGTCGGAATTGAAGAGCTATCAGTGCATGGTCCAAATATTGTGCGCGAGGGCACGAAGGGGGGGGGGGGGCATTAGAGACCCGACCTCGGCCCCCCACCCCACGCCGTCCCTGGTCATTACCCCCTCCTGGGAAAAATTGCCTTAGTCGAATACTCCCTACGGCAACTAGCTCCTATTGAACAGCATTGACCTCATGTATGACAAATACTTTGGACCTAAGACAACTACGTCTTTATAGAACAATAACCTCCATAGGACATTTCCTTCAAAAAGAACTACCACAGGAGAGCAGTTCCAATCACGCAGACATCCTGCCAGTAAGTAAACTGGGGAGGGGGGGGGGGGGGGGGTATTCGTCCGGGGTGGCAATTGTCTTGGGAGATAATATATTTGTTGGTAGTTGTCCTAGGACGTAATATTGTCCTGGGGTGTACTTTCAATCAACCAGTTTGAAGATGAATCTTAAATTCATTTCTATTTCTTTCAGAATGGGTCTGGTCGAGTTCAACGGAGCGTGTAGAGGACAACCTTCTTCTCCCCAAATCGTCCCATCCCTCTACTTCTCTTTATGGTTCATGTGTCAAAATATTTTACCCCCATCCCTATCCCTACCCAACCCCCACCCCACCCCCACCCTAGCCCGTCGAACCCTAAACTCTGCAAGTGTAGATGAATTCTAAAGTAATGATTGCGAAAATAGTTTATGTAACACTATGCAAGTGTCCATTACTGTACATTGAAACTTTATTAATCCCTGCCAATGTGCATGCTTTTCCATATAATGATGATACAGCGAATTGAAACTCATGGGACTACAGAAGCAATAAAATCCGTATGGGGTAGTTTATTTTTGATGTCATTTCACTCCACAGTAAGTGCAACATAGTTATCTGAATTAGATTAAATGATTTTTGATTAAAGGTATTCACAAGATTTTACATCTTATGAGGGTTTGTATTATGATATGATAACTAAAAAATGTTCAGCCTTTTATCTATTAATTTATTTACTTTGATAATAAGAAAGTTTCCTTCTCCTTTGTAATTTTTGTATTTTTTTCTCAACTTTTTGTTTTTCAAATACAATGTTATTGTATCTTTTCATGATTTTAGTATTTTTTTACACATTTTTCTTTTTTTTTCAGCCGTCTGTTTTGCTCCAAAGTCTGTAATATTAGGCACTCTCTTTCCGTCGTTGTATCTGAGCTTTTTGTTTTGCTCGCAGAATGGACAGCTCTACATTAGGCATGGTAGGTCTGCGATACGGCTTGGACCTCGTGCACATCTCCGCCAGGATTCCGATGTCGCGATCCCTCGACACCCTCGCGATGTCGAGTAGCACCACACCGAGGGAGTACACATCCGTCTTTGCCGACGTCGGATGCTGGTCGCGGACGACCTCAGGAGCGAGATGCTGGTACAGGAGTCCGTCGTCGTACTCGCGTTCTTCTTGAAGCGAGAAGGCCGGGAGCTGTAGGGGCATGATGATAGCGCTGGCATGACCGAAGTCAATTATATATGACCGCCATCGATCAGCGCTTCGTTGCAAGAGGATGTTGTTCTTCTTGAGGTCATTGTGCAGCAGCCCCTTCTCGTGTAGCGCGGCAAGACCGTTAACGACATCCAGCGCGATGTCGATCCACTCCAGTCGGGTGAGCTCGGGTCTTTTCTCCGCCATAACGTCGCACAGAGGAAACATATTAAGGCGCGAGTCTCCAATGAACTCTAGCACCATGCCAAGCCTGTCGCCCAGCTCGACCACGCCGTGCATGGCGGGGAACGATGGGTTGTCTGACATGACATGGTGGATGATCGCCTCCTTCATCGACCTCGAGATCAGCTTACTCTTAAGCTGTTCGTCCGTGAGCCTTGAGCCATGGTCCTTCCTCTCCTGTACTTTGACGGCCACGGGCAGGCTGGTCGGGATATACCGCATCAGCAGCACCTTCCCGAAGGCACCCTTACCCAAGACCACCTCCTCCCCGCTGGCACCCCAGGCCGCTAGGTCGGGCGGGTCCAGCCTCTTCACCTGGGTCGTAGCGAACAGTGCTAGCACAGCCTGGTCAATGGTGGACACGGGGGAGATCTGTATGTGACAGGTGTTGACCACGACGTTCCTGTGAAATCTGTCAGATACAACCAGCACATTAAGGATATTTGATTGCGGACATGATGGCTGACTCTTAACAAACTAAAATTTGGGTCAGATCCCCGAAAGGACCACACACAAGTCATGACGGCATAATATTTTAGCATGACAACCGTTAACGCCTCAACCTCATCGGCAATGCTGCTATACTTGAAATGGGAATCTCATATTGTGGTACTGAGTGGGTTTCCTGTCACTGAGCTTAGGCTTGTCACTCCTTTTTTTTTCTTCATTGAATTACTATGGACATTATTTTACATTCACGACCCTTATCGTATGTCTCAGCTGAACCCCGTTTTGCCGAGCCCGTTATATCAGAGAGATTTAGATTACCGGGACTATGACTGTGACTGTAAATGTGGCTGACAGCTGCTCTTAACAATACGATGCATATGTGATTGCGTCACATCACCTGGATGTTACATTAACAATAGTCACAGTCACAGTCACGGCGATCTAAAACTCTATTAACTCTGTATGTGTCATGTGTGTCATTTTTCACCAGTAATGTACACAATTTCTTTAGAGCAGTATTTTATCTGCTACAGGATGGGTTAATGGAGTCCGGTTCTTGCCCTGTGGCCACTCGGATAAAACTATTAAAGAGCGATAATCTGTTGACTCCACAAGGGTAGCATACTTACGATGAAAGGATTGTCCGCAACCGGTCCACCATTTCTCTGTTCTCGTCATTTTCAAATCGAAGGCAGGCCAACTCTTCTTTGTTTCGATACTGGAAATGTTCAATACCCCTGGGAATATCATAAAGGATCAGATTTAAATTCAAGCACCTACATGTACAATTATTTTATATTCATTATAATATGTGAATTTCGTTATAAAACTGAATAGTTATTACTAAGTCAAGATTATCGTTATCATTAGATATCTTTATATAAAAAGGGAGTGTATATTCGTTTGTTGTGGCGTGACACACGTATTAAATTAGTAAAGTTACCTTTCTGATTCGTGTTCGGAGAGTTTAGTGTCTGTCTGTGTTCCCCGTTCAGTCTGTAAAAAAAAACGAAGATAGACGAACATGATTATAGATAGATAGGTAGACAGATCGATAGATATATAGATAGGGAGATAGAAGGGGAGCTATATCATACATACATGTATAGACTTATTGATAATTGTCCTAACCAGTCTACGTTTGTGTCTGATTCAATATACACACTGACAAGACCAGCCCGACGGCTAGTCGTTCAATCAATGGAATTATACGATCGACAAGGCCCTTTTACACTTTCACGGATCGCATCACGGATCGTCGCTCCAGGATCATCCGTGTTGTCTCCGGAATTACCGTGTATACACCGCGGAGGCATCCGGCGTGATCCTTGGCGTACCGGCATATCCGGGGAATGAATTTAGCTTGCTTAATTAAGCTTGCTTAATTTTTCATCCCGGAGTTCGCGGATGAAAAACAATCCGTCCTCTTCCCTGTACGCTATCGCACCAACGTCGCGCGACATGAGGTTTCCCTGCGTCAAGATGTAACCACTTCAGTCGCATTTCCAACTTTAGCCATGGCTTATCAGATGCATTTTTCAGTTCCAGAATAGTCGTAACATATTGCAAGTTGTCGTATCTTCTAGTGATTATACGGATAAAGAGATTCCTCTCACGTTTTTTCTCGCTGCCCCATTCTTGTGAGTGCGACTTCGCTTCTCGCCAGAGGGCGTGATGGCTACTTCAGCGGCCCAGTCATCCCAGTCCTCGTAATCTGTCCACCTCTTCTCAAGATTCATCTACGAAGATGATTATGAGAAAGCAGTATTGGCTGTTAATAGTTGATAAATGGCTCGATATCAAATACCATCTGTGTTATTGAAGATAACAATTAAACAAACATCCAATAACATATTTCTGTATTACACGTGATGCATGGTTTAGTATAATCTTACTCTCTCTCTCTCTCTCTCTCTCTCTCTCTCTCTCTCCCTCTCTCTCTCTCTCTCTCCCTCTCTCCCTCTCTCTCTCTCTCTCTCTCTCTCTCTCTCTGTCAGTCTGTCTCTCCCCCTCGCCCCTATCTTTACATATTTTTCTTAGAAATTAACATTTTTACAAATACAACAATATTGTAAGAATATTTCAATATATCCTTAATCAATATGCACAACGCCCATCATAAGTGTGCTTTATCTAATTCATATCTCATTATACTTCTCATGCCTTCCATTCTGTTAAATTACGTTAACATTTCTCATCATCAGGACCGAACTTCTAAAATGAAAAATCTGCCAAATTGAGCCCATTGCATTGGTACATGCAGATCATGAATTTGATCTGATGTAGGAGAAAGCAGCAATATATGAAAATCCCCCGGAAACTTCACAATGTACTGCGCTTCCGGGCCAGTAAGTCAACAATGATAGAATATAATGTGCATTTATCCCATGATCCAAGAAAAGATTATGTTGCTCATACCGGTCGCCTTTCGCGGATCCTTGCTAGGTCTTTCTCCAGTCGCTCACATTTTTTCTTCAGCTCCATGTTCTGCTTCCTGCAAAGCGCACTGTCACTGACGTCACCCGACTGATGACCAAGGCCCTCCTCCGATACGGAGGAAATCTTCTCCTGCATTTTCTTAAAAACAACCATGATGAAAAAAAATCAAGCCTTGTGAGCATAATTTGTCCATCAAATAAAAGAAAATTTGGTGTGAAAACTCAAATGATGGCACATACATCCTTTAAGTTGTAGGTTAAGTTATGCTTGTGTAGTTATTGTTTTGTTTTTCTTAAAGTGTAAAAACATAATCAAGTACTTAACCTATAAAACTCCTTACTGCTTTGATGAATTTCTCAAGATTAGAGTCTTGACATTCAAATACATCATGAACAGTTATACAAGTATGATGAGGACCTTTTAGTGGCAAGTCTGTTCATTAAAGGAGTTTTCTTAATAAGGCAGAGTGAGGCAAATACTGAGGCAAATATTAGTCTCAACTAATGACGCTCCTTGTTCCTTATTGAGATAATGGTTAATTCAGTCTACACACAATGTTTGGGCAAGGCTATCTAAATCGAGTATTGTAAGTTTTTTTTTTTTCAAACGTTCTGGAACAACATTTAATATCTATATATTCAAGTCAGTGCTTTTACATTGCTAATTAGATTTGTTTTAATTATATGGTAAAGAAGACATGGTGTCATGTTTCAGCGGCGGATCCATTAATTTGGGGGTTTCAGTAGGGAGCAACATGGCGCATATTATTTTGTTATCTGCTTGCCCAACACACGCTCCTTTTGACCAATTATTTCTGTGTATATGAATGGATCTGCTGCCACCCCCACCCCCACCCCCGGCTCTGGCGCCCCCGCCTTGATCTGCCATTATGGCATCGACGTTGTTTCTAGTTTCCTCATGAGGGGCCCTGGAAGATCAGTGATTCAATACGTCTGCTTACCTCAATATGGGATATCAGCTGGGACTCCTTCTCCCCAGTGTTCTTGAGCTTGGACTCCAGCTTCTGCACCAGCGTCCGTGAACATCTCAGCTGCTCCTCCGCATTCTGAAGGATGGGCAGAGAGAATCGTTCATACCCCTTTGTGCTCCATTTACGCGTTCTTACAGAAGGACTACACACAACTCTCATACAGCAGTAGTTGAAGACTTTGCCGAACCCCTCTCCTCTCCATCTCTCTTTCCCTTACCCAATGATTGAAACGGAAACATGAATGTTGCTAGGAAGAGACGCATAGACCATGGCAACGGCTGCAGTATTTTGACTTATTTTTTAATTTATTATTTTACATGATGGATCACGCTCTCCCTTTTATTGGGTATATGCATAATGTTTTTTCTGTTAAATTGAAACTAACCCAGAGAGCCCTATCACTAAAAACTGCAATTCTTTTCCCACTCTAGCTTACAATGAGTACAGACATTGGCGTCAAGATGTTTAAAAACAAGCCGTACTTTTAACTAGTCATCATTTGTGCATGCAATAACCTTCGATTACATGGGTGTAACACGTATTATGCTGTATGAATAACACACACATTCATTTACAAAGATTAAAACATTAAAGTTTAAAACATGATTTCGAAAGGTTTAGTGGTACATCCATTAACATCCATCCTCTGCAGTCTTTGTTAAAAAATACTTCGGGTTTTTTTCCCCTCTCCAGGGAGAACAATGAAATGAAATAAAAAGATAAATACTTCGATGCCATGTAGCCATTTTTTCAGATTTTTTTTTTGCTTACAAACTAAACCAGGATTATTGTATATAAGTTAGCACAGACCCGTTCTCTTCACAAATTTAACCGCCCCTACCAAAAAACAACAAACAAAAATTATACACTGAATATATACTTACGTCCAACCTTTTCCTCATGTAAACTTTGACCTTTTCTTGTCTTCTCCACATGACCTCGAGTCGATCGATGAGGTCATCGACAGTGCGGTCACGTGACGTGTTGGTTACCTCCCGAACCGCATCACGCAGGGCGACATAATTCTTGCCATGGGACAAAAGGTATAGTAGTTCCATTACGATACTTATTCTTATACATGAATTTATTAATTGCTTCACTGATTGGTTCATTTAAGTACCCGTGGGCCACTGACGCATTAATTCTTACATCAGTAAGACACGTAGAACACAGGGTACAGCACTCAGTCTGGCAGTGAAATAGTTAAACAATGATTAAATGTTAATATTTTGAGAAAGGTTCACAATCTTTTCTCTTTCTCCCTCCTTTTGTCAGTTTTGTCGTACGCCCTTCCTCCGTATGATATATATGTAGTTGTGTGTATAAGTGTTTCACTCTCTCCCCCTCCCCCTCCCCCCCCCCCTCTCTCTCTCTCTCTCTCTCTCTCTCTCTCTCTCTCTCTCTCTCTCTCTCTCTCTCTCTCTGTACATTTCTTACCTGAGCTTTTTCAGCGTAATCTTTGATTGTCTCATCGTAATGGCGGAACTTGAGCTGCAGCTCGCATACGATGGATGCTGGGGATGAATTTGGTGGGAGCTTCAGGGCGCCTTGTAAGAGTTGCATCATCAAGAGGAAATCCTGACAGGAGATACCCAAGCCTTGAAAAACAATTGGCCTTCTACACAAATATTCATTTCAATGGTAATGGTAGAGTTAGTACGGAAAACGACTCGCAAAGTTTCATGTGTCACAAAGGTTATATCAGGACAAAGAGGGTAGGGCCAAAGGTTTTTAAGTTCATCTGTTTTGTGTTTAAATGAAAAAAAAAATCTATCTAGCATGCATCAAAACAAACGTGGTAATATTATTTTTGTGGAGATGTTTATCCATCAGATTGTAGAAATGTACCTTCTTTACTTTATCTTAAATTCCTTCCCTTCCCTAACGATAACCAACATTTTCTTATCCCAAAGTACATGGAGTTACCTCTTTAAACCGAATTTTTCCATCAGTCAAGTCATCAGTGATGTCTTCTGACAATACGCCTTCAGTCGAAGATGGCGTTCGAGCTTGGACCGTTACTGGTTTCATATCTTCATCCATTCTGAAAAATTAAAACAAAAAACATGTTACCATATCAATCTCATGAAGAGCTAAATAGTTAAAAGAATTCATACTAGTAAAGCGTAAATTTTAAATTAAACTACGCCCTAAGTAAATACTGAAGCCTTTTCTGCGATAGTTTTAACGTCATCATTACGTTGCGCTTATGTGTTTTGTGATCATGATCTGTTATCAGTTTACGAATCGTATATACAATCATGTCACTACGATTGTTTCAGGGTAAGCGCCATATTGCGACAAGTGAAATTAGTTAGCCTCATCAAAATTAAAAATGATACCATTCATTTAGATCTATACGAAGTTATACCATAAACATGAAAAATTATAAAATTGCATTTGTCATGCTACGTTTTCTTTTTAAAGTATTTCTGGCCTTTCTGGATTTTCCATTTGAATGTCACAGTCATACATATTCGTATGAAGAAATAGTTTAATGTTAAGAATGAAATGAGAATAAAGTTAACTAAATATTGAAATTGGACTATTTACCTTACTTTTCACTTCTTTATCCTTGCTGCTCTTGTGCATCGTCTCGCATATTAACGCGCTCTGTACATTGTTTATCATACATCATTATTGTCATGGATATAAGTACATGCATGCGTGATCTTCAATGAGCGCGCACAAAACTTTTGACGAATCAGTGTGTACAATCAACGTTACCCCTGTTAAAGAAACAAGACTGCGCAGTGCTATGAGCAGGCAACTCTTTCGTCATACTAGTAGTTTATGACGTCACAATGCATTATGATGTATGGCTTATTGCCTTTCTCCTCGAGCAATCACAAAACTTAAAATTCCGATTTAGCAAAATAATTTTAAACCCTTATATCTTATAGCAAAACTTTGATTGGCAAACATATGTAACTTTGTCTTCTTCACTTGCTTTTCTTATTTTAATTATTAGTACAGGCCTAAGTATACTCTAGTAGGAGTAAAAGTATAAGGCTATGGTTATTGTTACCATCAAAGATGTATGCATCATAGCGCTTGAGTCAAGTCCCAAGCGATAAAATGAATACGTACAAATCAGGTAATTGAAGAGCGCCATCTCTGAAGTGAAGTTAGCAATTATGAACCGTGCGGCCCTGGGAAAAGTATTACGTAAGTCAATGTTTACTTGTTAAAAACTTTGAAACTTTTCAGATATAGTGTCATGACCTGAAAGCTTATATAAACATTGACTTAATGATTGTGTGCAAAGGAGATGACATGTGATGTTGAATAAATGTATGGTTTGTTAATACGTTGATCTCCACAGTTGACGCCAATCAGCGACTTATGCACAGTCCCATGTGCTTATTGTGATGTCTGTTGTTTTGTACCAGTGTCATGACATTCGTCTCGTGTGAAGGGTTTGCAGCCAAATGGCAGGCACCGGAAAATACGCTTATTTTATTTTCAGCGAGGTAGTCGTGACCTTCACTTGACCTCTCGAACCGCGGAAAACGTCTCCTTTTCAAACTGCGATATCTTTATAAATATACCATATTTTTGTACGCTTTCTTTAGTAACTGCATGTTGGAGGTCGAAATTTACCAAGTGTGAAAAAACATTTCATTAAAACAGGCAGAAAAATATTGCAAATTTGAAATAAATATGTGGTTCTAATAAAAATAAAGAAAATGAAAATAAATTCTGTATTTCAATGTCAATCACTTGTGAGCCCCTAACATTTAGAGGTCATTTGAAGCGGATTATATTGTACTTTATTGAGATACCATTATTATTCAACCTCCCCCCATTAGAAGGGCCAGGATCCAGCAAAACATCAACCATGTTCAAATCCAAAATGAGCGAGATATGATGAAGTTGCGAACGATCCTAACCAGCCAATCATAGTCCACGATAATAACAAAATGCCACCGGTGATCCACGGGTCGCGGACTATGATTGGCTGGTTATGATCGCTCACAACTTCCTCATGTCTCATGCAGTTTGGATTTGAATATGGTGGATATTTTGCTGGATCCTGACCCTTCTAGTTCTACAAGGAGAGGTTGAAAAAAAATGGTATGTTCACAAAGTACAATAGATTCCGCTTCAGATGATCTATAAGCGATGGGGGCTCAAAAGCGATTGACATTGAAATGTAGAGTTTATTTTCTTTTTTCTTTATTTAATTAGAATCACATATTTATCTCGAATTTGCAATATTTTTCTGTCTGTTTTAATTGAATGTTTTTTCATACTTGGTAAATTTCGACCTCCAACATACACTTGCAAAAGAAAGTGTACAAAAATATGTTTTATTCATGGATATATTGTAGTTGACCTTTTTCGTGGTTCGAGAGGTCAAGTGAAGGTCACGACTACCGAGCTAAAAATAAAATCGCGTGTTTTCTGCTGGCTGCGGACGAATATCGGTTGCGAAGTCCGTATGATTTCTGAAAATTCGACAAATAGCACAAATGTTTTATTTTTGAGCCCAAACAAAACTGGTATCAAACTCTCCGCTGGAGTACTGGCTTTCCAAAGCTGTAACTGGTGTTGCCGTCCAATTTGTAGAAGGGTCAGGATCCAGCAAAGTCTGAGAGCTTACTTACATATTGTTGCGAAGTCTGTACGATTTCTGAAATCTCGCGTCATTTTGAAGAAGAATAGCACAAATGTTTTATTTCTGAGCCCAAACAATATTTGAATCAAAATATCCGCTGAAGTATTGGCTTTTTAGAGCCGTAAAAATCGTTGCCGTACAATCCATAGAAGGGTTAGGATCCAGCAAGGTCTGAGAGCTTACATATTTCAAAAAAAAATTGAGGCCTGTTTTTGAAAGCAAATAACATAAAAACTCCTTTGCGGATTTCGAAAAAAATGAAAATATTTATTAAGAAACATATAATCTCAATCCCTGTCTAAAAAAATCCTGATCAGTATGCTTACAGAAGACACCAGCAAAAGATCTTGCGAGCATGTCGAATTCCTTCATAATCTAGGTGCAGCAAAATCTGCGCGTGAGATTTTGCGAGACAAAAAATAAAATGCTCACAATTTCTATAGAACAAGCGAGGGCTGCCAATTGACTGTTTGATGGGTGTGTGGTGTGGTGTTGTGTGTGTGTATGTATGAGATGTTTTGCACGGACACGGATCACACGCCAAATCTCTATTTTTACTTACAAGGAAGCAAGGTTGTACGGTAATAACACATGTGATAAATTGTGTTCCCTTTTTAACGGTTTATTGAATTAATGAATGATAGCCAAGAGGGTGCATGTGCAAGTGCGGTCACTTGATTTGAAATACGAATATTGCACTGAGATATGAATTGACGAGATGAACATGAATAAATGTAGAGAGTAAAGGAATGCTTACGACAAAGTAGAAATTGAAAGTCCAATGATAATGAATGACGGCGATATTTGATGGAAGGGGCTCACACGATGAATGGTGATGCGGAGACTTGAGGGAGAATCGCGATTTCGGAAACGTGGCTGAAAAGTTGTGAAGGTCGCGATACGCTATGGTGGTGATCGCGGATGAGGAGAGAAGAGTTCATAACTGATTAACGATGAAAAATTATTTTGGGTATTGTGCAAGTAGGCAGGCTTTAATAAAAATATATTCGGTGAGAGGATACACACAAAATGTGTTGAAAAGACACACCATTTGACATGTTTATTATTGTTCATATCCGTTTAATTTCTTTTCTTTTTTTCAGTTGTTGTCAGCTATGTACGGATGTTGTTTATAGCTTGTCTTTTTCAGATCTGGATGGTCATTATACATTTCCCTTTAGTGCCCACAAACTAGCCTGTTACTGTTTTTCTCCTTGTTGCTATCCCCTCTCCAGTTGCTCTCTCTCTCTTTCTCTCTTTATCCCTCTTTTGTATGTGGCCAATGTGATAAACCATAAGGATATTATATTACGAACACATGAAATAAAATTGAGATCTGATGCATTTAGAGCACTCACGTCATGCATTTTCTGAGATTTGTGATGCATGCGGCATCTTAAACCCCAATGTATCTCATAGCTTGAGTGAGGGGCACACATTGAAATGTTTGCTTTATTCACATAATTTGCTTTAAGTAAGTGGGGCCCAATGATATCATTGGTGTTGTAGACTATTATCGTACAGTGACAGGAAGCCGGTTGGCCCTCTCTGGCTCTCCAATTTTCAACTTAGTCATCACAATATCCCCATGGGAAACTGTCCTTGGCCTGATTTGATAATGTGCAATGTGCAATGTGAGCATTGGTGGGAAAGAAGGAAGAGGTAGACTCTGATGCATTCTGGGGCCTGCTTTGATTTGTTATAGTGTATTTTATTTGAAGAGAGGGCTAGCCAGTTTAAAATCACATGAATAATACTGATAAGCAAAAATGTTTGTGTAGTGCATATCAAAGAGTCATCATTGCATATATCTCTATAGATGTGCATGATTATAACTCTGGCTTAAGCCAAACAGCCATAGTAAGAGCTAGGAGCTAGTTCATCTGAAGAAATCAGGAGTAAATCCTGTCTGGTACACATTTACCACACCTGAGGTGAGATATACAATCATGCACAAATTAACTTAATCCAAGGTTATAGGCACGGTGCTGGGCTCAATCCCATCATCTCTCTGCCAGCGTGAAAGCTGTGAAGAGCTCTCTCCAAAAAACCACAGTTCAGTTAAGCTGACTTTGATAGTGCAATAATTTGATGGCAATAATTTGATGGCTGCTAGTATTAATTAGCTTTGATCGACATTACTACATGTATGTGCTTCATCATTAACAAAGGACAGAATTTTTCTATATTACCATAATTGTTACAACCATCAGAAATTGCAGACACAATGTAGTTTAAGTTTGTATCACGCTACTCTTTGTTCAATACTACTCAAATGTCTAGGTAGACTTCTTGATATACATAATTTTGGCTGCAAATTGTCCAATATCAAAAGCGCTAGTGATGGGTGTAGCTGTGACTGTATTCATTAACTAATTAGTTTGAGTAGCGTCTGGAGGCCAAAATTGCAGTTTTCTAAAGCCAGGGTCATAATAGAGTGCTGTGAGCAGTGCGTGCTTCGTAAAAGTGTTATATTTTATTATTATATCAGCAGAAATATTTTGTAAGAGATCTAGGCAATTTGTAATTTGAAAATTACATCTTTACATGCAACATGTCTCCACCATTAAGTGCTTACAGGGTAGTGGTTTTATGTGCATGGAGGTACCGCAGACATTATGTTTCCAGTAGTGAGAAAACTCTTGGATAAGCTCTAGAGTGTAGGAATTGAACAAACTTCAACAGTTTTGCTTTAACGCTCTTGTATGCTCCAAAATTTCATGAATACAGTCAACACAGAACAATAAAATATCAATTAAATATCTTAAGCGACAAGCCCAACACAAAATAATTGTTCATATACATGCAAAATCTTTTCAAACTTGTCCAAAAAGGAATGTATAGAATTAGCATGTTACACATGTATACAGAAACGGTCTATTGCAGGGGGAATATGTGGTGTAAACCTGTTGTCTCGAGTATCCTTTGTGCCAATTTAATATACAACAAGATGCTCCCCACTTGGTTATTCTAAATTTTTTATTACTGTCTGCTTAAAAGAAACAATATTTCCTGTATGATATTTGATATGTGTGGCAATGCATTTATAAGCAGTATTCTGGGACATAATCTATGAAGAATGAGGTTAAGGAGATTGCTGGATCATGTCCGCAAGCCAGAAAAAATCTGTGGCCAAATCTGGATGTAAGTGGCGTACTGTTCCCTACCCCATGGCGGTCGGTTCGTCTCACATTTCTCCTGAGCACTCACCAGCTCTACAGCTCTATACCCCTAATGGATAGCTGTATTGTAATGAGGATGGGTTAATAGCTCTGTTTATCCCTGATGGGTAGTCCAATTGTAGTGTGCTTAGGGTTAAAAGCAAATCCTTCCAAAGAAGGTGATATTGAAATTGTATTCAGTACAAAGTTAGCTTAGAGGCATAATTTTTATGAGTCTTCTCAGCAAACAGTCTCTTTTTTTATTAAACTTTCTTTTCTGAAGATTTTGCATCCATATGTACACATTACAAGTGTCATTCTTTATTTCAGTTTTGTTTTTATACCTTACATATAGTTTGAGTATCGGTATCCGAATGTTAGTTTTTAAAATTTGATATCGATCGCTAGTCAATTGCCAGGTGAACAACCTACTTATTTCCCTGTAGATAAGAAATGTGAACAAATCTCATCCTGATAAAATGAATAATGAGATTTGAATGTCAGATTGTGAACTATGATTAGCCATATTTATACTTGCTAAGATTATGATTGTTTAAATCGCGATTTTATGTCTCACCATTTACACTTGCCCCCCAAAACCGTGATCTTTTGCTAGGTACTGCACATGTCCACCGGTCATCCAAAGGAGATTGGCGCAGTGCATGGATATCAGGACATCATAAGTGGAGCGCCTTTCTGTCCCTCTTCCTGTATTGAACCCTAATTCTAGAGCAATAAAATGCAATGTAATTCATTGGAAAACAGTTTCTTTACAATTGAGTCCATACTCAGACTGACACTGAAATGTCATTGCCGAATTTATGATAGTGAATACTTAGACCTGAAGCCTGAATCTAGGGACATTTAAACGAGTAGATTAGAAATATAAATATCTTCATCATCCTAGCACTATGGCCTACAAGTACAATTAGCTAAGTGGAAAAGGTGAAACGCATAAAAGGCTGAAGGATTTGCGTCAATCAGTTTCTACCTTGAGGTTTTATTGTGTCGATATATAGCGCCTGATATAGTTTATGAGGGTACAAAAACTTGCTCCTTTAACCTTGTGCAGTTGAATAGGCATGCATGCAACATTTGGGGAAAGTTGATCATTTAATGGGCTATGATAATTACATTTTTGTATAGCTGTGACAGGTTGGAGTGTTTATGAAGGGCTGAAGAGCACTATTAGTGCCAAGTCAAATGGTATGGTTCTAATAAATTGCTTTATCATGCGTTCAGATGAAAATCATGTTTAATCATGCAATAATACATCACATATCAAAGGGTACTATAAAAAAAATGCACGAGGTGTGTACAATGACTGATTATCAAAGCATTGATAATATGCCTATTTGGACTGTTTAGAGAGATACAATCAAAATGATATGGCTGATCAGCTTGGAGGTCTAGATATTGTAGTTGGTTAGCAATTTTTTAAAAAAAGAATGTCATTTGGAAACTGTCCTTCTCTTGTCCATGTCTCTTTGATGTGCGTAATCATTGCCCCAGTGAGTATCATGGTATGTGCTTGTGGGGGCTGATACTCCCCCTCTCCCCCTGCCTCCCCCCCCCCCCCTGCATCCCCACCCCACCATGATGATTAAAATCAATATCATCTGAGCTAAAGTGGCATTTTATCAAGGGAGGGTACCATAGTAAAGTTATAGTCATTATACTCCATCTCCCCAAATCTAGATTCATATTTTTCCCTAACACTGAATGTCTACAAATGAATTGCTTGTCACAGTTTGTCATTACAATAATGACTCTATGCGCTCACGCCATGGCAGCAAGAAGTGATAAAAATGGGGTAATTGATAATTATTACAGGAATCTTTATGATACAAACAGGTATGAAACCTAACCTGTTTATGATCTTCTGTGCAATGCCACAATGAGCAAGGATCAGATTTGTCATATTGTATTAAAAACAGGAAATCAAAGATGTATCAAATGAAAGAGCATCTTTTTTTTTGCGCAAGCTGAATACATTTGTATTGTTAAGAACATTATGTATACCTATTGTTATTATGTTTCAAAGCGAAATGAAGGTGAAATTATCACTAAATCTTCAAATTGGCAACACACTGGAAATGTTGAAATTTCACTTTTCCTCTTTTCCTCTAATTAGTACCATTATTGGTCTTCATTGTTTTCTTGAAGCATATTTTTATAGGGATTTATGTTCTGTTTTAGAAAATTTGTTAAAAAATATATTTAGAAGGTACAGTAGAAAGCCAAATAATGTTAACATTTAGCTCTAAAGTGGTCATCGTCATGACTGAGTTAAAATGACTTATTTTTTTTTATCTTCTTTTTTCTTTCCTCTGGTGATGATAATGTGATAAAAATAACACAGCCCAATGTGACACACTATTTTACCAGTAAGCAGGGATGACAGCCAATTTAACCAGAATTAGAATTCAACTTGTGAAGAATTATTACAAAAAAAAGCTTCTTATGGTAGAAAATATACTATTGACAGTGTCTGTGACATTGCTTTTCACTCTACCTTGATAAGATAGAGTCATATAAATGCTTCTCAGGCACTCACTGATCTCTAATTATTCACACACCTGAAGAAATAGCATAGATCTGCTTATATGCTGTGATCGCTATCAAGAGTGTGAAGTAGGGCTTTTACCTTTTCTCTTTCCACTCAATACATGACAAGGAATATAGTCAATCTATTTTAGGCTGAAAAAGTGCAAGGCTGATGAAAGAGCGATTGCAAGGTACTTACCAGTAGACTTAAACCACATTACATAGAGGGGTTTGTGGGACTATTGCTTGGGGCAGCGGCAACTTTACATGACAGCAAAAAGAAACCAGGTTCACTGTATTTGTATTCTTTGAGCACTGTCTTGTATGGATATATATATAGTAATATATGCGGAGAAACACAAGGGGGAAAGAGGGCTAGATGAAGACTGTTCTAAGGATAATAAACAACTCTGTGTCCAAAGTAGGTCATTGGCTGTATAAAACCTTTCTAAACCTTTTAGAAAGGTCTCTTTTCTTTCTGAAAATATAATTGCTATATTCAATTTATAACACTAGGTGTGCACTCATGGTTTCAGTACAAGTACAATTGTTTTAATTTGTCTGTAAGCATGAAAGGTAGTCTGATGCATGATCATAAGTTGTTTGCTACACAATATAATACAACTAAGAAAGGTGTATGATACATGACTGTGTTCTGTAGTGGCCATGATATCATTTTTAAAATTTACACCTAGGTTTAGCAAGGGCAATCTAGCCCCACAATGCAAAAAAAGGGCCCTCGCAAATAACAAAATTGTCACCGTGAGAAAGAAGATTCTTGTAGGGTATAATGCAAACCATACTTTTTGACATTGGGCTTGAAAATTAACCCTTACACTAATATTTTGATTTTGAATTAATATTTGAATTATAATTTATTCTAAAGGAAGCATCAATAAATACAGTGGATAGAATCACAATAGATATGACTTTAAAAGAACTTGCCTAGGGAATCTCACAACATGCATATTGAAGCCAATGTGACATATTGTAACAGCCAGACATATTTGCAAGGTTTGCGTAACTATCATAGCTCTTTTTTTTAAAGTTTGTACACAGATAAATAATTCATGGTAGTGTATATGTAGGCACCGCTTGTGCTAATTGAAATGTTCAAATCTTGTGTCGGAATCACCACTGCATACATGTACATGCTCTAATACACACACTGGGCTTGCATGCCATTTATTACATGCATCATTCGCTCCAATGCTGATTTCTTGGTGCAGGGAACCGGATGACAGTGCCCTAGAAATCATGTTTGTTTGTTTTTTTACATTAAAGAGCACAAATAAGCCTGAACATAGTGTTAAATTAGGATTACGTTAAAGGGCATATACTGTACAAAAGACAAAAAGCCTTCAAAAGGTGATCGTGAGCAATCTTCTTGCCAATGGTCTTAAATTCATGTATTGCCCATTTTAGAAACTTGCTGAAAGTTATTTGCCCCCAAATAATCCACATTTGGAGTAATTAATGATTATCAGTGAAATTCTCCAAATGTTCGGCCCGAACATTTGGGGTATTTGTGATTTAATCACTAATAACTACAAATGTGGATTATTTGAGGGCAAATAACTTTCAGCAAGTTTCTAAAATGGGCAATACATGAATTTAGGACCATTGGCAAGAAGATTGCTCATGATCACCCTTTGAAAGTTTTTTTTTCTTCCCAGTACAGTATATGCCCTTTAAGGGTTAGGGTCAGGGTCAGGGTCAGGCTTAACTTGAAATCCAATATGAGAATCAGTGCCAAATGTTGTGCATCATTAAACCAAATGGTATGCATCATCCACTGCTTTGCACACATGGCAGTTGTAAGACCCAAAACCTAAGAATCTTTCCTTGTATACCGTAGGGAAACTCAAGTGGGGATCCCACACTTTTGCCGATATCAAAAGTCTTGATTTGTTATATGTTTAAATAAATGTTGAATTTGCCCCCTTAAACAACTCGAGGGAAATTTAACTGGAAAGAGATGAATGAATTTCTTATTTCTGAGAGATTTGTCAGTGATTCATTCATGGGGATCTTCATTGAGAGTCCATTATAAGCTTTGATACACAAATCAAACACTTTATAAATATTATGCGTATGTAATTTGATACAACTTACTAGGTATTCAAAGCAGTATAGAATGTATTATTTATAATTTTGACAAAAGCAGAGTAAATGATTTAGCTCTTCTGTATACAAAAGTGAGGAGGACACAGTATGAATATGCAGCTATTCAAAATCAATTGTGGTAAACAACAATTTGTATACAGGATGCGATCTGAAAAGGTCATCCTGGAAATCAGTGTATCTACTGAGTGCTCATTGATGTTGCAATCAAAAGCGTCCATCCATCTCCCAATTGATGATCCCATCAGATGAGTCTATCTGCCTGGATTCGTTTCTTTGGGGGAGAAGCCCTCACGCGCCGCAGGGCAATTTTGCGAAGTGTCGTGTTGACCTCAAAGGTAGTTCAACCAATTCTGTCACTGCACTGACAAAAAGACATAAATTGACAGAGTGACAAATATAATTATTGTGATATCAATTGTCAAAAATGACCTGAATATAACTTGATTTGATTGATTATTATTAAGATAAATATGAATAGATGTGATAAAAACTAAGAAGAAATAAAAGTAATATATAATCTCTTGAGGGGCCAGCATTAAATTAAGGAGATTTTGTATGACTTTTTTTCATGAAATATTTTGCTAACAAAAAATTGTATGCTAGAACATTTAAAAGTGCCAAACCTAATAAAAACTTAATTATCAGAAATTATCAGATTATCAACTTTTTATATCTGGGTTTCTTCTTATTCAAATTTGATTTAAATTGATTTTTGCTTTTTTCCCCCCTTTGATCAGCCAGGCCCACCAATATGCAAAAGATGATTAGCTAATGGAATATCAATCCAGGATGAAAATAATGATGCACACAATTTTTACATTTCAGTGAGTACATTCATCTTGCATAATTGATCTGTTCCTCAATTAAAATGCCAGCTTCAATAGAGCATGTATATTTCTCCTGTTAGCCCTCTCAATATCAAGCCATGGAAAGGCTCTTCATTTGTTTACATGAATGAAACACCCTGTTTCATAGTAACCATAGTATACATTCATGTAACATATTCGGTTTATTGCCATTTGGTCCAATCCCAGTTGGTCCACTCTCCATTTCGTCTACAAGGAACCCCTTAAAAATACCGTTTCGGATTAAAATAATGTGATAACTTACCGACAACTCCAATCTACACCATAACCTTGACCGTTAACCCAAATCCAGACTCCCTACCCTAACCCTAACCATACGTATCAGCATGTGATTGTAGACGTAATGGTGAGGGGACCAACTGGGAGTGGACCAAATGCCAAATCAACACATATTTCACCAGTCAGTGCAGCGGTACACCCCTCACCTCAAGGCATCACTGCAGGCTGGAGAGCCAAGATGTGCGCTATTGCGGTCTCTATTCTCTATGTTACAGGAAACCTGTCTAAAGCTCGGCCTTTATTCTAGTGATTAATATAATTCCACTTTATGTCAGTTTCCAATTATTTTTAGGGAACTCCTTCTACAGTCTTTTCCTTTAAAAATCACAACCCTCAAAACAGTTTGATTAACAGGATCTTGAGTGTGAGTCGTCATTTGCTCCCTTATGCTAGAGCAGAAATGAAGACCTCTTGACAAGCAATCTATAGAGTGATTGTGAGCCCATCTCTCTATCATCTGACCGGTCTTCTCCATCTGACTTCTCCATGAGACTGAAGCTGCTAAGTAGCATGATAATTACTGATCCAGAAAATTGTTCCACTATTATTCTTCTTCATCAGCCCTTAGTGTGGCAGGCCAAATGCTGCTTGGTTTGAGTTGTGTGTATTATTTTACGAAAGTGCACCAATGGCATGTGAAATGTTAGACCAAACTTACATATTTTTTTTGGCATGTCTTCATTAGACAAAAGTCACTTGAGAAGGCTTGAATAGTTTGTGAGTTAACCATAAACAGCCATAGGAGATGGTGCTACTAACAGTATTTGGTTCAGCAACAGCTAAAGGCTGTCATAGACATGACGTGGGTGTACATTATATGCTTCTTTCGGGTTAATTTCATTTGCATTTAATTGAAGTTCTAAATGATACGTAATTGGATGACTTTTTATATTTTTGTCTTGGAATATAATCTGTAGGTCTTTTTATTTGTGTGTGTGTGTGGAGGTGGGGGGGGGGGGTGGCGGGGGAGGGGGTTGTTGCAAAAAACTTTCTTATTTGAAGGATATATGGATACAGTGGACAGAAACACAATGAAATATAACTTTAAAAGAATCTCACAAATAAGGATTGTATGAGCAGAGACGAGGGTGGGCTCCTTCTTGGTTGTGTGTGTGTGTGTGTGTGTGTGTGTGTGTGTGTGTGTGTGTGTGTGTGTGTGTGTGTGTGTGTGTGTGTGTGCGTGTGTGTGTGTGTGTGTGTGTGTGTGTGTGTGTGTGTGTGTGTGTGTGTGTGTGTGTGTGTGCGTGTGTGTGTGTGTGTGTGTGTGTGTGTGTGTGTGTGTGCATGTGCGTGTGTGTGCATGTATGTGTGTGTGTGTGTGTGTGTGTGTGTGTGTGTGTGTGTGCGTGCATGTATCTGTCTGTTTTTTTATAGAATTAGTGGATTGTTCTTCCCTGGAGGACGAGGTTATCATAACGCTTCATGAACTGGACATTCATCATGGTGAACCTTGCCTCTGTAATTGACGCAAGCCAAACAACCTCCCATTGATTTTAGCCTTTGGTCGGAGCCCTAGACTCCTGTCTCTGACCCATGCTACAATGGGCATGGTGCTGATTTAATCAACATTTATGGAAACATGTTTGTGAGATACAATAGCCAACGTGTTTTGTTACTTGTAACTCTTTATATACACACCACTGACATGATTTTGTATGCGAATACCAATGAGCAGCATTTCCTCTGGTATAAAGGGGGTACACTCTTCTTGAACCACTGTCACATTTTTGTGCTAGAAATGCACGCAACTCCCATTCAGCAGCAATTTGTCTGGTAAAAAAGGGGTTTATGTTTATGTACCAACTGATATTTACCACAATTTTCACAGTTTAATGATCATAAAAAAGAAGTTGAAGAAGTTGAAGAAAATATTCAAATGAATGAGCAGCCAGCTGTAAAACACCATACGCCGTACAGAACGTTTGATCATGTTAACATAATTAATTTTCCTAGAAGAAGAAAAAGAAAATGAAAAGAATATAGAATTGTAGCAATGGTATTTGAAAGAAGAAAGAGAGAGAGAGAGAGAGAGAGAGAGAGAGAGAGAGAGAGAGTGGATACTCTGTGAGCATGGATTGGTGTAAGTAAATTGGGTATAGATGTCTTGAGTTGATTAAATATACATTACATTGTAGATTTCTGTTGCTCACTGCAACTCCCCTCCGCAGCATTCCGACCTTGGTAATCTACGATTTCTAAGAATGTGATCGTGATTACATTAGATGGGCTTCTCTGGCAAAATGCATTTGGTGTTCTTCCACAAAAGTAGTTTTGGAGTGAGATTTTTGTATGAATATATTTGTTATTTGTAGCTGTGCAGTTGCTAAGGTAACCCAAGGTATCCCTACTCAAAATAATTGATCATAGGCACAGGCATCTCTCAATATGAATAGATAACCAACAACAATACTGTAGGTAGCAAGAAAGAGAGAAAAGAAATCAATAAAGAAAGGGATATCAAATAGATAGAGAGATCAATTCATAGAGAAATGTACACCTGTAGATATACAATGGACATGAAATATGGATATTTCCACCAGTGTGTGATAACCTGAGAACCTCAGCTAACTCAGGGACATAGACCTTTTGAGTACAGATTTAAAATGTATGGAGATAAAACATTTATATCTTTCCCAGTGTGATAACCAAGGATGTAGCTAATTCAGAGACATACATGTAGACCTGTAGATATAAAATGTATGTAGATTAAACATTAATACCGCCCCCAGTGTGATAACCTCAGAAGCCAAGCTAATTCAGGGACTCTACACTGCTTATAGTTGTAGTGCGACACTTGTAGTGAGAATGGTTGTCAGTAAACAAAGAAGAAGACACTTATGAAAGAGAAGACAAAACATAAATAGAGAGATAAAAATACTTATTGAACATTTAACACTGAACATTTGACTGTCATTGCATGTAATGTAGACTTGTAAAGGATTATTGTATCTTACTGTAATATGAAGAATTCTGTCTTGCAAGCTATAATACATGTATGATATGCAGGCAAACAAGGTATGTAATACCTTTAGATGCAATCAACCTGGGTGTGTGCATCTGAATATTGTAAAGCCAAATAAAGTTAAATCTGCATTAACAACCCTCTGTTTAGAAATACCACTTGCCTATAATAAACACATTTTTTGCCACCCTTGAGTAGTCTTTATGTGCAGAATTTTTTTACTGTAGTTATAGGCCATGGGCCAGAAACCGAAAAGGTCCCCCCCCTTAGCCACAATTTCAAACCATGTTTTTATGTTAGGCAGGACCCTCAGCTGTCAGAATCTGCCTGTTTGCCATTGCGCTGGTGGTGGGTGTGGCCTCCAGGGCTGTTGCCATGGTAACATGTCAGTGAAATTTTGGAATTTGAGGAAATTACAAAATTGCCATATATTTCTTAAATAGTAACATAAAAAGACAAAATTTGTGTCTAAGTATACATTTCAGAAGTTGCCCAGTTGATTCTGATAGGAATCTAAGCCAATTAAGGCCATTATCATGCGTAAAAAATGGTTATTGCCATGGAAACGATCAGAAAAAATGTATTTTTTTAGTTAGCAATTCAAATATTTGTTGATAGGCAACTCAAAGTCAAATCGCAGCTTCAAAAAGTGTGAATATTAAGATATCAGACTCATATCGATGAAGAATGAGGTATTTTTAAGTGCGAACAGTCATGCATAAGAGCACCGTTGCTATGACAACATCATGGTGCACGACATACTAAAATTACAGAAAAATAAGAAATTGCCATCTATTTATCCTATGGCGACCTAAAAACACAAAATTAGTGTTCAAGTATACATTTATGAAGGTGCCCAGCTGATTTAGATTGGAATTTAAGTCATAATAGATCACGATAATGCCGAAAAATAGTAGTTGCCATGGAAACGATATGAACTAAAAAGGTAATTTTGTTAGAAAACCATTCAAATATATGTAAATACGCAGCAAAAAACCTAATCCAAGCTTATAGTTTTATGAATATTAAGTTGCCAGAATAGTAGTAATGAAGATTGAGTCGTTTCTAAGTGATAACTGTCACCCATAAGATGACTGTTGCTATGACAACACCATGGTACCAAAAATATTGAACTTACAGAAGTATAAGAAAGTGCCATTAATTTCTCAAATGTTAACATAAAAACACAATATTAGCGTCTAAGTATACATTTATCAAGGCGCCCTGTTAATTCTGATCAGAATCTAAGTCATGTAAGGTCATTATCATACCTAAAATAGTCGTTACCATAGAAACGACATGTAAAAAGGGTATTTTTAAGAGAAAAGTATTCAAATATCTGTATATTCACAGCACAAAACCTCATTCTTCGTTAAGGTTTGATGAATATTTACATGCCAGAATAGTTGCAAAAAAGCTTAAGTCATTTATGTGCAGTAACTGTCGTGCAAAAAAATACCATTGCTGTGACAACACCAAGATGTCAAAAATACTGAAATTACTGAATTATAAGAAAGTGTCATATATTTCTCCTATGGTAACTTAAAAACAGAAAATACGTGTCTAGGTATACATTTACCATAGTCCACAGTTGGTTATGATTGTAATCTAATTCATTAGAGATCACAATTGTGCCTAAAATGGTTGTTGCCATAGAAACGCTGTGAGCAGAAAAAGCAATTTTGTAAGAAAAACATTCAAATATATGTAGGCCATGGGCCACAAACCGAAAACGTCTCTCCCCCCCCCCCCTTAGCCACAATTTCAAACCATGTTTTTATGTTAAGCAGGACCCTCAACTGTCAGAATCTGCCTGTTTGCCATTGCGCTGGTGGTGGGTGTGGCCTCCAGGGCTGTTGCCATGGTAACGTGTCAGTGAAATTTTGGAATTTGAGGAAGTTACAAAACTGCCATATATTTCTGAAATAGTAACATAAAAAAAACAAAATTTGTGTCTAAGTATACATTCCCTAAGTTGCCTAGTTGATTCTGATAGGAATCTTAGCGAATCAATAACAAGATCATGCGTAAAACATGGGTATTGCCATGGAAACGATCAGAAAATGGCATTTTTAGTTAACAATTCAAATATATGTTAGTAGGCAACTCAAAGCCAAATCCCTGCTTTTAAAAATGTAAATTTTAAGATATCAGACTCATGATCAATGAAGACTGAGGTATTTTTAAGTGCGAACAGCCATGCATAAGAGCACCGTTGCTATGACAACACCATGGTGCCAGAAATAGTAAAATTACAGAACTATTTGAAATTGCCATATATTTTTCATATGGTGACCTAAAAGCACAAAATTAGTGTTCGAGTATACATTTATTAAGGTGCCCAGTTGATTCAGATTGGAATTTAAGTTATAACAGATCAGGATGATGCCTAAAAATGGTAGTTGCCATGGAAACAATATGAACCAAAAAGGTAATTTTGTTAGAAAATCATTCAAATATATATAAATATATCGCCTAAAACCTAATCCTAGTTTATAGTGTTATGAATATTTACATGCCAGAATGGTAGTAATCATGATTGAATTATTTCTAAATGATAATTGTCATACCTCGAATGACTGTTGCTATGACAACACCATGGCGGCAACAATAAAATTGATATCCTAAGCACGTACAAAGCGATACCAAGGTGATGTGAGGCACTTTCATCTCTTGTGCTTTCTTATCGCCTTGGCGAATGTATCTCGTTATTTGTGTGATTTCTTTTCAACTGATTTTGTTGGTGTTAGGCCATTGTCATGGTATCTCACCATGGTACATGTACTGTATGTTGCATGCTCAGGATGAGGATGTCCAGCATACTAAGATACATGTACATGTTTTACAATGTGCAGGAAGAGTCTGTGGATGGTGACAGTGATGGAGGTGATAATTAAAATTGAATTGTATGGTATTATGTTTTCACTTTACTATTGAGTTTATAAAACTACATATGTATATGTACATAACATGAATGTAGCGTAATACATCATATTATGGAATAATACATTCAATATTTTGCACCAGTGTATTGACATTGTACCTGGCAATTATGTATGACCTCGACAACCTTGAATTTCCGGATCTTATGTACAATCAGAAGCACAGTTACAAAAGTCATATACATGTACCTTGTTACTTTTGATACAAAAGTCATATACATGTACCTTGTTACTTTTGATACGTTTTGTGGTGTTTCCTAGGTTGAATTCTCTAATAATTTGTATTTGTGTTATGTACTTGCTAAAGCAACAATATTTGACAACAAATCTTGAAGGCATTCGTCTGGAAAGCTTGACATTCATAGCTCTATACACTTTCATTGTGTCTTTTGGTGCTAAAAGGGTGAGATGTATATATTTAAGTGATACATTGCGTATGCTAACAACCAAGTAGTTCACATTGATTTAAAATAGGCATTACCATAAACACCTAATAATATTGATTCATCATTTGAAAATATAAGCCAACATAATACTGCAAACTGGGATTAAGTTTTGTGCTACCCTTTTGCACTAAAATCACCCTTTTTTCGTATCGTTACCGTAGAAATACACATATTTTGACCGTGAACTTGACCTTAAATGACTAAGATTTCAATCAGAATCCATTGGGCACCTTGCAAAATGTATACGTAGATGCTACTATTGTGTTTTTATGTTACCATTTGAGAAATATATGGCACTTTCTTATTTTTCTGTAAGGTCAATATTTTCAGTAACATGGTGTTGTCATAGCAACAGTCATGTTATAAGTGACAGTTATTACTTAGAAATGACTCAAGCTTGATTGCTACTATTGTGGCATCTAAATATTCATCAAACTATAAACTAGGATTAGGTTTTTGCTGTGTAATTACATATATCTTAATGGTTTTGTAAAAGGAAATAAATTTTTTATATATCGTTTCCATGACAACCACGATTTCTAGGTATGATCATGACCTTACATGACTAAGATTCCAATCAGAATCAACTGGGCACCATGATAAATGTATACTTAGACACTAATATTGTGTTTTTATGTTACCATTTGAGAAATATATGGCACTTTCTTATATTTCTGTAAATTCAATATTTTTGGTACCATGGTGTTGTCATAGCAACAGTCATCTTATGGGTGATAGTTATCACTTAGGAATGACTTAATCTTGATTGCTACTATTCTGTCATCTAAATATGCATAAAACTATAAACTAGGGTTAGGTTTTTGCTGTGTGTGCACATATATTTGAATGGTTTTCTAACAAAATTGCCTTTTTGGTTCACATCGTTTCCATGGCAACTATCATTTTTCGGCATCATCGTGATCTGTTATGACTTAAATTCCAATCTGAATCAACTGGGCACCTTCATAAATGTATACTAGAAAACTAATTTTGTGTTTTTAGGTCGCAATATGATAAATGTATGGCAATTTCTTATTTTTCTGTAATTTTACTATTTCTTGCACCATGGTGTTGTCATAGCAACGGTGCTCTTATGCATGGCTATTCGCACTTAAGAATACCTCAGTCTTCATTGATATGAGTCTGATATCTTGATATTCACACTTTTAGAAGCGGCGATTTGACTTTGAGTTGCCTATTAACATATATTTGAATTGCTAACTAAAAAAAATGCCTTTTTTCTTATCGTTTCCATGGCAATAACCATTTTTATGCATGATCTTGTGCTTAACTGGCTTAGATTCCTATCAGAATCAACTGGGCAACTTGTAAAATGTATAGTTAGCCACTAATTTCGTATTTTTGTGTTAACATTTGAGAGGAGGATGGCAATTTCTAAAATTCCAATATTTAACTGATGCGTTCCCATGGCAACGGCTCTGTAGGCCACACCCACCACCAGCACAATGGCAAACAGGCAGATTCTGATAGCTGAGGGTCCTGGCTAAGATAAAAACCCAAAAGAAAATTGTGGCTAAGGGGGGGGATGGGGGGTCTAGGTAGCCCACAGTCTATTAACAATGCTCTAAGCACTCCTACTGCTCATGATGTATTATAATGTTTGTATTAGAAATCTAGTGGCCATACATTGGCAATTATGAGTGAAGGCCATTTTAATTGGACGCCTGTTTTTTTTTTTTTTTTTTTTTTTTTTTAGCTTAATCCAGGCACTATTTGAAATATTAGAAGAACAGTTGTTACATGAGTGTGGTAATCAAACCAACCTTTGCTACCATGAGAGCTGTGCTGTGCACCTCTAATTAAAATATTATGCTGATATCTAGAATGCATCCCGACACCTTGACAGTTCCCTGAGGAATTTTGTTGTGATGGTTTGACCTTTAGTCACATCTAGAACCACTATACCAATCCTACTATTTGCTTGGTATCCATTCTAGTGCAGCCAGCAGCCTGGATTGGTGAGGAGTGTATGCTGTGGTGTGGCATCTGGTGTCCAATGTTCGTCTTGAACTGTCTGTCCACAATTATCAGCTTGTGATTTCCAATTTTTGATGCTTGAGTAGCTTTTCTTCATACTAGTTTGGTATGAGTCTATTGAATCAATGACTCCCTATAGCCCCCCCCCCCCCTCACCATGACTCTTATCCATGGCTCCCTACACTTCCACCCCCTTTCCCTCTACCCCCTTCCCCCCTGACCGATCTGCCCTTGCTCTCTCACCCTTTCATTTCCCCTCTCCCTCTCTTTCTCCATCCCATCTTCTCATTCTCCCCATTGCTATCTGTGTTCATTTCTGCCCAATCTTTCACTCTTTTCCCTCTTTCTCTCGCTCTCTCTCACACACTCTCTATCTGTCTATCTAAACCTATCCTCGGTTTCCATCTGGCTTTCAAGTCTGAATATCTCTCACTCCCTTTCCCTCACCCTCCACCCCCTCCCCCTTAATTTCTGTCTCTGCCTCTGTCTATCCCTCCCCCTCTTCCTTTCTATCTTTAGGTCTGTATATATCTCTCATTCTTTCTCACTGTCTTTCATTCTTGACTCCTGCTTATATTCTCTCTGCCACCTCTCTGTACCTCTCTCTTTCTGCCCCAATTTCCTCCCTGCCACCCCCCCCCCCTTGCCCATAACCCCTTTAGATTGTCAGAGGGATGGATCACCTCTCACTAGGGATTGAGTATCAAACACAAATTTCATTTCGATAAGAGATGTCTTTTCCTGTACTCGCTCTAAAACCTTGTGAAACTAAGTGGAAGTCACCGTAATGGACTTACAATGAATTTTACCTTACTCAATGGATTTTGACATTCAGCAGCCCTACAATTTCCATAATGTAATGTATATTTTAATACTTGGTCTGATGGCGGATCCCCTTCAATCATTGATGAAGTATATCACTATGGGTGTATGGAAAGAGAGTCTGGTTACATCGCTGTGTACATCATTTAAAACAAGTTGTTTGGCTACATAGTTGCATGGTTTAATCTTCCTTCCAGGGTGTCCAATCTTAGTTATGTGTGACCTTGTGGGAGCCCCTCCCCTCATGATTAACACATCATGCAATTACCGTAGGGATATACTCAACTGCTCATCATTACAATACAAGTATATTATTAGTACATCTAGTTGATATAGTTGACCTGTAGTTTTAGGAAAAGCTCAAACAAAGCAGCACCATATATTTTTCCTGATGCCCTCATTTTGAAAGGAATGTAAACATTTGTTTAATCAGGTGTGAACTTGTATTTCGAGTGAGTATAGCTCAGCTATAACTTCATGGAGAGCTCAAATGAAATTTTTTTTTTTTTAAATATACACATTATGAAACAAAATGTCACATTTTGAGCAGAAATATGCCCTATTGTGTGATATCTTATGTAACTTCTCCATTTTATTCCTGTCTGCTTCTTTTACACACCTTGTCAAACTTAGGGTATCATTTTAACTGGAATAAGCCTTTGTGCCTCATGTCCTATATTTTGCAAGGAATCTAGGTACTTGGTCGATGAAGTGTGAGGTGTGAAGTGAGAGGTGTGATATAATGGGCCTCTTTATGCATTCGCCGGCTGTTAATGCGGGGTAAGGTACAGTCTTGGTAAGACGCAGTGATAGTACCCTCGGGGCACTGACGACTCTGTATCATCACGAACATTTACCACTATCCACTAAAGATACACCTGATGATGACAGCCCCTGCTGCTCTACTTTTCTTTTAACCCCTTGTGTACGATGCCTTTTTATGGCGAGATATACGCAAATATCCCATAGAGCAAAGGCCATATTCATGAAACCTTACTTACCTTAGTTACTAAAATGCATGTAGCTGTATGCACCTGAGCAACTACATGTAGCTAGGCTCAGAGAGGTTTCATGACCACAGGACTTTACCTGGCTCACAAAGGATACGGAGAAGAAATCCTTGAGGTCAATATTTAAGTTATTTCGACCAAAAATTGAAATGCACATTACAAACTCAACATTGATACTGAAAGAAACACTAACGGAACATAAAAAGATAGAATGAATGTTTATTGATTGAATTATAAAAGAGGGATGACACAGAATATGGGTCCAAATGATGCATTGATTTTTGTATTTTAGGATGCAATTTCATGAAATTAGAGATTGATTTTGGGAAGAAAGAATATTTGTATTTATTTTAGAATTAAATCATTAAATTGACATTTATTTAGTTTATAGATCAGGCTGACCACTTTGACCATAGGTCTTAGTTCATAAAACGTATGAAGCACTCCTATGGAGTTAATGATTAGAGTCTTGCATATAATCTTTAAAATATGAAAATTGCCAGAAATCTTCTGATTGTAAAAAAAAAATGGTTACTTTGATTTTTTTCTTTTCCACATGTTTTATACCACCTTCAATATCATGCTACACTCCAGCTCAAAGGAATTGGCATAGGGAAAGGGAGAGGGAAGGAGCCGCAGCTTTAAACCGTGGTATATTTTGTCCAGTTCAGCAATGAAACACGCTGCTTTAGCCTAAAATGCATCGTGTTTCATGCTGAACTGGACAAAAACTGCGGCTCCTTCCCTTTCTTCCCTTTCTTCCCTTTCCCTTTCCCAATGCCAATTCCTTTGAGCTGTAGTGTATGTAATTTTGTAATGTGACTTTGTCAGTCATGTAAACCAATTTGTAGAAATGTTCTCGACTCAGCATTGTGAAATGTTCCCTTCGAAACTGTAACGTCTGTACAAGGATACAAGATCTTTTTCTGTCACGAAAGTTTATCCAGTTTGATAAGCTCTCTACAAATAAAGCATACAAGACCTTCCTTCTTTCAAATCATATCTTAGCTTATCTAACCTCCACCTTTCAGAGAATATCTATTCTGCTCTCCACCGCCATCGCCTGTTGACATATGGCCATGTGGCAGGCCGACGAAAAGCTTAGAATAACTGGAGAAATTGAATTGATGTCAATTAGTTGATTGTCTTCCTCTTTCTGGACGACCAAGGTCAGGGGATTCAACGGAGGAAAGAGGAGAAGTAGGAAAGAGCGGATCAATATCTGTATTATGAATATCAATATGGCAGAGAATAACTTACAGTGACAATATTCTCAAAGTGACCTGCTATCATGACAAGAGCTAACAGTTCCCACTATGGTGTAAAGCTGTAAGTCAGCATGCAAATTAGCAGATTGCTGGGAGTGGTACTTCAGCACCCAAGACATTTCTAAGCCACTTTCCTGGCCATGGTTTCAAGTGCATGTTGGCATTTTCCACTAATTGGGACAGCTCTCTTAAGAAGAAAGTCTTTCTCACAGCTTTGCACTTGATCTTGCAACACAAGATGGTCTTATGCATATATGTAATTAATTACCTGATGTCAATGAAGATACGCTAATCTCTTATGTATTTTCTATATCTATGCAGATCTGTATACTTCTAAATGCTACCAGGCAGCTGCTGCTTTCATTTAATTTAGTACAATGATAATTGTGGTATCACAAGTGTAAGAAGATAATTGTTTCACAATCAGGCATTAGATTCAAACAGGAGGATTCTAAGGACTCAGATAGTTAAACAGCAAACAAAGAGACATCAAATTGTAGATGATTTTATTATTATAAGCATTTTTAAAGTCTTTTGAAAACAAATACAAACAATTATAAAGGAAAATTGAAGAAAAAACTATGGAATTAACTAGAACTTATTTCTCTGCACTATTATGCCCTTATTTTTTTTTCTTGTTCATTTGTTTCATTAGTTTCCTAGTGTACATGTGTATTAAACAGATGATGATTTTTTTGTCTCGCCCATCGGAGGTGAAGGCGAGACTAAGGGATCCAAATGGCGTCCGTCCGTCGTCCGTCCGTCGTCCATCCATCGTCCGTCACAAATGTTAAAGTTTACCTGCAAGACTCTCTTATGATCCATAACTTGGCAACTGTTACAGCAATGGCAGCCACACTTGGTTGATAGAAGCACTAGGGGTATCTTCATGTTATGGTGTTGTCAGAGGTCATGTGATGATGTCAAAGGTCATTTGAGGTCATATATTAAAGAGTATGTGCAAGACTCTCTTTTTCTATGTTAAAGTTTACCTGCAAGACTCTCTTTTGACAAATAACTTCACATAGGTTGCTTGGATTACAACCTAACTTGGGTCATAGATGCACTGGGGGTACCTTCATGTTATGGTACCGTTGGAGGTCACAGGATAAGGTCAAAGGTCATTTGAGGTCTTACGTTAAAGTTTACCTGCAAGACTCTCTTTTGACAAATAACTTCACATGGGTTGCTTGGATTACAACCTAACTTGGGTCATAGATGCACTGGGGGTACCTTCATGTTATGGTGCCGTTGGAGGTCACAGGATAAGGTCAAAGGTCATTTGAGGTCATACGTTAAAGTTTACCTGCAAGACTCTCTTTTGACAAATAACTTCACATAGGTTGCTTGGATTACAACCTAACTTGGGTCATAGATGCACTGGGGGTACCTTCATGTTATGGTGCTGTTGGAGGTCACAGGATAAGGTCAAAGGTCATTTGAGGTCATACGTTACAGTTTACCTGCAAGACTCTCTTTTGACAAATAACTTCACATAGGTTGCTTGGATTACAACCTAACTTGGGTCATAGATGCACTGGGGGTACCTTCATGTTATGGTACCATTGGAGGTCACAGGATAAGGTCAAAGGTCATTTGAGGTCATACGTTAAAGTTTACTTGCAAGACTCTCTTATCACACATAACTCATCACATGTTGCTACAATGGCAATCAAACTTGGATGATGGATGCACTGGGGGCACCTGCATGTTATTGTGCTGTAAGAGGTCACATGATAAGGTCAAAGGTCATTTGAGGTCATACATTAAAGTTTACTTGCAAGACTCTTGGTGAAGGCTTCCTAACTTGTGCACAGAATTGTGTGAGCATGTGTGAGCATTACTGATGGAGATTTAGGCAAACATTACTCATGCACATTTATGCAAATTTATTCAAAGTCACTATTTTGCACCTGTTTTTGTCAACAGACATGAATAATGTTCAGCATTATTCATGTCTGTTGACAAACTTTCTTATATAAACGTATCAATTTTAGAAACTTTATTCCATGTTCAGTTTTCAACTGCAGCACTAATTTTAACCTTTTTACATTTCTATGCCCCCCAGAGACAAAGTTTACTTCGCCTCTATTGTGCAACTGATTATCATCCTGTTTTGTCTTTGTCTAATCTAATAGAACTTGGTGGGGGCTTTTTATTCCATCTCAAAGAAGGGGGAAGGTGGGGGAGGGGGAGTAGATAGAGGAAGTAGCATTGCGTGAAATAGCCCTTCTCATTTATGGAATGTTACATTCTATGGCAGATATTTCACAATCAGCCAGGGATACAATTCTTTTGCGTAGCAACGGAGATCGCGATATTTCTGGTTATTTTCGCAAGTGGGCGAGACACAATATTACTAATGCCTTGTCTATGTTAAAGTTTACCTGCAAGACTCTCTTTTGACAAATAACTTCACATGGGTTGCTTGGATTACAACCTAACTTGGGTCATAGATGCACTGGGGGTACCTTCATGTTATGGTACCGTTGGAGGTCACAGGATAAGGTCAAAGGTCATTTGAGGTCATACGTTAAAGTTTACCTGCAAGACTCTCTTTTGACAAATAACTTCACATGGGTTGCTTGGATTACAACCTAACTTGGGTCATAGATGCACTGGGGGTACCTTCATGTTATGGTGCTGTTGGAGGTCACAGGATAAGGTCAAAGATCATTTGAGGTCATACATTAAAGTTTACTTGCAAGACTCTTGGTGAAGGCTTCCTAACTTGTGCACAGAATTGTGTGAGAACTGGGTGGAGGCTTTTTATTCCATCTCAAAGAAGGGGGAAGGTGGGGGAGGGGGAGTAGATAGGGGAAGTAGCATTGCGTGAAATAGCCCTTCTCATTTATGGAATGTTACATTCTATGGCAGATATTTCACAATCAGCCAGGGATACAATTCTTTTGCGTAGCAACGGAGATCGCGATATTTCTGGTTATTTTCGCAAGTGGGCGAGACACAATATTGCTAATGCCTTGTTTTTTACTAAAATTATTTTTTTCAGATGTTTAAAGTTGAACAAATTGAGGCAAATTTTGAAATTAAATGTTTTATATGTAGCATTTACAACCAGAAAATTAAAATCAAATACCTATCTGATGTTGTTGGTTCCCTTTAAAAGTGGAAATAGATTCATTTAGTACACCAAAGTACTGTATTGTCTGTGCAGTGATATGATGATTGCAGAGTAAATAAAGCAGCCGCATGCTAATAACATCTTACAACAAAACGATACAGTATTGGTGCATTGAGGCATGGACCTTGGTTGTAAGTGTACAGAATAGGAAGAGAGATGTAATCAAAACAATGGTTGGGAGACAGAGTGGAGACCTGAGGACTAGGTCAGTTAGGGCATCAATGAAAGGAAAGAGAGAGACAGAGAGAGAGAGAGAGACGGATAGAGAGAGAGAGAGAGAGAGAGAGAGAGAGAGAGAGACAGACAGACAGAGAGACAGAGAGAGAGACAGAGAGAGAGGTAGATTGATTGTTGATTGGCAGGCTATATGAGTAGTGTGCTTAGATATAAACATGAAAGTGATGCAGCACGGTACTCTACGTTCCATGCAAGAATCTTCCATCAAGGAACATATAATGGAAATGATAAATGTGAAGAAAATCTTGATCTTGATAAATTGCCTTAATATATTGCAAGGTGAAATAGATAGTGTGTGTGTGGGGGGGGGGGAGGGTGAGTAAACTAGACAGCAGAGACAAACAGGGAGAAAATTACCAAAAGAGGCTTGGTGAACAGAGATAAACATGCTGAGATGATGGAATAGAGATGTGAGGTAATATATTAAAAACTAGAGGTATACACACAGGAGAGAGGAAGGAGAGTGGTCACACAGAGAAAGAGAGGAAAAAAAGGACTTTCACTCCAGCTTTTCTCAAGAGTTGGAGACAGTGATGCAAATGGATCAATATATAGCTGGATAAGTTGAATGCAGAGATGACGATGAATGGTTGAGGAAGAGACAAAATTGAAAGAGAGAAGAGTGAGGGAGGAAAAAAAAGAATTGGAGGGGGGGGGAAATAGAGAAAGGGAAAGTGGGAATCAAGAGAGGAGTGCAATGCATAGAGGGGATAATGGAGAACAGTCATAAAAGGAAAGTGAAATGTGAGAGAGATAGACAGTGAGACAGACAGAGAGAGAGAGAGAGAGAGAGAGAGAGAGAGAGAGAGAGAGAGAGAGAGAGGGGAGGGGAGGGAGGGGGGAAATAGGGGACATGATGAGCTACTCAAATGATGTAGAAATTGCAATAAAGAAAATCATTATGAGTGAATGAGAGAAAGATAGGAAAAAGAGCAAAACATGAAGGAGGAGTTAAATGAGAGGAGATGGAAACAAGGATGGGCAAAGACAGAGAGGGAAAAAAGAAGAGATCTTGAGAACTATAAATAGAAGAGGCAGAGATTGAAAGATACACAGAGAAAGAGAAACAGTTACATATTGCTTACTACAAAGTAACCAACAAATAGATATTACATGTCCATAAGTAATGTAATATAGAGAGCAATAAAAGCAATGTGTAACATGAGCATGTGATAGAGAGAGAAAAAAGGAAAGGGAGGTAGAGAGATGTAAACACTAGACTAGTGATGCAAGTGAAAGGAATTAAGCTGCCAGCCTGTCAAATTGATTTCGAGAAAATTGTAGAAAGCTGGTGGACTGAACGGCCCTACACGATAAGAATTGGATGGCTGTATCTAAATTAGGTTTCATTATACGTTTATGGCTTGTAATTGCTCTGGCAAGTTGCACTGTGTGGCAGCCCGCGAGGGCTCCTACTTAGTCGAGCGCTGCATTCTGTGGTGATCAGACGGCAAAGCATAAGCCCTCTCTCCTCTCTCTTCTCAGTTTCACCTTTTTTTCTGGATTTTTGCCGGCTGTGAGGTGAGTGATATCGTAGCTGTTTTCAAAGCATGGATGCTTGAGTTTCTCACTCGATACCGGTTTAGAAAGAATTTACTGTCGTGTGGAAAGAAAATCTATTAATCAATATAGCTGTCCTTTGCGAGAGCTATCAACACCTCATTTTGCAAGAAAGAGGAATAATGCTATTGCCAACCAACTTTATGGTTTTTGTGTCAACGGTGGGTTCTTTTAAGTTTTCTCCATAATGGTTTGATTGTGAAGCTGGATTGAAAGGTGTAATATAAAGGATTTGTGATGTGAACCAATATGCACTGTGAGCAATGGTCTATCTTGGATAGCACTTACGATTATATGATACCCATCTGTACTGGCATCTTATTTTCATGCTCATTAGATTTTCAGGAGAAACAAGTGTAATATCTCGGTGACTGCAGTGGTGAAACCTGGACACATGAGCTTGCAAAACGTATGTCCAGCTATATTACTTTTTGCAAAATATCTTTGCATGTCAAGGCAGATTTTTTGTTGTTATTAATATTTTTCTTCAGAAATGTGTGCTTAGAGTGCAGAGACTGAATTACATATATGATTGTGAACATGATAGGAGGTAAACTTATCAACATGATCAACTTTAAGGTTAAAATCCAACATTTAAATGTTGTAAGGGGTAGTATCCTTGTATTAACGAACAGAATGACCTGTCGTTCTTCTTTGTTGAATATTTGATAAATTTGTTCTTTTCTACTGTTGCAGTCTTTTGCATTGATGAACATGATATGATTATAAGGTGTCAGCTTCTTCTAATTCAATTAAACTGCCCAACACAGGTGTGTGCATGTATTTTTCTGTACACCTCATTAATTTGTGGTGTAAATATTTTGCACGGCTACAATTTCTGTGAGCCTTTGTTTCCACGGTTGAATTGACTGCCTATGGCTTTGTACCACACTCTATTAACAACAAAAAACTGATACATCCTAGTACACAAGTTGAAAATGCTTTCTGAAATGTTTGCTGTATTCAGTTTTCTCACATAAAAAGTTTAAGTGCTCCATGAAAAAAGTATGCAAATCTATGATATTAAGAATAGGTAGAGTGCATCTGGCTCATCAATGGTGTTATGAATGTATCAATGTAGAGATAGCTAGAGCTAGAATGCATCAATCCAGTGGCAGATTTAGGCGGGGGCGCAAGAGGAACGCACCCCCTCGATTTTTTGAGAATCACACTGTGAACATACATGTTCATATAACAATATCCAAGAAAATTGCAATCTGGGATTCCTCTTTTTTCAAATTTGCCATCAGCGCTCCTTTTATTTCTAAATCCTGGATGTGCGGCTGCAAATCCTCATTATTACTGATGCGAGATAGTAGACCATTCTCTATCTGCCTTTAGATGTTCAGTCTCACACAGGCTGATAATGATAAGTGTTTTCAATTAGGTAATCCATGTCAAACCAGGGTTATGTAACCATAGAAACATGAGATGCTTATCTTGCATTCCTTGATATGTGGTGTGAGAGTAATCCAGTGGGTTGATTCACATTGTTTGGCCATAAGAGCGCACCCATACTTGTTGCTGGGGGATTCCACAGTTTAACAGCCTTGCAATAGTCGGTGCCCCACCGCACCCAATTTCTAGACATTAACCTTCAAG
Source organism: Arbacia lixula (assembly GCA_963669155.1). Classification (NCBI taxonomy): domain Eukaryota; kingdom Metazoa; phylum Echinodermata; class Echinoidea; order Arbacioida; family Arbaciidae; genus Arbacia; species Arbacia lixula. The sequence continues at coordinate 16,672,935 of OZ022576.1, read as the reverse complement.
AAAACTAATGTCTGCAAATTAGCAGTGGAGCACCAATTTTCTCGGGGAAATTCCCTGCAAAATTTCCAGTCGGATTGGCTCAATTTGTCAATAAATTTTGTAGTGGAAAAGCAATCTGCAAATCTGGAGTGAAACTTGCTTGTGGGGTTTTTCGTGCATGCAGATAGCAGTGCATCGGTTATTGTCATGAGCAATTTTTGCTTTAAAGCTCTCAAGGTTTGCTCATGGAAAAACATTATCTCCATGAAATTTTTGGTACACAGTACCATGTTCCTTTGAAAGATGTGCAGTATTTTGTGAATTGAGATGTGAGCAATGTGAAGGTATACCATTTAGCTGGTTCTTAATTAAAAGGAGGAGATAAATGACATCAGATTACTTGTTTAATTTTGATTCAGCCCTCTTCCGTTCCTCTTTTTCCTCTTCTTATGTTCTGCTCTTACTTGTACCCTTTCTCTTCTCTCTTCTCTTTTAGCGACTCCCTTTCTCCTCTCTCCTTTTCTCTGCCGCCCATCTCCTATTCTTTAGCAATATTTTGCTAAGCCTATGTGCACGTCTTATACATGTTTGTTTCAGAGCCTTTTAAAACATAGGTTTTGGTGAAAATTATTTACTAGTTATTGGTTAATTGCTTTCCCCCTTTGATATTTTGGGATTTGCATAATATAACTCATAATGATCGAGGAAAATGGCTTAAAATAGACTACATTTTGCTCAATCATAGGAAAGAATGCAATGTCTTCTATAACAATGTGATAGCCATAGGGTATTAATTGCATGTTTCATTAAACCTAAATTGTAAGGAAATCTTTGTCAAAAGAGACTTTCCCTGTCTCAAATTATGTTATATTTTTTTTTCAAACTTTCACTTGATGTAGACTATGTTGTCCAAGAGAATTAAGAATACAAATCTAAGTGTTGATGTCTGGCATCACAAAGCTTAGATTAAAATATTAGATTAAATGGATTTTTAGGTTGTCTTTTTTTCTTATGTGACATTGATTTGACCAAAAAAAACACACAAATGTCATTATAGATTTTGTCAGACTGTCATCCAATCTGCAAATTGAAGAAACACATATTTCACTGTTTGTCACTGGAATGTATAAGTTGATTGGATGGAGTGCTTAAGAAGTGTTTTTGATTGCCCCATCGTGAAGTGGTCAGTATGTTTCCGTGATGCCTGCCCGTCTATCCAGATTATCATGTTCACATGTTTATGTGCTACCTCAAGGCAAATTTGGCAACATATTGTATCCAATTCTAAAACTGAGTTTAATTAATAGAAATTTTTCTGCAGATTTACAGTGTCTTGAATTAGATGTGTTGTTTTTTTTCTGTGATTGCATCATGCAATATTGTATTTAGGGTAGCTAGTTTATGCCTGGCATTGCAAGAAATATCATATGCTAATAAGAAATATTTGTCTGTTTGAAAAAGAAAAAGGGGAAAAATTCTGCCTCAAAGTAAGAAATACCTCTTTTATAGTCTGGCAGAGATTTTCTTATTACTATACAAATTGAATGTGGATATTTCAGGTAATTGAGGAAGATAATATTAGTGCAATTAGAAGCACAATCAACATATCAAGTGCTTGTCTTTAGAGACCTTCTCAGATTTGATTTGGCCTATTGTAAATGGAGCACTTTATAATGAGACTAGCAATGTATTAGATACATGACAGCAAAATGAGCTTACATGTATCTTCTGCAGATGTGAACTTATTACTGAATATTCAGACTGCTGTAGATCAATTAAAACTAACAAATTATTTTTACCCAAAGTTTATTTTGATTGCTCTTAGTCTGTCTTGGACCATTTCTATTTTGGATAACCTCGGTGCACTTCTGTGCACCAAAGTTACATGTACAACCAGTTGACGGCAACTCACGAATGAAGTCACATGAGTTAGATAGCTGTTTAGCCTCTTTCATCCAACCAGAATTAGCAATTTGATGACCTGTATACATTTTGTATTTTGGGATAATCTCCCTGCTGTCCTTTTTTAATTATTTTGATTGTTTGGATTATCCTGAACTCACGATGGTCCAATATTACACAATACAGTGGTCAGCCAGTTCTGCTATGACCATGGTTCCCACTTTTGTATGATTTCTGGATACCAGGAAGGAATGGGATGTATTCATAAGGGTGGTCTAATAGAGAGTGTGCTAAATGTAGACTCATTCTATGGGGTGGGGGGGGGGGGGGGCGAAAGGCGAAAGAAATCATCTGATGCAGTCACAAAATTATTGATTTTCACCACAGAATCACAACAGTGGGTGATTTCAATGATGTGTTATAATTATCTCGTAGACAAACTCCACAATTACCACAATTATTCTGAGCACAAAATCAATCATATTGACTCAAAAAGAATGTTTTGTATTGCTTTATTTGCTGTCCCATAAAGTTATCCCAGGTTTAGTACACTGTTTGTGTTAAACTTCTGCTCAGAATAAAGGCCATTCTCTCTAAATGATAAAATTGTTGACATTAAACAAACTCCACACCCATTAATGAGGGCAGAATGATTAATGCCATGATTACGGTCAATAATCATTGCAACTACTACCCCTTCCCTTTAAGAACTCCTTGAGTCTACTGGTGCATGTAACAACGAGCAACCCTTGCCTGTACCTATAGAATAAAATCGATCACAAGAGTTATTCTGGTAGCCAGATTTGGGCCTCCCAACTCCTCATAGCAAGCCTGGCCTTTGTACGCCATATCCGCAAAAACGAGGTGTTCGGAGAAAAACCAAACAAGACACATTTTGTGTATTTGCTGAGTAAATATGCTTATCAGAGCCACTGAGGCAAGTTATTAAGTGAAGTGCATATGCTGTAACCATTCAAAGAAAGCGTTATTTTTTCATAGGAGCTAGCCAGGTATTTTGTTCCTTACCGTACCGGTTTACACCATCAAGTGTATTAAGGTATTTCTTTACATAACTATATATACAACCCTACATGCCCATTATAATTGTGACTGAAGACACAATTTGTGTGTGGTGAAATATCATGTATAATTGGGAGCTGTAGTGATCACAATTTTTTTTCCCTGTAATATATAGCCGGTCACTTTAATTATGAGACAAAAATGGAGGAAAATTTGAGTAGAAGATTGATTGGTTGCTCTCTTGATTTCATTTTGGAAGTCACTACTCGTCAAATTCACCAGAGTCCAATAATAGCACACACTTGCTGGTTAATGTGGCATGTATGATATATGATTAAGATATATAGTGGAGGTATTGAAATATATTGTGGAAAAAAGGCGATATGAAGCTTTCCCTTTAAAAGAAAGAAGGTATACTGAAAATTAAAAGACAGAAATACTATGTATTGCAAACTATTGAATGATTGCAAGACCAAAGTACAAAATAATATTAGAATATTGTTCTTTTACAAATCATATTATAATGCATATTAATAATCTTTCCTTTAATATAGTCATAACGATTAAACAAAAATGACCATAGGCAAATTGCATAAAAGTATGTGTTTTTCACGATTTGTCAGTTTTCTCCTTTTAAAATCTTTCAAACTGCTGAGAATGCAAGTTAAAAGATATGAGAATTGCAGTAGTCACTGTTTTAGGAGAGCCGTAGTGTCTTGTTTCATTCATGAACCGTGTATGATGTATGGAGGACAACCAGGATTAAGGTATGAAAGAAAATTAATGTAGAAACAATTGATTAATCTTTGTATGTACCGTAAGTACATTAATTTATCATGCACACTGAAAGTTATTTGATTTAATCATCGGTCACAGAGACTTTCATCATTATGTTGGAGAAGCAATTGTCATCTTTGAGTAAGAGCTGTGCTGTGAAACAGACCTGTTTTCATCTGTAGTAAGCTTTGATCAAGTTGGATTCCTGTGTACTGTGCTATCCTTTGTGAGACAAAAAAAAAAACAACTTGAGCCATTTATCATTATAAAGCACTGCAAGAGGAGGAAGAGGCACAGACCATTAAAATACAAAACACAAGTAGGAGAAACGAAGCAGCTCTTGAAGAAAAAGTGTTCAGTGCTTTTTGACCCATTACGGCAATTAAACATCCAAGATCTTTCCCCGTTGTGACGGTGCAGTTTGATATGCAGAGGTACAAAAAAGGGGGAGGGTGTCATGGAAAGAGAGGAAGATTTAAGATGTGGGGTAGTCTGTGAGGCAGAAGGATGGAGGAACATAAACAACATTAAGCAGGATTAAAGGGTGAGAGTGAAAGGACAAAATGGAGGAGAACAAAGAGTATTTCAGAAAAACAGGAAGATATGCATTAGAGGAAAGGAAATGAAGCTGACTTGTGAAAATAAAATGTGAGAATAGCTCTTAAGAGAGAAGGTATATTCATTTGACATGATTGAGAGGAGAGAGAGGGAGAGAAAGAAGATGTAGAAGAAAAAAGGAAATGATTAGAGGAAAAAATGGAAGGGAGAGCGACGGATTCATTTGATCTGAATAAGAGGAGAGAAAGAAGATCAAGAAGAAAAAAAGGAAGTGATTAGAGGGACAATTGGGGGGTTCAATTCAAGAACGGTTATAAAACAAGAAAGGAGTGCTTGATGTAAGAAAGCAAAGAAACAAAACAGATACAGCGAAAACGATAGCTTTAATTTAGAAGTGTTGTGCAAGCAGTGTGCGGGTGTTGAATTCTAATCGTTCTAATCGTAGGGCTCAATATATTCTGGCTCCGGTGCCCTCAGACGTCAGTGGGCTTCAGACGAAACTCCCCCAGGGCTTGTACGATGTCCCGCACTATGCATGGATTACAGCTGTATCAGTTTCTCCCTGTTTGCTCTTCAGTAGCCTGAGAGTAGTGAGATACAAAGTTCCTGTCTTTGTTAAAAACGACCGTCCAGACTTTCGATTTTCATGATAATGAGGCAGCTTTGTAGGCTGATGTATTTAGAATGTAAATTTGTGAGATATATTGAACATTGCACCAAAGGAACTGGAGCTTTGAAATTGTGTAATAACCCATTCAGAAATCTAGGTCACAACATCTGTTTCAAGTAAATTTCTTCCTGGTGTATTTAAATAGTGTGCCACATTTGTGACTGTAATGTACAAACATTGTTCACATCCTGAAATACAGATGACATATTCCAAAACTCTTGTTCATCATGAAATGTAGATGATACTCCATTGTTACAACAGTGTTTTTATCCTGGAATATGACACATTCCAAAACTCTTGTTCATCATGAAACAAACACGATACTCAATTTCATTTTCCAAATGCAACTTATCCTGAAATGTATACATACTGTCTCAGCTTCAGTTCATTGTGAAATATAATTGAGACTGTATGCTACACAAATTAAAATGAGATTTGGTTCTGTCCTCTTGTTTCGTTTATTCTGCGTTCTCCTCAAACCAACAACCATGTTCACTGCCTCCTGCTGGGTCACTTTAAGACATTCTGCTGTGGGCCAAAGGTTACCCATACTTTCATTTCACGGTTGACACTATACATTGCAGAGGTTCCAGGGCAGTTTCTCCACACCTAATTGTATTTAGTAAGGTACATGTATTGAAGCGTGATGTGTGAATTGCACATCCTATTTCAGAACCCAACACCACATTTACAGTCAACTCTCTGTACCCATTACAGAATTGCTTCATCTGAAGCCATGAAGTGATTACAAATCCACTTCACATTTCTTTGGGGGATATAAAGTCGCCTTTCTGTCCCTTTTTGGGGGGTGAAAAGGCAGTATCAGGATCCAAAAGGTGACTTGCCTTTCAAACTGACTGAGAAGGCAGTAATAGATTACTGCGCCTCGTTGCATGTCCCAAATGCTCTGATCAGCCTGTGTTTGAAGCAAAGTGAGCATCCATCTTTGCTCATGGATATTTGCTTTGTGATACCTCTATTAGGGTCATGCTCAGTGGCGATGCATTAAGAGGGTTGCGCTGGGTAGCACGTGTACTATTGAGAGGCTTTTCTGTGAGAGCTTAAAGGGATTGTGGGAGTTTGAAACCTGTCGCCTGATGAATGAATCCTTTACATAACTACTAATCCTGTGCCCTAGCTACCATGACAAGCAAATGCAGATCAAACATTTAAAGAGTTATAGAGTGACCCATAGTTTTGAAGGCCAACAAATCAGGGTCAGAGTATGAAGTGAAATGAAATTGCTGTGGAGATCAAAAGAAACCATTTTTGTGTGAATCCATAATTGTTTGGACTTACCCCATGTACTTATCTGCTTTGGTTTTTGACACATAATTACTTTTGATTTTCCTAAAAAAGTATTATTGTTAGAGTCACCCTCTATACTTGGTGCATTGGTTCACTGTAATAGTGTAGGTTTAGTACCCTTTTAAGAATGCAGGGAGAAAACTGCATCTGTCATCAGTATGCAATTTGTGGGGGAAAACCCCCTCTCTAGCTCGAGTAGCCCATGATTGTAATGTAAATGGCATATTAGGGAAAGGGGGGTTGTAACCCTACCCGCTGGAGATGTAAATTTACTTGCATACCGATCATCACCAATGCATTGTACTTCAATTGTGGTCAAAGCTTCTTGTCAGAATGTGGTAATGTAGCTCATATTTTAGAGGACTGTACTAAAATGAAACAGAAAATGTGACAGAAAAGGGGCCCATTTTGAGGGCATACCCCCTTGTGTTCAACCTCATAATGGTTTGTTTGTGAAACATTGGATGATTCCATAACTGCTGAATATTGATATTTGTTTTTCGTTTCTTATTTTTAAGATGTAATAACACACATTTTGACTGACAATAAAAAGGCATAATTGCATTTGAGAAATTAAAATCATTCTCAAACAGTGTTTCAGGGAACACAACGATACACATGTACAACTCAGTAGTCAGTATATTATGAGCTAAACAGGTAAATTATGATTTGATTTTTCTTTGACCATGTGCTGGTCAAAGTGGTGATGGAGTAGTTATAGTACCTCCTTTCATCATATTTTACCAAGGCACTGGAGAATGTCATTATGTTTTTTTCCATACTCTCTGAAAATTACCCTCTCTTTTCATGCTGACCCAGTTAAATAATAAAAAGGGAACTTAATTCATATCTTATATGTCTAAGTGACCAAATTACAGCAGACCTAGATCTCTTAAAAGGCAGTGGTCTGGTAGCCAGTAGATACACAAACTGTCTACACATACCAACCCATGCAGACTACCCATATTTTACTTTTAAATTAGATTGTGTGTTGTTCTGATTTGGATGGAACCACACTAATTTGATTTGAATTCAGAATGTTATACGAAAAGAATTTGAGCAAGACCTCTGAATAGAGTAGGTAGCGTAGAGCCCCACCCCCCCCCCCCCTCCCCATGTCTCTACAAGGAGCTGTATATGGCTGTACATGTATGATAGCATGATAGCGGTTAATTCAACCACCAAGCATCCTGTTTATTGCTGTATTTCTTCTACATTAATATTTTATCCTTACTTGAAAAGCTCACAACAAATTCAACCCTACATGATAATGCTGTTCAGTATGATATATTGAGGTGCAAACTGCAGTTACCCACCATTTTAACTGTATGCAATTACAATTTTCCTCACATTCACATCAACCCTTTCATGCAGTGCAGGACAAAATGAAGCTGTTTGCGATTTGAGTGTTTTTCTTATAAATTGATTTGCATATGGCACTCAAAGACTTAAACATAAGATATCACAGTATATAGATTGTATCAGGACCTGTGGCCATTTTCGCTTGAGTATTCTGTCAAATGTGTCATGAGATAGTGGTTGTGAACTGTGACTGAGGCCCTGAAGGTCGTAAGTGGAAATCTCATCATGGTACTTGCGTCCTTCAGCAAGATTGCTGCTCTCTAACCTGCCTGACAGGAGGTGAAAGATTTTGTGATTGATCTTGACCCAGCACTTGCAATCATTTTTCAACAAAACATGATGGTTTACATTAGGGATATCCAGCTATTTTCAAAAAGTCAGTTTAGATGTTGTCATTTTGTGTGTTATTTACCTTGGGTGTTTGTGTGATGATTTTTTTTTGTAAACGAATATCAATACAGCTCAATACAATACATCCAACACAATTTTGTCTTTGGACTGCAAAAGAAAAGACCTTTAGATTGCATAGATCTGGAAATACTAAAGCACACCAAGGTAGATCCAGCAGAAAATAGCACACGTATGGCCTTGTCAATAGTCCTTTAGAAATCGCCATGCAAGGTGTGCGAGTGGTTGATTGTGACGTGCCAAGGAAATTGGACATCAAATTTCCACCTCTGACTTTGATTGAACTCGATTAAAAATCTTGCTTTTGTCAGTGCAGCCTGCCGTGCAGCCCATTAAATCACCATACATCATGACAGGAATTAAGTGAAGCTCTTGGCTAAATATCTGACAGTTGCCATGGTAATTCTTCTGTGGGGTTTCTGTGTCTGAACCATGCAGTGCAAATGCGATGTTGAATTTATCGTGAAAATGAGGAGATCTGCGAGTAGTTTGCGTCACCCTAAATGAGCTGAATGAAAAATGATCACGATGACGAATGAACCCCTTGAGTGCTGTTGGAAATGATGCAGAATGTGTTAATTGTGCTGAACAAGGTGCTGATTCACACTTCTTGGAAATGATGCAGAATGTGTTAATTGTGCTGAACATGGTGCTGATTCACACTTCTGGAACTATGACACTAGGGGAGAAATGATTAGCTTGATTATTTGAAATATTTGTTTTACCTTTCCCTAAGAATATTTTCAACTGATTACCTCCATTTTTTAAGATTGCCCATATATTTGTTATCACTCACTTTAATGTTGTCCTCTTTATATTTCAGTCTATGAATGATATTTTGGACTTCAGGATTTAAGATTATTTATCCCAAGATCAAATACCTTTGTTTCCCTCTCTCTCTCTCTCTCTCTCCCTCTCTATCTCCCTTTCTCTATCTCCCTTTCTCTGTCTTTCTCCTGTTGCTTGCTTTTTTTGTTTTCTCTGTCATTGATTTACTCTCTCTTTTTCTTTCTCCCTCACTCTGTCCTCCTTGTATATTTCCACATTCCCTTTCTAGATCCAAATATTTATCTCTCTTACTATTTTGTGTCTATCATGTCCTCTTGTTCCTCTTCTTCTTTTGTTCTCCTTTTGTTCTCTTTCACTTCTACCCTTGTCAGCCGATCTATAATTTTATCCCCTCCAGGACGTTTTTGGAATGAAAATTGAATTAATCTATTTGTGTCTGTGTTGTTTTAAGCTTCCTGTATTGGCATGCTCTGTCTCCAATTGTGATTGATTGTACAATATACACCATCCTGCGGACATTATGCCCTGCAGACTAGTATCGGGCTCAAATTAGACATTTTAAGTGAATTTCAAAATGATTCTGTTGTTTTGAAGAAAAAAAAAGCATCCATAGAATGTATTTTTTATGCCTCATTGTAATTATTTTTCATATTCCACCTGCTTTTTATGCCATTTCAGCAAAAAGTTGCCATAGGCAGTATGATTGGGGGTTGTCCATCGATCTCTCCCTACTGTGTCTTTCCTGTCCATCCCTCCCTGTCCATTTGCATCTTAAAGAGAAATTCCAGTCTTCATTTTGTTTTCTTCTCAATAATAAATTGAGGCTCCAAAATACCTGAATCTTTAATACAAAAAACTCTAATCAATTATTTTGTAAGAGCAGTTTGGGGTTGAATATTTTGAAAAAAAATATTGAATTAGCCAAATGAAAATCTGGCAAAAATAAGGATATACAATATCTTTATGAAGTGTGGAACTTATCAAGATCCTTATGGTGCTCTGATGCTTATGTTAAGGGATTATTTCGTGTTCATATTCCACAGTGTCTAAGATCTCAAAACAAGACAAAATATCTTATATATCCATATCTAAAGCAGAGAGAGATATGTTTGTACATATGAAATTTTTCAGTTTTTCACAAACACTCGGGTAAAAGGGGATTATGATTGTAACCCCTTCAGTGTCATTCTGCTCATACATGCATGATATGAAATAAGTGTTGCTGTTTTAAGGAGTGGCCACATTAACCTAATGACAACAAAATTTCATGGGGGGGGGGGGGGTTCTCAACCATTCACTGAACTAGTTTTCTCAGATATGGAGTTATTATAGACAGCAACTTTCATTTTGATATTGAATTTTTGAGTGTGCCATTCCATGAAAAAAATATGTTATTCATCAAAAACACTTGTCAATGTATACGAGCTAAAGCTTCTGTCAGTTCGAAACTGGAGAAAATCCGCAAAACCAGGAATAAAAAATGTTGATGGCATTGCAGAAAAGAAATCATTTACGCTCCATCCGCTTGCTTGCCGGGCGTCTGAAATAAATCAGGAGCGACATTTAATGCAATTACCAGCGAGAAAATTTCTAGTTCACTGCCAGTTTTTACAATATGGCCTGCTATGAAAATTCAGTGAGGATGTGTTTATGGAGAGAGTTTGGGATGTGCACGAGGGATGGATGGGGTGGGGGATGGGGTTGGGGCTGGGCTTGGGGTGGGGTTGGGGTTGGGGTTGGGTAGGGTGGCTTTTGGGGAGTGTATGAGAAAGGAGGAAATTCAGATTCAAAAAAACATGTCTATCTGGAGGGTTTTCCTGTGCATTGTATTTTAGCAGGTGCATGAGTGTTAATCTTCCATTTGGGCTGTTATAATTGCATGTGGGGTGCTGTATTCAAGCAAGGGTTCGTTAGCACACAAGGGGTTCATTTGCCCTCACTATTGTGTGATATTTGCACATAATGTAATGTGCTAAAAGACTATGCACTTGGTGTTCACACCAGGTGAAATTAACACTACCGTGAGCCCTGATTCAAACTACTAGTACACAACGTAAATGTCAGGTGGAACTATTTCACATTTCATTTTTTTTTTCATGACCATACCATGAATTTGTGCCTTGTAATTAGTAACTGGAGTGTAAGGGGAAGAAGTGGCACTCAATGTTACATTAATAACCTATCACCTATGATATGCATGCTCTTTATAAATGTGTTGACCAACCAGTATTTTATTTTCCTTTTTTCATATTCATATGTTTTCCTTTTGATTAGTATTATGCTAGTAGTGAGGTGGTAATGAGAGTGAGAGAGAGAGAGAGAGAGAGAGAGAGAGATGAAAGAAAGAGAGAGAGAGAGAGGGAGAGAGAGGGGAGAGGCAGAGAGGGGGATGCAAAAGATAGAAAGAGAGAAAATGGAAATGAGATTATTGAATGTAGATCTCCTTTATATGTGCTGTCATTTATGATTTTTATTTTATCAAGTAGGTGGGAGTGGATTCCTCGCTTGTCACTTCTGATTTTGACATTACACTTAAAATCTGCATGTCTGTTATTGAAATAAGTCAGTATGGAGCAAAGAAAGGATTTCATGAATGAGAAGAAAGAGAGAGAGGGAGCGAAAAGGAGGTGAAATAAAGAGAGTGGAAAGAGAGAGTGACAGCGAGTGAGAGAATGTCATAGTCGCTCTATGTGTACCTTTCATTAGACATGACTTGCTATTTATAAAAAGAGTGAAATGGAGTAAATATGCAATTAAGAGGGGGTGGATATAGCAAGTGGACAGTAGGAGAGGGAGAATGTCAGTCACTTTTCATGTACATTTATCAAGAAAAAGTAAAACAAATGTAACAGAGCAGCTTTTTTCTTTACATTGCACTCGGGGAAAGAAAATTAAGAAATATGGATTTGAGGGAAGCTCTCTCGTTAGACAGGGGGAAGAGAGAAAAGAAGAGAGAGGGAGAGAGATAAAGAGACAAAGGCTGGTGGACAGAGTGAAGGAAAGGGGAAAGAGAGAGGGGAGAGAGAGGGAGTGTGAGAGAGAGAGAGAGAGAGAGAGAGGAGGATTAGAAGGATGGAAACACATATCATTCATAAAGTTTCTCTTTAACCCTTCAAGTACCACACTAC